>LR749520.1:2196409-2264488 GCA_902729485.2 Mus minutoides
TTTTTTTTTTTTAATGTATGAGTGCTCTGCTTTGAGCCTGCATGCCAGAAGAGGGCATTAGATCCCATTATAGATGTTTTGTGAGCCACTTTGTGGTTGCTGGGAATTGAACTCAGGACCAAAGAAGAGTAGCTAGGTCTCTTTATTCTCAGAGCCTTCTCTCTTCTATTCCTTTTTTTCTTATTTATTTGTATGTTTCTATTTGTTTGTTTTGCTTTGTTTTTCAAGACAGGGTTTCTCTTTGTAGCTGTGGCTGTTGTGGAATTCTCTCTGTAGTCCAGGCTGGCCTTGAACTCATAAAGATCCTCTTGTCTCTGTCTCCTAAGAGCTGGAATTGAAGGTGTGCACTTTCACCACCTGTCTGTGACCTCAGTTCTTTACTGTGATCTTAGTTTCATTGATTTTCTTGGCAATGACACAATTTTATGCTTTAGAGCTCAAGAATAATACAGAGTGTTAGGACTAAAGGCATGCACTGCACAGTCCTGCTTGCGCTCTCTCTCTCTCTCTCTCTCTCTCTCTCTCTCGCACCCTCTCTTTCTCTTTTATATTCTCTCTCTCTTCTTTTTTTAAGATTTATTTTATGTATGTGAGTATGTGTAGCTGTATGTATGTATGTATGTATGTGTAGCTGTCTTCAGACTCAGATGGTTGGCGCCACCATGTGGTTGTTGGGAACTGAACTCAGACCTTTGGAAGAGCAGTCAGTATTCTTAGCTGCTAAGCCATCTCTCCAGCCACCCTACCTCCCTCTTTAAAGGTTGATTTATTTCTGTGTCTGTATGTTCATATGTGTTTTCTGTGCAGCAATGCCTGCACAGAGGACAAAAGAGGGCATTGGATATCCTCTTTCACTCTGCCTATTTTTTTAAGGCAGGATCTCAGCTGAAGTTGGGGTTTCTTTTGTCTCAAGTAGGCTAGAAGCAGCAAGCTCCAACAATCCACCAATTTCCAGTCCCCTTGGAGCTGGGGTTAAGGCATGTTATATGGGTGTTGGGACCTGAGCTTTGGTCTTCATGATTATGAAGCAAGTGCTCTAATCCATGAGTCATCTTTCTGGCCCCGACTTCATTTATTTATTTATCGACATTTATTTGTTTGTGTGTATGCATGTGCATTTGTATGGGCACACAAGGACCAGGGTGTACATGTAGAGGTCAAAGAACAACTCTTTTGGGAGTTAGTTCTCTCTTCTACACTGGGGTTCCAGGGATCAGACCCAGATCATCACAACAAGCACCTTTATCAGCTCAGCCATCGCACCCTCCCATGGTTTGTTTTAACCCTTCCCAGATTAATTTACCAAACCATCTGTTGATAGGTACTTAGGTTGTTTTTAGTTTTGACTGTTAAATGTAATGCTGTGTACAGATGTCTGGATATGTGTTTCCCTTAGGTAAATACCTGGAGTACAGTTGCTGAATCATGTAGTAACTCTGTGGAATATGTTTAGCTACTTGATGAATTGCCAGACAGTTTTCCAAAGCAAGTGGAATTTTACATTTCCACCAATGCTTTATTCATCTTCCTAAACACTTGTCATCTCACTTCCTGAGTCTATATACCAACTATTTTAATCTGTGTGAAATAGAATCTTTTTTTTTGTTTGTTTGTTTTTTGTTTTTTTGAGACAGGGTTTCTCTGTATAGCCCTGGCTGTCCTGAAACTCACTTAGTAGACCTCAAACTCAGAAATCCGCCTGCCTCTGCCTCCCGAGTGCTGGGATTAAAGGCGTGTGCCACCATGCCCAGCTTTGTGAAATAGAATCTCAATGCTCTTGTTTTTTAGACCAGGTCTTCATGTTGTTCTGGCTTGTCTTAGACTCCTGAGCGGAAGCAACCTCAGCCTCAGTAGCTGGGCTGTAGGCGTTGCACCTTCATGCCTTCATTGTAGTTTTTGATGTGTTTTCCTTCGATGACTAACAATGCCAAGCATGTTTTTATGTGCGTGTTGACCATTTGTCTGTGGCTGTTTCCTTGTTAGGGAGTATCTTAGTATCTTAGTCAGAGTTTCTATTCCTGGACAAACATCATGACCAAGAAGCAGTTGGGGAGGAAAGGGTTTATTCAGCTTACACTTCCATACTGCTGTTCATCACCAAGGGAAGTTAGAACTGGAACTCAAGCAGGTCAGAAAGTAGGAGCTGATGCAGAGGGCATGGAGGGATGTTCTTTACTGGCTTGCTTCCCCTGGCTTGCTCAGCCTGCTCTCTTATAGAATCAAGATTACCAGCCCAGAGATGGTCCCATCCACAAGGGGCCTTTCCCCCTTGATCACTGAGAAAATGCCTTACAGCTAGATCTCGTGGAGGCATTTCCCCAACTGAAGCTCCTTTCTCTGTGATAACTCCAGCTGTGTCAAGTTGACACCAAACTAGCCAGTACAGGGAGCTATATGTTTAAACATCCCATCCTGTTTTTAATTGGGTTGTCTTTTTGTTGTTTTAAGAGTTCTTTTTTTTTTTTTTTTTTTTTTTTTTTTTTTTTTTTTTTTTTTTTTTTTTTTTTTTTTTTTTTATTTTATTTATTATATGTAAGCACACTGTAGCTGTCTTCAGACACTCCAGAAGAGGATGCCAGATCTCGTTACGGATGGTTGTGAGCCACCATGTGGATGCTGGGATTTGAACTTATCACCTTCGGAAGAGCAGTCGGGTGCTCTTACCCGCTGAGCCATCTCACCAGCCCGTTTTAAGAGTTCTTTATATATTTTAGACTTAAGTCCTTTGTTTATATAATTTAACATTTATATGTGCGTTTCCTCCCATTTTATCAGTTTCTTAGTTGTGTTGTTAAAAGCACACACTGATCTTTTAAATTTTGATGAAGTCTAGTTACTTTTTTCCTTTTGTTCATGTTTTGGAGTGATTTACAAGGATCCTTTGCCAAATGCAAGGTCATAAATATATACCTCGTGTTTTCCTTCAGTCATGTGTGGCCTTGTGTTTGTCCCTGTACTTGGTGCCAGGGTCTTCTGATCTCTGTCCAGCCATTCCGATGTCATTCGTTTATAGCACGTTTCTTTTACTTCTGAACGGTCCTGTCACCCTTGTCAGAAATCTTTTGATTACAATAAAGTGGGCTCATTCTGATGTCTCTGTTCTGTTCTATTGATCTGTATGTCTGCTTATATGCCAGTGCCATATTACTTCATTTATTGGTACTTTGCACTTCCCCATCTCTTTCCTGAGATAGCTCATGAGTGCTGGAGGGATATGTCTGTACCACCACTGGTAGTCTTGTGCTTGCTTTTTGTTTATGTTTGTTTTTATGTTGCTGTTTTTTCAAGATGGGGGATCTCATTATGTAGGTAACTCTGGCTGTCCTGGAACTAACTCATTATCTAGACCAGGCTGGCTTTGAACTTAGATCTGCTTGGCTCTGACCACCACAAAACACTGGAATTAAAGGTGTGTACCTGCCTTAACTCTTGCCTTTTTTTTTTTTTTTTTTTTTTTGGTTTTTTGAGACAGGGTTTCTCTGTGTAGCCCTGGAACTCACTTTGTAGACCAGGCTGGCCTCGAACTCAGAAATCCGCCTGCCTCTGCCTCCTGAGTGCTGGGATTAAAGGCATGTGCCACCACGCCCAGCTCTTGCTTTTTTTTTACTAAGCTCTTTTTTGTTTGAGACAGGGTTTCATATAGCAAAGGCTGGTCACAAACTTTTTAAATTGAGAATGGCCTTGATGGAGTTTTCTTGTCTCTGCTTCTGAAGTGCTGGGATTATGGGTGTTGGTCTCTATGGTACTAGGTATTGAATTGAGTATGCTAGGTAGGTATTTTATCAAAGCCCTAGTTGGGTGCTTCTATACACATTTACTCACAACACAGTGTGTAAGTAGATAAATTAGGTACTTACGTTTGTCCCCCTTTTTATAGGTAAGAACACTGAGGCACAGAAGATAAAACTCTTGTCTATGACCATGTAAGCCTGAAAGGTTACAGAGTCAGGCTGTGGGTCATCCACTTGACTGCTGTGCTGTGCTCCTTCTCAGCTTGTTCCTTCCAGCTCACTTTATCACTACACAGTTTAGGTCTTTACTACCTTCAGTTGCAGTGTATGGACATACACACACACACAGCTATAGATATATTCTGTTATTCTTAGTCTTCTGATCTACCCTATGTGTTGAAGCAGAATTAATCTGGCCTCAAGCACAACTATATATTGCTTCCTAGATCAAAATTCTACGTTGGTTTCCTGCCAACATAGATTTAGAATACAGCCTGGACTTATGCTATCTAGGATATAATCATTGAAAGTAAGCTTAGGTAGTAAAGTGAGAAGTATAATGACTAGTAAGAAAATGAGATGATAAAATAATTTGGAGTTGAATGATGCCTTTTGCTTTCCCTTTTTATCCATAGTAACTTCTTGCCATATGGTTTCATTATTAAACTGTCAACTCTGTTAGCTTGAATAATCAGATATATAATTGATTAAATGCTAACCATACATACCTTGGTATCACATGAAACAATTTCTCTCTCTCTCTCTTTTTTTTTCAAGACAGGGTTTCTCTGTGTAGCCCTGGCTGTCCTGGAACTCACTCTGTAGACCAGGCTGGTCTTGAATTCAGAAATCCGCCTGCCTCAAGTGCTGGGATTAAAGGCGTGCGCCACCACTGCCCGGCAAAAACAAAATCTTTTAAAATTATGCACATAAATCTCATTCAGGACTGTGGAATTTCTAGTGTGGACTCTGAATTTGATAATTTCAAAAAAAATAGATTTTGTTTTAAACACATTTACATATTAAACCACTAAGGAAAACAGCTTTTTTTTTTTTAAGATTTATTTATTATTATATGTAAGTACACTGTAGCTGTCTTTAGACACACCAGAAGAGGGCATCAGATCTCATTACAGATGGCTGTGAGCCACCATGTGGTTTCTGGATTTGACTTAGGACCCAGTCAGTGCTTGTCTTAGTCAGGGTTTCTATTCCTGCACAAACATCATGACCAAGAAGCAGTTGGGGAGGAAAAGGTTTATTCAACTTACACTTCCATGTTGCTGTTCATCACCAAGGAAGTCAGGACTGAAACTCAAGCAGGTCAGGAAGCAGGAGCTGATGCAGAGGCCATGGAGGGATGTTCTTTACTGGCTTGCTTCCCCCAGCTTGCTCAGCCTGCTCTTATAGAATCCAAAACTGCCAGCCCAGACATGGTCCCACCCACAAGGGGCCTTTCTCCCTTGATCACTAATTGAGAAAATACCCCACAGCTGGATCTCATGGAGGTACTTCTCCATCTGAAGCTCCTTTCTCTGTGATAACCCCAGCCTGTGTCAAGTTGACACATAAAACCAGCAAATACAGTGCTCTTAACCGCTGAGCTATCTTCCCAGCCCAGAAAACACCTTCTTAAAGTTGTATCAAAAAATTTAGGGACTTAAAATAACCATGGTGTGCACCTTTTATGCCAGACTCGGGAGACAGAGGCAGACAAGTATATCTCTGTTAGTTGAAGATCAGCCTAGGCTACAAGAGGTCCAGATGAATCAGAGATACATAGTGAAACCCTAAATTATGATTTTATATGAAACTTGTTTGAGCTTATGGGAAAAATCCTCTAGTGCACATATTGTCTTTTAGCATTCTGCTTTCCAAAGAAAGAATAGGTTTACTTTTCTGAAATGGCATCTAACTATGTAGCCTACACTGACCTGTAACTTAAGACCCTCCTGCCTTAGTCTCTAGTGTAACTCGGATTAGGGGTGTGCACATTGTGCTATTCCCAGAAATAGATAGTTCTCGGTGTAGTACTTCATTCCGAAGTCATAGAGGCCTAGGTCTCTTGCTTACTTTGGCCATATTCATAGTTCATACTTTTTTATTTTTTGAGACAGAATCTTATGTTCATCTTTGAACATCATGGTGTAACTCAGAATGACCTTGAACTTTTGATTCTCATGAATCTACCTTCCTAGTTGTCTTAATAACTTTGTCAAAGCCTATACCTAGACCCTTTCAACAAGGCCACACCTTCTAACCCTTTCCAAATAGTTCCACCCACAGGGGACCGAATGTTCAAATATATACACTTTGGGGGTCAGAAGAGAGTGCCAGATCCCTGAGAACTAGAGTTATGGATGGTCATGAGCCATGTGGGTCCTAGACAAGAGCAACAATTGTTCTTAACTGCTGACCCATCTCTCCAGCTCCATCATTTTTTTTTTTTTTTTTGAGACAGGGTTTCTCTGTATATCTCTGGCTGTCCTGGAACTTACTTTGTAGACCAGGCTGGCCTCGAACTCAGAAATCCGCCTGCCTCAGCCTCCCAAGTGCTGGGATTAAAGGCGTGCGCCACCACGCCGGCTTCCATCATTTTTAAAAACAAAATTTGCTGTAGATGAAAGAGTGGAGGTGATCCTGAACCAAGAAGTCAGGGTTGAGGTTGTAACTGTGAAGTAAAGCATGCCCTTCGTGTATACAGGATTGTAAAATTAGAGTAATAAAGACAGTCAAACACCACCAACAACAGAGAAGCAAGCAAATGGACTTAGTAGCTATAGAGTGTATTTCATTGTAGACTCATGTGCAGAAAAATGTAGACTAGCACAAAGGCAGGGGTTTTACTTTTAAATCCTCAAACATAGAAATCAACCTTATAAATCATAATAAATATTTAGACTGAAATTTTAGTTTTTCTCTCCATTGAACCATAAGATGTTAAAATTGAAAAAGATCTTAGGGGGCTGGAGAGATGGCTCAGCAGTTAAGAGCACTCCTGAGTTCAATTCCCAGCAACCACATGGTGGCTCACAACCATCTGTAATGAGATCTGATGCCTTCTTCTGGTGTGTCTGAAGACAGCCTCAGTGTACTCATATAAATAAAAATTAAAAGTTAAAAAGAAAAGAAAAGAAAAAGACCTTAGAAGTCTTAACACGAATCCTAATTCAGCAAACCTAATAATGGTGGTAAACCTTCCTCTAAAAGCCCTAATCTTAGTGGGAGTCCCCTGCACCTATGTGAAAAGCTAGATGGGCAGCTCATGCTTGCAGTCCCAGAGCTGTGGGGGCAATGTCAGAAGGATCCTTGAGGCTCTGTGGCCAACCAGCCTATTTCAATCAGGAAGTCTGGGTGCCAGGGACAAGGTTGACTGCTCAGGAGCGATGCCTGAGGTGGACATCCCTGCCTCCACGTGGGCACCTTACCCACTGGTACCTGACACACGTTAACATGTACCCACCCACACATACACACAAAATAAAAGTCTCTTAATATGTTTTGTTGTTACTATCTGGAACCTTAAGAGGTCTACACATTTAGAATAATGCACTGTCCGTTACTTTGAAAGAAAGCTGGCCTACTGTTTGTAGGTCTTCGATCACAAGTTCTGATATTCCTCCTGGTAGGTGACTTCCCTATAATGTGCAAGTCCAGTGAATTGGCCTCTTGAAAATGGTCATAAATTTGTGAATGTAACTTTTCTTTTTAGTATAATTCCATTAACTTCTGAGTCTAACGGATATTCTTCAGGGCTCTATCAGATGTTACATTCTTCTTAGGAGAGAGTCAGGTTTTAGTTCTTTGGAAACTAATTTCTCCAACCCGAGTTTTAAGTTTTATTTATTTATGTATTTATTTTGATTTTTCAAGAGTTTTATTTATTTTTATTTTATGTTTATCTGCCTGCATGTCTGTGTACTATTTGCATGCAATGCCCACAGAGGCCAGAAGGAGGTGTTGGACTCCCCCTGCTCCCAGCTGAATTACAGGTGGTTGTGAACCTCCACATGGGTGTTGGGAGTCAAACCCCAGTCTTCAAGGGCAGCTAGTACTCTAACGACTGACCTGAGAAGGCTATCAGTTTGGTTTTTGTTTTGTTTTGCTTTTCTAGGCTAGTGTCTCAACAACCATTGTAGTGTGTTGCAGGAAATAGAGAAATATTAAAAACTGGAACTGACATGTTCTCTCTGCCCTAGCAGTCTGGCTAGCCTGTTCGTATCTCATGGAGACCCTCCGGCCCAGAGCTCCCGAGACGTCGCTAAGTTCCCGCTGGCGGGTCATCGTTACCACACCAGTCCTGTACTTCAAATCCCCCCATGGCCTTTGTGGTCCACATCTGGCAAACTCAGGCATCTTTTTCTCTTGAACCCAGTTGGACCACCACGTGAAGGAAAACACCACACAAACTTAGTTCAGAAATGACAGTAACTCAATTGCTGGGTGCAGCAACTGAAATCCTAATCTTGTAAGCTATACTAAATCTAATTTCTCCAGTGGGGAATCCTAGTGGATTTGCCATAAGCTGGGAAACAATAGTAGCTAAGTCTTGTCCTCACATTATCTCTGTCCAAAAGGAACATAACTCCTGCTTCCTTTCTTCCTCAGTCCAGCCCGGAAGTCCCTCCTACTCGCCCAGTGATTGTTTCCTTTATTCATTAGGGGATTGGTTCACAATAGCACCAGACCCATCCACAACAGTAGTGGGTAGTTATAAGGATCTGTAAGTATTTGCAATTCCTTTGAGAGTTGTAGGATTTGGGGGCTTAAGAGACTGCCAAAAGGGTGGAGTTGTTATTTGTTTTTGTTTGTTTTTTAGTCTTAGTTTTAATTTTTTTTAAAGATATGTATAATTTATATGTGCTTTGCTTGCATGTTTGTTTGTGCACCACATGCCTACCTGGTGCTCAAGAAGGCTAGAAGAGGGCCTCAGATTCCCTGAAATGGAGTTAAAACCGGACCTAGGTCTTCTGGAAGAGCAGCAAGTGTTCTTAATCACTGAGCCACGTCTCCAGATGTGGGTAGAGTTTTATGTTGAAATCTTGGCAGATATTCATAAACATTAAGAATATATTATTTTAATCCTGAGTGTTCTCAGGAATTTTGTATTTATTAGATTCAGATGTGATGATTCAATCTAACAGATTTATGAATTATAATACCTTTTGAATAACATGTGTAAATATGTAAATTTTAGCTTATTTCTCAAGGATAGTCTAGCCAGGAATCAGTCATTTATGTAGATGGATGTCATTTCTGTTTGTGCCCTTTCTTTCCCCCCTCACCTAATGAGCCTACTTTTTTTTTTCTTCTTCCAGAAAAAGGATGCTTAAATAATAAAACCAAAATGACAAAGACTAGCTCAAGATTAGAAGCTATTCTTCACTATGCTATGATTACTTTGTACTTACAGAAGAAATGTCTATGATAGCCTGCCTTGTTTTATAAAAAATAAGAATAATTTTGGCTGGGTGTGGTGGTGCACGCCTTTAATCCCAGCACTTTGGTCTACAGAGTGAGTTCCAGGACAGCCAGGGCTAAACAGAGAAATCCTGTCTTGAAAAACTGAAAAAAAAAAAAAAAAAGAATAATTTTAGAGGAATAAGAAAATGAAAGAAAACTATTGAGACAAGAGAAAAGCTGTGTAAAGCAGAGAGGACCATCAGGCTGTTCAGGAAGAGCAGGAATATCAAGCCATGAGCAAGTTGAGAACTAGCCATGTCTGCCCACTTACCTGCTTATTCCTCTGGTAGTCCCCACAGAGTTGAGAGAATTTATAAATGAGTATGTATGAAAACACAGTGCTTAGCATAAATGTATATAAGCTGTGGTTAAACTTAGAAGAAATAACATGTTTATTTATTTAATGTATATAAGTACACTGTAGCTGTCTTCAGTCACATCAGAAGAGGGCATCAGATGACATTACAGATGGCTGTGAGCCACCATGTAGCTGCTGGGAATTGAACTCCAGACCTTTGGAAGAGCAGTCAGTGCTCTTAAAGTCGGAGCCATCTCTCCAGCACCCAAGATAACATATCTAATGTCTAGGGGCAATGTCTTAGGGTTTCCATTGCTGTGAAGAGATACTATGACCACAGAGAGTCTTTTTTTTTTTTTTTTTTAGATTTATTTATTATTATATCTAAGTACACTGTAGCTGGGCAGTCCAGAAAATTCCTTTACTAGATTCATTTAGTCTACCACCCTTAAGCCATGGGCAAAATATAGACAAATTCTTTGCTGTGATAGGACATAAGTGGCCCTGTGTCCAGTTTTAAGAGAGTCCTCATTTCTACTTGGGTTTTTTTTCGGGGGTTGGGGGTGGGGTGGGAGTTGAGACAGGGTTTCTCTTTATAGTCCTGGCTGTCCTGGAACTCACTTTGTAGACCAGGCTGGCCTTGAACTTGGAAATCCACCTGTCTCTGCCTCCCATCCCCCCCCCCCCCCCCCCCCCCCCCCCCCCCCCCCCCCCCCCCCCCCCCCCCCCCCCCCCCGGCTTCTTTTCTACTTGGAAGAAGCCTCCAAGAGGTCTGTCCAAGATGATTTGACTTCATCCCAGAATTAAGCTAAGCATGTAGTAGTTCTAGGATTTCTGTGGTGTGCATTCCAAATTCTTCTGAATTCCTCCTGCAAACCAGGTACAAAGGCTTCAGAACCAAAAGGTAGCTAGCAATAGCCTTACTTCCCTGGAAGCAGCTCTCTCTCTGTGTGTGTGTGTGTGTGTGTGTTAATTTTTCATCACTAAGATGAACACCAGAGAAACAACTTATCTTGAGATGACTTATGTATGACTTGAGATGTTTCTGTCTATAGTTCTTGGTTCCCTGGTTTCTGGGGCCATGAAGCAGTAAAGGAGAATGTCTGTGTGTTAGCACTGTTAATGCTATGAAAAGACATCATGACCAAGGTAGCTCTTGAAGGCTGGCTTATAGTTTTGCTGGGCCGTGGGTATGTGGGAAAGAAGGGAGTGGGAGAGAACCCGAGTCCCACCAGAGTTTCCATGCTCTGGGCGGGTGGACACGGGAGGACTGCGCACACTTTCCATGCAGTTCCAGGTGGACATCTGGCTGTGTTAAGCCACTGACCCCACACAGCAGGTGGTGGACAAGGGGCAGCCCCAGGTACCAGGTTCTCAGTCTCCAGCATCCAAAGCTGGATATGGCAGAGTAGTAGAGAACAGAATAGGGGCCCCAGGGCAGCACTCAGCCCTGGGGATGAAAGGGAAAAGGAGCCGGGTGTGGTAGGTCACGCCTTTAATCCCAGCACTTGGGAGGCAGAGGCAGGTGGATTTCTGAGTTCAAGGCCAACCTGATCTACAAAGTGAGTTCCAGGACAGCTAGGGCTATACAGAGAAACCCTGTCTCAAAAAACAACAACAAAAAATGGGGGGCAGGGGGAGAGTGGGGTGCTGGGTTGTTCCCACGCAGGCCAGAGTTCTTAGTCCTATCTGTGGCTGCAGCATAGGAAGATAGAAAGGCCTTTTAGCGGGAGGTTAGGCGGGGCTCGTTAGAAGAAAGCCTATCCCACTGTTCAAGCACAGTGGGCCTTGATGGTCAGAGACAGTCTATGGTTTTAGAGCTTTATTGTAGAAAGGCTGGGAGAAAGAGAGAAGGTAGAAAGAGAGAGGCCGGCCATGGCCATGTGGAGAGAGGGGCGAAAGGAGAGAAGGAGGGCTAGAGAGTAAGAAAACTTATAAGAGAGAGAGGGGATTGGGGCCAAGCAGCCCCTCTTATAGTGGGCTGTTACCAGGTAACTGTGGGTGGGGGTAGAGTCTAGCCAGAATGCCAGAAGCTTGGGACATTGTCTGTGTGATTGATAGTCACAGACCTCTCCTGTGGGGGCAGTAATTTTGACAGGAGCCAGGGGTCCAGGAGACTTGATCTTATGCCTTCTGTCCCACGTAGGTGGAAATTACCACTCACCAGGTCCCACTGGGGTTCAAGACCTAAGCTCGACTGAAGACCAGGCTGTCTGTGCATAACCCTTTGCCCCACACAGTTTCAGAGGTTTAGTTCATTATCATCATGGTGGGAAGCATGAAGGCAGGAATGGCCCTGGACCTGAGAGCTTTACACCCTGATTCACAGACAGCAGGGACAGAAACACTCTGGGCCCGGTATCAGCTTTTGAAACCTCGGGCCACCTCCAGTGGCATACCTCCTTTTCCTTCCAAACAGTTCTTCAAATGGGGTCTAAGCATGCAGATATATGATTATTATATATAATATATATATAATTATATGATATATAATATATGATATATATTATTATTCACACTACCACAGCCTGTTCAGGGGTCTTTTTCCCACTTACTCCATCTGGATCCCAGCCTATAATATTGGTCACCTACATTCATAGTGGGCTTTCCCTTCTCTGAAAACAGCCTCACACACCTTAAATCCAGCTAAGATGACCTCAAGATTAACTATGGAAATGCCTTGGCAAACTGGTGCATTTTACCCTTTATAATTCCCTTCTGACCTACCCAAGTTGTTCCCCATGTCAATGTTTCATAGATGTATCTATCAGTTTGTTTAACCACTCACTGAAGGGAATTGGGGTTGCTTCATATTTTAACTATTGTGAATAAGTTTGTCATGAGCTTTGTATTATTTGGGATAAATTCCCAAGAATGTAATTGCCTTGTTCTATAGTAAGCAAGCACCTGTTTAGCCTTGCTGTGATGTCCTTTTCAGAGTGACTATGAAACACCCACCCTTCCTTCCTTCCTTCCTTCCTTCCTTCCTTCCTTCCTTCCTTCCTTCCTTCCTTCCTTCCTTCTTCTCCTTTCCTCTCTTTTTTTCTTTTCTTTTTTTTTTTTTTTTTTTTTTTTTTTTTTTTTTTTTTTTTTTTTTTTTTTTTTTTTTTTTTTTTTTTTTTTTTGGTTTTCGAGACAGGGTTTCTCTGTGTAGCCCTGGCTGTCCTGGAACTCACTCTGTAGACCAGGCTGGCCTCGAACTCAGAAATCCGCCTGCCTCTGCCTCCCGAGTGCTGGGATTATGTATTACCACACCTGACAGTGTTTACATGACCTAGTTTCTATGCATACTCACCAATATTCAGTGCTACCTTTTTTAAAATTGTGCTTGTACTGATATGATACACAGTTTTGAAAAATCTTTTAAAAATATTTATTATATGTGTATGGGTTTTTGCCTCCTGTCTTCATTAGGGTTTCTGTTGCTGCAATGAAACACTATGACCAAAAGCAACTTGGGGGGAAAGGGCTTATTTCATTTTCATTTCCATAACACAGTCTATCATCGAATGTAGTCAACAGAGAAGGAACCTGGATGGAGGATCTGGTGTAGAGCTTGCTCAGTCTTCTTTCTTAAGGGACCCAGACTAGCAGATCAGAGGTACATACATACATGCACACAAACACACACAGACCACCAGCACAGCATAACACAAATATAAATTCTCTCTCTCTCTGTCTCTCTGTCTCTCTGTCTCTCTGTCTCTCTCTCTCTCTGTCTCTCTCTCTCTCTCTCTCTCTCTCTCTCTCTCTCTCTCTCTCTCACACACACACACACACACACACACACACACACACAGAAAATGCCTTACAGGCTTGCCTTCCGTTGGATTTTATGCAAATGTTTTCTCAATTGATGTTCCCTCTTTTCAGAAGACTGTGTCAAGCTGACATAAAACTAGCCAGCACACCTGACTGTATGCATGAGCACCTTATATGTGCCTGGTATCCCTGTAGGTCAGAAGAGGTACTCTGGAACTTGAATTACATATGGCTGTGTGCTACCACATGGGTACTGGGAACTGATTGTGGGTCCTCTGCAAGAGCAACATGTATCCTTAACCACTGAGCCATCTCTCCAGCCCCTCCAGGTCAATTTTGAGAGAAACTAAAATTAAGGACTTTTTAGCAAAAGATGTACCTAGTCTCGTGTGTGTGTGTGTGTGTGTGTGTGTGTGTGTGTGTGTTTCTTGTTTGGGGTTTTGTTTGCTTGGTTTTTGAGATGGGGTCACTATGCAACCTGGCCTGGAACTCACTAAATAGACCAGGCTGGCCTCAGACTCAAAGATCTGCTTGTTGGGTGCTAGGATTAAAGGTCTGCTCCATCACACCCTGGCTTTTATGTGTTATGTTTTTTGGTTTTTTGTTTTTGTTTTTGTTTTGAGACAGGGTTTCTCTGTGTAGCCCTGGCTGTCCAGAACTCCCTTTATAGACCAGGCTGGCCTCGAACTTGGAAATCCGCCTGCCTCTGCCTCCCGAGTGCTGGGATTAAAGGTGTGCGCCACCACGCCCGGCTCTATGTATGTTTTGAGGGTCTCCCTCTATCTAGTCCAAGCTAATTGCAGTTATGAATGTCAGTAGTTTGTTATTTCCCAGTTAGCTGATGCCTACTAAGCTTTGAGGCTTCCCTGGTCACTCTTTCTTATGTTGCATTTTTGTTTTTTCATTCCAAATGTATATGTTGAGTGATTCCCTTTTCAGACTTACGAGGGAGCAATTTTATTGTGTCCTTACACATCCAAAAATGCCCTTTTTCATACATGAAAAAGAGATTAAGTGTAGAATTCTAGGTTTAAAGGTTGAACATGATGGGACATGCCTACCTATAACCCCAGCCCTCAGGAGGCAGAAAAGGAGACTTATAGCCAACTTAAACCTGGCGACAGAGTGAAAATCCCATCTCAAAACACAGAACAACAATCTCCACCCATCCCTCTCCCCCAAAAATGCTAGGTTAAAATGTCTAATTGTAGAGTGAGTTGGAAAGATGATTTTTGTTACCTGTAAGACTTACTGTCACTTCTCCAAAATTAATGGATAATAGATGTTTGTGTTTAACTGAATCCATTTATGTATGTATGTATGTATGTATGTATGTATGTATGTATGTATGTAGCCTTGGCTGCTCAGGAACTTTGTGTCTAGACTGGGCTGGCCTTAAACTTCTGGTGATCCTACTGGCTCTGCCCTCCAATTGAATGTTGGAATTACAGGCACATGCCACCACAGTACTGAGTTCTCGCTGGAAATCATTTGTTTATGTGTGTTCTTCTTATGCCAGTCCCTCTGCTTTAAATACTGTACCATTGTAAGTTTGGGAGTGAAGTGTCATATTAGTCTTCCAATTTCTTTTTCAGATTGTTGTGGTGTTCTGGGCTCCTTCCATTTCCATATGAAGCTTAAGATTCATTTGTTCATTTCTGTAACAAAAACCCCAATACCTCACATTTTGAAAGAGATTACTTCTCTTTGTTATCTTTACATTTTACTTCTGACTTTTACCATGTGTGAGTCTTGATTTTAGCTGGTTCATGCTACTTTGAGAATCTTTGCTAACCTTGCTGTGACTTTCCCTCAGTGTTATGCACAGATCCCACTAATTGTGGTAGGGGGGAGAGGGGACACTGGATGAGTCACAGTGAGGGAGTGTACCTGATACTGACCATTCTCTGTCAGAATGCTGATATCCACACAGGGCTCTTCTTAGAGCTCATCTTAGTCCTACCTGGGGAGCATACTCTTGGTCATTGCCACCAGTCTCATCTGGGAGTAAATACCTCTTCTTAAGAAAATACTTGGCTCAAGGAGACAAATAGGTGGGAGGGGTTGATCTGTAATATAACTTCCGTGTATCACCAACCACCAATGTGGTGATCTTTACAGACTGTTTCAGCTCGTTCTGATGCCTGCCTCTGTGGTCTTAGTTCAGCTGTTTAAACCAGTGAAGCTGCCTTTCACCCACTCCTGGTTGTTGATAGACTGACTTCTGAGACTGTTCTCTCAGCTTTCCCTTTCTTCTCTTTATCTCTCACTGACTCCTCTTAGTTTTAGTCTATTAGAGTATTTGTTGTTATTTTGTTCTTTCTTGTGTAGGCCTTCCACCCCCGAAAGGATTTCACTCTGTAGCCTTGGCTGTGCTGGAGCACACTGTATAGACCACACTGTCCTTGAACTCAGATATACCTGCCTCTGCCTCCCAAGGGATTAAAAGCATGTGCTTTCTCTATAGATTTATAAAAAGATGACATTATTTATGAAGTTGGGGAGAAGCTGAGTTAGCTTGTGTCTTGCTAAAGTTTTAATTTTAGTGATTATGGTGAAGCAAATTTTGTAAAAAGAAAATTAAGGTAGCAGATTAAATATTGGTTAAATGACTGGAGAAAATATGTTTTTCTTTGGGAAGGTTTATTTTAAAATAAGGTGGTGCACGCCTTTAATCCCAGCACTCAGGAGGCAGAGGCAGGAGGATTTCTGAGTTTGAGGCCAGCCTGGTCTACAAAGTGAGTTCCAGGACAGCCAGAGAAAGAGAAACCCTGTCTCAAAAAAATAAATAAATAAATAAATAAATAAATAAATAAATAAATAAAAAAAATAAGCACTAATAGAAATTGGTATTTGCTTAATTTTCACCATAAGCAGCTTATATTTGTGTAAATGTTAATGAATAGAAGTTTAGGTCAAGAATAAATTTATGAAATTTAAAAGGTGTGTGATTCTGTAAAAATAAAAAAGAGCATGTGCACATTACTGTTATGTTGTTATTGTTATGGTACTGTGCCCTCCCCTCCTTTCCTTTCCTCCCCTTCCCCTTTATTCTCTTTTCACCCCTCTCCCCCATCTCTGCTCTTTGGGTGAAGAAGAACACATGAGTCCTAAAGTCAGCATCCATTTTGACTGAATAACTTCCATGAAATTAGCATTAGCTTCATTTGTGACAGAAATAATATGTTGGTTGCTGTGAGAGAAACATGCCAAAGATGTTTAACAGAAGTTCTAATAAAACAAACCAGGGGTGGGTGCTTAGGTTTGACCCAGGCCCTGTGCATGCTGGCCAAGTGTGTGTATATCTGAGCTACACACCCAGCTCTCAAAGATCTTTGGTTACACCTTTGATTCACTAATTTTTTTGTTATCTCTATATTCTAAAGTAGTTTTAAATTTCACATGGCGGCCAGATGTAGTAGAACATAGCTTTAATTCAAGCAAGGAAGAGGCAGGCGGATCTCTGTGAGTTCCAGACCAGCCTGGTCCATTTAGTAAGTTCTGGAGCAGCCACACCTACACAAGGAGGTCCTATCTCAAAAAAAGCAAAAGGAAAATAAATTCATGATTATATCATTTTCCTTAGATAATATGCCATAAAATTTTTGGCTAACATAAAAAGAGTAATTATTCCAACCTTAGTCATAACTCACTGTTAACAGTTTGGTGTGTTTCTTCCCAGTACTTTTTTAAATTATATTTTCAAAAATTAAAGTAATATGATATTGTCTTTTCCAGTCCAAAAGTAATGTGTTCTCAAAAGCTTGGAAAATAAAGGCAAGAACAAAGGAGAAAAAGCAAAATCACTCATAAAATCTACCCAAAGATAATCACAATTAAAATTTGATGTAAATCTTTTTTGTATTTTTCATGATCATATACTTTTTTTTTTTTACTAAGATTATATCTTACTTTAATGCTACTTTGTAACTGGTTCATTCGCAATATATTGTAAATGCTTGTTAATGTTAATAGCCTTATATAAACTTTTAAGTGGTATGTAGCATATGAACGTTTTTAAGTATGTTTAACATACTTAACCATCTCCCTCTTGTTGGATATTTAAAGTGTTTATAATGTTTTTACCATTATAAATATTACTATAGTTAATATCTTTGTCCATACATCTTTCCATGCATCTATGGTTGTTTCTTTAGGAATAGATTCCTAGAAGTGGAATAGCTGGGTCAAAGGGTATGTACACTTTAACACTTTTGATACATAAAAATGTCAAATTGTAAGCTAACCACTTGTTATATTCTGCCTTGTATTGCTATTGAGTGGTCTTGTGTTTCTATCTTGTCTTTCTACTTGGAGCCTAGGTGAGACTAAGGGAAGGTTCTGATGTGTGGTAGTATCCTTCGGCAGTATGGCTTCCTGTGCAGGACTCAGGGGTCATCAATGGTGGATCAGATTGATTCAAAGCGGTGGTTCAGTCTGTATATTTAAAAAATGTGTGTGTGTGTGTGTGTGTGTGTACTTTAGAGTAAACTTTTGTTTGCAAATTTTCTATTTTTCTAAGCAAAGATATAAAAATATAACCACTGCAGTTTTATATCATCATTGTCTTAGAAAAATAAAGAATATTTAATAGTAAAAAAGGATAGACCTTTGAAGAGAATATTTTAGGTTTTTTTCCATATATTTCTCCTTTTATATTGGGCTGGGGATTTTCACTTTAACCTAGCAGTGAACTAGAGACCAGCATTTGGAAACCACAGACTTAAAAGATTTTAGATATTGTGCAGATATATAACTTGCCCACAAGTCTCTTCTCTCCCGTATTGTGAAGGTCATATTAAACAGCATTTGTGTTTCTCCATGTTAGAGTGTTTGAATAAACAAGCTAGATCTTCTGATGATCATCTGAATATATCTCCAATCGCTTAAAGCAAACCCCATTCATTCTCTTTCTGGGGAATTGGAGGCAGAGTAGGTGTGATGTAGTAGAAGACAGGCTGCTCAGGCTGGGCCCTCACACTCCACAGTCAGTCCGTTTCCTTCTGCATCCTTCCTTCCTTACCTGTTGACTACCATAAGATCTTCCAGGGGGGGTTAGAGCCCTTGTTACACTTACCTCACTGTAATGTAATTATTATACAAGCCCTTTGCTTACCTGAGAGGAGTTCTAGGTAGGATGAGTCATATCCTTTTTTTGCAACTCTAGGTCCTAAAACAGGGATGCAGGCATAGCAGGTGCCTAAAAAATGAGTGCGGAGCTAGTTCTGAATTGCTGAGGGAATTATATGATGTAATATAAATTTTATGTACTATGCAAGCAATGTGGTTTTTTTTTTTTTTTTTTTTTGACAAGAGGTATTTTAATGGGAAGTATCAAAACTTTGGGAAGAGAGAAAATTGATCCTTTGAACAGTTCTATGAATCCATTACCTTTTTCTTATATTTTGTGAAAAAACAAACTTTAATTGGGATTCGTGTGGAGCTAATTTGTGTCCTAGGAGGCGTGTCCTGTGTACTACTCCTCCCTGTGCTGCATGGAGGTGCCCAGATAGGAATGTTTTACTTGACTTGGTTGTCATCTAGTTTTAATTTTTAAGGCCAGAAGATGTTTAAAAAAGATTGATTTATTTTATGTATGTGAGTACACTGTGCTGTAGAGATGGTTGTGAGCCTTCATGTGGTTGTTGGGAACTGATTTTTAGGACCTCTGCTCGCTCCAGTCGGCCCCACTTGGCTTGGCCTGGCGTGCGCCAGCCAAAAGATTTATTTATTATTAAACGTAAGTACACTGTAGCTGACTTCAGACGCAACAGAAGAAGGTGCCAAATCTCATTACGGGTGGTTGTGAGCCACCATGTGGTCGCTGGGATTTGAACTCAGGACCTCTGGAAGAGTAGTCAATGCTCTTAACCACTAAGCCATCTCGCTAGCCCAGCAGATTTCTTATTAAAGGTCTGTATCCATTGCTTTGTAACTAGTTAAAAATAAAATAAAACAAAACAAACCTTGAGCAGACAAACCACAGCCTGTGCTGTGCCTGGTGCTTTGGGGCGGAGCTCCTTTTGGCTTCATTGGCTTTGAAAGGCTGTTCTTTCTAATCCCTTCTAAAGTTCCTGGTAAATTTTTGCCACAAGATGGCATTGGTGATTATTTGAGTGCACAGGCTATTGAACAGCTTTAAAAAGGTGCATATAATTGTGTTGTTGGGGGATAAGAGTTGAAAACTTTGACCACTGCTTATGTATTATATCATTTTAACTTCCAGAGTTAAACGATACTTTATATCACTTTCCTTCTGTATTCAAGTATTGTTTTGTTTCCTGTTTTTCTGTCTTTATAATACAGTAACTATGTATTATTTGCCATGTGTTGTATGTGTCTGACTTACTGCTGATAATTGTGGTGACAGGTAAGAAGAAAATACGATGGGACCCAGTTAGGAGGCGCTTCATTCAGTCCTGTCCCATCATAAGGATCCCTAACAGGTTCTTGAGAGGTGGGTGATAACTAGCAAGAGGTCTGTGCTTCCTGTGGGTTGAAGGGAATTTTGAATGGATTTTCTAAATTCAAAACTGTTTTCTTTAAGTTGTCTTAACAGCCAAAATTGAAGCAAAAAGTCTAGGCCTTAGTTTTAAATTTATGTTTTATATTGACCACTGTTGGGATTATAATGATAAGTTTTGGGGAAGTTAGATTCTCTT
This sequence comes from Mus minutoides, assembly GCA_902729485.2. NCBI lineage: Eukaryota > Metazoa > Chordata > Mammalia > Rodentia > Muridae > Mus > Mus minutoides. The sequence continues at coordinate 2,216,326 of LR749520.1, forward strand.
AATGTATCTTAGATAGTAGAGTAGATTACCTCACTAGTATCGGTGCCAGACCATCATGACCACATCAAAAAACCTTCAAGTGTAGGATGTGATTCTAAGGAAGAACCAGATGATGATATGATAGTCTAAGAATCCTTTGTATCATGCATCATAGATAAAAACATAACCATGGGAAGCATTTATAACAGATTGTTAATCTGAATAATAAAGAGCTCCCAGGAACTAGTAGTCTATACCTACTAAAAAACAAGTGTGCTGGGCGTGGTGGCGCACGCCTTTAATCCCAGCACTCGGGAGGCAGAGGCAGGTGGATTTCTGAGTTGGAGGCCAGCCTGGTCTACAAAGTGAGTTCCAGGACAGCCAGGGCTATACAGAAAACCCTGTCTCGAGAAACCCTGTCTTGAAAAACCAAAAAAAAAAAAAAAAAAGTGAATGCACATGAATAGTCAATACATAGCAAATGGTAGTTGGGGAGGACAGAATAGCTCAGGGGGTAAAAGTGCTTGTTGCCAAGCTCAGTGACCTGAGTTTAATCTCTGGGACCCACATGGTAGGAACAGAAATTACTCAAAGTTGTCCTGACTCCACACATGTGCTGTGGCACAGCATGTGCACACAGCCACATACAAAACATGTAATTTATAAATAAATAATATATAAATGTAATAACAAGTTAAAAAACAAATGCCAGTAAATATAAACTTCATTAATTCACTACTGTCACAAACACAATAAGTGAAATGGGAAGACTAAAGCCATCTATGTTGGCAAAGGTGTAGGAAAGAGAGCTTAAATGTGAGCTTTTATGCACTCTGAGGACTAATTAGCAAAATGTATCACCTTTAAAGTGCTGATGTGTCTGACAGGCAGCTCTTCTTCTTAGAGTCCACACTCTTTCTACTGACTACTTTTCTATCAGCTGTAGACTGTTTTGAGTAAAAAGAAAAGTCTAGCTCACAGGATTTCCTTCTTTCTTGTTTTTTAGCTATAGCAAATTATCAGATAAGCATGCTTGATGTTGTAATTAAGACCTTATTAAATTACTTACAAGTCATTCCTCTAATTTTAACTGAAGAGATTAAGTAAAAAACCCAAGCTGCATGGAGCAACGTAAACCTTTAAAGCAGGCAGATGAGTGAATGCCAAGCTACATAGCAAGGTCCAGAACAGCCAGGGCTAGACAGAAAGACCCTTCCTCAAAAACAAACACAGACAACAAAGGCCACTGCGATAAATTCCACAGCTGCTATAGATGTTCCCATATCTAATTTTTAACATATTTTTAGCAGCCAAACCCTGGAACATGAACAGACTTAAAACCAGGCCTGAATGGGTCAAGATAAGAAATTCAGTAATAGCAAGGTGCCTCTCAGCAGAAATAATGTTATTGATAAATGTCAAAGGTACTTTAGTAGTATGTGATGGGAAAATAATACATATAAGTGCAAAGAGAGATGTTCTGTAATATTTTCTTTTTAAATTAAAATACTAATTTATTTTTTAAACTGAGAAATTTAACTTAGTTTGAAATAAGCATAAATTAGGCTTTGTAAGCAATGTAGCATTGTTTTAAGTACTCATGTTTACTAAATATAAGCATAATTAAGAAGTAATTTAAGGCCAGGCATGGTGGTTCAGGTCTATAAACCCTGAATTTGGGAGGCTGAGGCAGGAGGATGTCCTTTTACAGTATAGGCCAGCCTGAGTTGCATAGTGACTTCTAGGCCATCCTGGAATGAAACTCTGCAGAGTGAAGCTGTCTAAGAACCAGAACAAGGATTAGAGATACAGCTTAGTTGGCAAGGTGCTTAAATGGAGCATGTCCAGAGCCACCTAATAACACCAGGTATGGGGCAGGGCGATTACTCAGACTTGACAACCGACTCACAGTCCCTGGGACCCACATGGTAGGACCAGAAAAGAAACACCCACAAGTTGTCTTCTGACCACCATATATTCTCTTCTACACAAAATAAATACAATAAAATTAAAACAAAACACCACCAAAGTAAACAAAGGCAGAAATGGCACCACTTTTAATTCTCACATTGAAAAGGGAGGTGAGGCTAGACGATCCAGGATTGTCTCCAGCAACAGAGTGAGTCCAAGGGGCCTGACGCATGTGGGACCATGTCACCACCACCAACAAAAGAAAAATAATTAGGACATAGACTTTAATGAAAAAGCAGTTATGTGAGTGGAGAGAGGGCTCAGAGGATAAGAGCTCTTGCTGCTCTTGCAGAGGACCCTTATTTGGTTGCTATCACCTGCAAGGTGGCTAACAAGCATTTATACCACTTTCAGAGGATCAGACACCCTTCTTTGGCTTCTGCAAGCATTAGGTGTGTATGCACTTCACATACTTGCAGACAAACACTCAAACATATTAAAAAAAAAACTTAAAAATTGTGTAAAATCCTATAAAAATATAAAATGTCAAAAGAAATAGTAAAAACAAATCTGGTTCTATCTGGATAGTGGGCTTTTTTTTTTTTTATAGCTTCCATTTAAAAAAAAATCATGGGGGTAAAAAACACTGCACAGGTAAGTTCTATACCATTGGAGATTTATAAGTCCTAAATTCAGAAAAATTGAGAAAGTTGGTGATAGATAATGCTGAGCAGATTGAGGTGGGAGCAGGCTTGGCATTGGGGTGTTAAGGATCACCACTAGCCTCCTTAGCAGCAGGGCCTTGCCTTGTCTGTCTTCTCTCCTTTGACGAGGTTCAGTGTGGGATGCTGTCGGCCCCTGCATCTTCTTCACGGTTCTCTTCCCTTGGGTCACTCACTGTGCTTTGTATGATCCTAGATGTTTTCTGCTTGCTCCTCTTTGTCTGTTTTGTTCTCTTCTGTGTCTTCTTATTTCTACCCATTAAAGGTGGAAACTCCGTGTTCTGTCCTTTCCCATGATCTCTCCGTGTCCCATCTGCTTTCTTAGGTTTAACTCTGTTCATCATTCATCCCTTCACTTGGCGTTTCTGGGTGGCTTCCCATGTAGCAGTTACTGTACTTGATAGATTGATGATACAGATCTAGAGAACCAGGACAGCTGCAGAGTGATTGGAATGAAGTTATTTGTGACAGTGTCCTGATAAAGTGGTGGAGCACACACAGAGGTTTCTCATCAGCAAATGGTGAAGACGATGAATAGTATCATTTGGTTTATCAGATAAGTCACTTAAACCTAAGTGGGTTTTTTCGAGGGAAGGGTAAAATTGCAGACACAGGTAGGTGCCAGATAGCTTGAATATGGTGTTTGTGTAGATGCTTTCAAAGGTCTGTAGAAAGTTTAGCATAGTGGGAAATGGCAGCCAGAATCTGTAAGGGTCCAGATAGAGCAAGCACCACTGAAGGAGAGTTTTCAGGATCAGACTTGGTCTTGTAGCTAGCTAGTAAAGAGATAATGACTACAGTTACCAAGGTGAGGAAAGCTGCATCCTGAAATGAGGAGGCTGTAGTAGGGATGCGGGGGAGGTCTGAACTTGAATTATGCATGCACTGAATTAGAGCCTTGATCACTAATTAAAGAGTAGGAGGAGAAAACTAGGAATGACTTCAGGGACTGGCTGCAGAGTGGTGCCTCAGTGGGCACGAGGCGGACACCCAGGGCATGCATACTGAAGGCAGGCAGAATACTCATGCACATTGAATAAAAATCATCTTTTTAAAAGGTGACTTCCAGATTTTCTTGTGTTCCATACTTCCTGTCATTGAATGTAGCATGAATAACCGCAGGGCAGAGTTTGGGAGTGGGTCATAAACTCCCATTGATGTGCAAACCGTTAGTTGGTTATCCCTTAATACTCTTAATAAGTATTTCCAGAAAAAAACCCTGATTCTTTTTTTTTTTTAAAGATTTATTTATTTTATTTTTATTATATATAAGTACACTGTAGTTGTCCTCAGACACTCCAGAAGAGAGAGCCAGATCTCGTTATGTGGTTGCTGGGATTTGAACTTATCACCTTCGGAAGAGCAGTCGGGTGCTCTTACCCGCTGAGCCATCTCACCAGCCCCCAAAACCCTGATTCTTTAACAGTAAGTCTAGCAGTTACTTCCAGGAAAACTTGGAAGACCTGTCCCTACTTTATTCTGATGTCACTTTCTGTGTACAGCCTGTAAAAGCATCAGCACTGACCACATGGAGTCTGTTCACTGCGTGCCTCCCCTCAGGTTGGAAGCTTTGCCAGGACAGGGGCAGTGGGACTTCAGCTGCTTCTGCATCTCGGTTTGATAGTACAGTGCATGTGAGAGGTATATTGAGTTAGATCTAATTATAAAGTATGGTCAGGGGAGAGCATGAGTGTGAATTTTAGTATATCCTTAACTGTTGTCATTTATTTATACTTTAGAAATACTGCTTCAAAATATTTTTAGGCCTTTCATTTTGGAAACCCTTGGCTTCGGTTGAAAACAGTTCCGTAGAGTCTGTTTTCTGTAACTAGATCCTACATCTTCTCAAAAAAGAGCTTTCTACCAACTAACTGTGTGGTATGGTAAAAACAGTTCTGGCGAGCCGGGCGTGGTGGCGCACGCCTTTAATCCCAGCACTCGGGAGGCAGAGGCAGGCGGATTTCTGAGTTCGAGGCCAGCCTGGTCTACAAAGTGAGTTCCAGGACAGCCAGGGCTAGACAGAGAAACCCTGTCTCGAAAAACCAAAAAAAAAAAAAACCAAAAAAACAAAACAAAACAAAACAAAAAAACCAGTTCTGGTGTCCTGAAACACTGGGTTTCCATCATAAAGTAGTAAACAAAGTATCCACTTACCTTCCTCAGTTCTCCAATATCATTAATAATAAAAAAGATACATGATGATGTGTCATCATAATTCTATTGAAAACAACAGAAAGAGGAAGTGTGGAGTCAGGTTTCCCGCATCTGAATCCAGGCTCTGTCATTTGCCAACTGGATGACCTTGGGCAAGTGCTTCCGTCTCAGTCCCCTCCGTCTCCTTATTTGTAAAGCTAGGATGGTAATAATAGTACCTGTTCACAGAGAGAAGTATCAAGAGAGAATATTTACTAAGTTTTAAATTACATTTAGAAACGTCAGTTAATGTTAGCTGCTATAGTTTTATTGTTGAGGAATTTCAAGGTAGTTAAAAACAAGTGAAGGGGGGCAGGTACTGGTAGAGCACTCTCCTACCTGAATTCTCAGTACGGCAAAGTTAATTGAAAACTACACATGGTGTGACACCTAGAATTTAGAAGGTAGAGGCAGAAGGATCAGGGTCAACATTAGCTATATGGTGAGTTCTACAACAGCTACACAGCGCTGTCTTAAAAATGGAATTACATTAACTGAGAAACCAACACTGAGTATAATACAGTTGATATATCATTGATATCAGAGAATTTATTTTTATTTGTTTGTTTGTTTTGAAACAGTATCTCACTATGTAGCCCTATCTGGTATAGAATCTACTCTCCAGATGTGGCTGGCCTTGATCTCTCAAAATAAATGAGAGATCTGGAATTTATGCAGTATACTCATTTTGGGAAAATTAGTTAGTAAGATACTTCTGGTGACATAAAAAAGTCCAAGTCAAGGAAGATTTGAATATATGAAGTAGTGTGTAGAGACTCTACTAAAACTTAGCCATGAAGCTAAATACAATTGCAGAGATTTCTAAGAGTGTAGAGAAATTGTGTAATTTGTATGAATGTGTATGTGTGTGTATATATATATATATATATATATATATATATATATATATATATATATATATATTTCTATAACTAACATTAAACATTGGAACTAGTGCTAAAAGTCTCATAATTTTTTGTTTAGTGAATAAAGTGCTTGCTGTAGTACATGCCTAAGGACCAGTTTGGGTCCCTCAAAATGTCTGTAAATGTCAGGGGGCACAGCAGTCTGCCTGTAATCCCAGTTCTGGGAAGGCTAAGGCAGTAGGTCTAAGAGCAATCTGTCCAGTCAGACTAGCTGGATGAGAAATGAACAGAGTTTTCCTCAGTCAGCAAGAGGAAGGAAGTCAGCCTTGGGCCTGCCTTCATGCGCACATACCTATGCCCTTACACACATGCGCGCACACACACATACATAAGTGAAAATAAATCTTAGTAAAAGTACAGAATTTCAGTACTGAAATACATAGGTGAGAAGAGAGCATCCTCATTTCAGGATATATATACCATGAATTTATGCAAAGCAGGATTTATAAAAGACATCTCTCTATAAGAATGTGTAAAATTGGGAGTAGGCATTTACTGAATGAAAAATTCCAGATGGCCAACTAACATAAAAAGTGCTCGACTTGGTTGGGCATGGTGATGCATACCTTCAATCTCAGCATTCTTGGAGGCAGAAGCTAGAGGATCTCTGGGAGTTAAAGGACAGACAGCCTGTCTACATAGTGATTTACAGAACAGCCAGGACTACACAGAGAGAACCCATCTAAAAAGATTTTTAAAAAGTGCCCAATTTCATCAGCAACAAGAGAAATGTATGTTCTAGTGTGAGATAGGTTTGTAGACTGACAGGAAGTATTCAGTGGTAGCAATGACTGCCAAGTATTGACATGAACATGGGACTGAAGGATTTTCATGCTGTTGGTAACTATGGGAATTGTTCTAGCCATTTTGAAAACTATGGCCTCATCTAATAAGGGTTTCCTTTAAGACTCAGGAATTCAATCTCTGGATTTATAGCCAAAAGCATTGTGGCCCCCTGTATACCTGAAAACATGTATGAAAGTGTTTATATCAATAATAAGCCACAGATTGAAAGCACCTAAATGTCTATTCACAGAACTAGACTGAGTGAATAAACTGGGCTGCACACTCATACAGAGATGACTCTCAGCAGTGGGATGAGCAGACTGCACACCACCTTCAACAACAACAGAAAGGGGGAGGTCTCGAAACAATCATAAATAAGAACCCAAAAGAATATAATATGTACTACATCTTCTTGTTTTGTTTTTTTGAGACAGTGTCTCTGTGTAGCCCTGGCTGTCCTCGAATTTGCATTGTAGACCAGGCTGGCCTCTAACTTAGGCCTCCTGCCTCTACCTCCCAAGTGCTACAAAGGCATGTGCCACTATCCAGCTACTGTATCATTTCATTATACACTTCAGATATTATTTGGGAATGCACACTTAGATATGGCAATGTATAATAAAACTATTGAAAGACCACTCGTTTTATGATTGACAGAAAAATTAATGGGTCGGAGAAATGGATCAGAGATTAAAAGCATTGGTGGCTTTTGTGGAGGACCCGGGTTTGATTTCCAGCATCTGTATAGCAGCTCACAATAATCTAAGGTAAAGAGGTGCATTGGAGGGTGCTGTGAGCATGAAGGGCAAGCTTCTGGAAGTTGGAGGTACCTACACTAATAGGTTCAAAGAAAAAGTAGGACGCCCCATAAAAACTTAAGAAAAATTTAAGCATTCTTTTTTTGTTAAAATGTATCATTCTGTGGCCTTATATGTGTCCCTTTCTGTATGTAACATTTCAGTACAAATTTTATTTTAAAAAATACCCTTTTCTAATAAGGAACAAAATTTAATGATTATTTTATTGGTAGACCATTAACAAGAAACCAAGAGGAAATATCTAGTTTTGAAGTGAAACTTGACCAGTGTTCTCACTGAATTAAATTAAGCAAGACTAATCTCTTCAGTATCTTTTTTGTGTGTGTGTGTGTGGGGGGGGTGTTCCGTTTTTTTTCGAGACAGGGTTTCTCTGTAGGCTTAGCTGTCCTAGAACTCACTCTGTAGACCAGGCTGGCCTTGAACTCAGAAATCCGCCTGCCTCTGCCTCCCAAGTGCTGGGATTGAAGGCGTGCACCACCACTGCCCGGCTCAGTATCATCTTTTCTATTCAACCTTGTTCGTTAAATTTCAGCTAAAACTTGAATAGGATAAACAACAACAAAAAAAACCATATTTGCTGGGGGGCTGGAGAGAATAAGAGCACTTGATTAAGACCCTGATTTGTTTCCCAGCACCCACGTGGCATCTCACAATTGTCTATAACTCCCGTTCCAGAGCCTCTGACTTCTTTTTCTGACCCACTTAGGCAACTTGGTATACACATAGTATACATACATTTTAGGCCGTCATACACATAGAAAATTAATCTTTAAAAAAAGAATTTTCTGGACTGTACTCTGGGGAAGCAGAGAAAGAAGATCAGAGTTTGAGGCTGTCTAGATGTGGTACATGCCTTTAATCCTTTCACTGGAGAGACATAAGCAGGTTTCTAAGAGTTTAAGGCTAGTCTGGTCTAAAGACTATTTCAGGTCAGCCAGTACTATATAGTGAGATCCTGCCTCAACAGAGTTAAAGACTGGCCCAGACTACATACTGAGACCCTGTCTCAATAAGGAAGATAGGAAGGCAGTAGTGCTAGGAGGGGTGTGTAGTTCAGTTGGTAGCACACTTGCCTTTCATTCATCCCCAACACTGTGAAAATTGGACATGGTGACCCCTATCTGTAATCCTAGCGTTCTGGAGTAGGAGTAGGAGGAAATCATCCTGGGCTATGTAGAGAGTTTGCCGTGATCCTGGGCTACTTAAGACCCTGTCTCAGGGAAAGAACAAAATACACACTTTCATACACATATTTAGGATTATAAATAGTCCACTTCAGCTGTTGGAGGAACAATATAGCTCTACAGTAGTTATATCTGTAAATATTTGAAATGCATATTTCTTTGACCCAAAAATTCTATTTCTAGATTTATTTATACATTTTCATATGAATATGTAGAAGAAACTTTAGTCCAGTATTACTTGTAATAATGAGAATATTGGAAATGACCTAGTCATCTGTTACATAATCTCAGAGAACTAGCTGGTTTCTGCTACAAAATCAAACCCACCTCCCTAGTTACCCATAGCTCCTGTTTACCCCTGAGTTAGAGCAGATGCTTGCCTTGGGAAAGAAAATGGCTCCGCTGTCCAGGTCCCACAGCTGCGAGTGTCTTCTGATGTTCAGATCACCTCAGCATGCAGATTCATTTTTCATTTCTCACTTAACATTTTTACATTGCGTGGTGTGTGTGTGTGTGTGTGTGTGTGTGTGTGTGTGTGTGTGTGTGTGAGAGAGAGAGAGAGAGAGAGAGAGAGAGAGAGAGAGAGAGAGATGTATGTTCCAGGAGTTGGATGCTGGTCTTTGGGCTTGGCTCTGTGAATCTTTACTTCTGAACTCACTCTGAAACCTACTCCTCTGTTTTCTAGTGAGAGTTTTGGAAGCCAGCAGTCCAAACCTGTGGATGATTGTATCAGCAGAAAACTTGGTGGAGGACTCAGAGCCTTTAGACTAAAACTAAATTTCACTTTGTCAGGGTCAAGGAGCTGGCTTGGCTCCCGCCCTGACACATTCTTGTGATTTTTAAAAATGAAATGGGTTTCTGCTATTTGGGAGTCACTCTTGGGCTGTAGGAAGGAGGTCTGTGGAGAGAGAACTTAACGCTGTGCCGCTCTAAAGGCTCCTTGACAGGATGTTCAGCATTGATCAGGTACTGATCAGATGCTCTTACCCAGCCATTTAATTAGACTAGATCAAGAGAACAACAGAAGTTAACAGTTAGATTAACTCAGCACTATCTGGGAGACATGGAAGCTACAAACTTAGTTTTGTAGCAGCCACATGAAAAACAAGACATTATGTTAATATTTTTATTTAACCCACATCATTTTATCATATCATTAACGTAGAGCTGGTAGTTTTACTTTGTTTTTTGGGGTTTTCTGTTTTGTTTTGTTTTTTCAAAACACGGTTTCTCTGTGTAGCCCTGGCTGTCCTGAAACTCACTCTGTAGACCAGGCTGGCCTTGAACTCAGAAATCTGCCTGCCTCTGCCTTCCAAGTGCTGGGATTAAAGGCATGCGCCACCACTGCCAAGCAATTTTACATTCTTTTAGGGATGCTAAATTTTTTTTGGGGGGTGGGGATGCTAAATTTTTTAACACAAATTCCTGTTGGGCCCAGCCACAGTTCAAGTGTAGCCAGGAATTACTGCATTATGTTGGGCAGAGCTGGGCTGTAAGCCCCAGAGGCAGTGTCACTGGCCTAGAACCTGTCACAATAACAGTTCACAGCTGTTGTCCAGTAATTTTTGGGCTTAGAATGAATGAATGGGTACATTTTATGTTAAATCATCTTTTCATTTTGCCGCAGTGTTTGGTCCACATGAGTTATGTCCATCACCAAGGTGGGGGTAAGCCTAGACCATGTTTCCTGCTCCGGGTCCATGGAAAGTCCTAGAATGCTACTGTCTTTCTTTTCACATTTTCCCAAAATGTAAAACCTAAGAATTATCTAATGCCTGCTAGAAACAAAAAACATGAGTCTTGGTTTCTGACCAGTGAGCATAGCAACTGTTTTACGTTTGTCTTACTAATTCCTAGATACATTTGTACCTTGCAAAGATCATTACACAATCTAGCCGTCCCCTAGTCACACTCGCCCTTGCCCCGCCCCCTTCTCTTCCTTTGGTGCTGAGTTTGAAGCCAGGCTTCCCACCTGCTCAGCACCTGCTCACTGTTGAGCTCCACGACGCCATCTATCTTGGAAATACTGTGTCAGAGTCCACAGAGCTGGGCATTATTTTGATCATCCCTGCCACTGTTTACTTTGGCCTAAAGTTAAACTCAGGGAAACTTTTAGATGTGTTGTATTTTCCGGCTGTGTCAGGTGATGTGGGTAATGCAGGATAATTATACTTGCTGTTTGCCTTTGAGGAACTTTTACTCTGTTTGCAATAGAAAAACAAACAGATGAGATGAGTGGAGAAGAATCAGTTACAAACCGGTTCCCTTCTCACCACCACCACCCCCAGTGTTGTCTGTGAGCCTTACACTAGGCTACAGAAAAGTAAGTGGGCGCACCTACATTCTCTTTCCTCAAATAACTCTCTACTACCTGGAAAGATAGACATATAAGTCAGTGAGCATTTAAGAACAGCAAATCTGTGGGATACAGTGGTACTGTCCCCAGCACGAATGAGGAAACAGATTCAGTGAAAGGTTGTGTCTACACCAAGGTCCTGGATGAAAGAACTAGGCTGTCCTGGGAGCCCTTGCTCAGTCTTGCATAGCTTACTCCCGTTTTCAGTGTGCCAGAGGAAACTTAATTCTTCACTTACACCAAACCATAAATCATTTGTAAATGCCTAGTTGCCTGAATTCTACTTGCCTGGTATTGGACTCATATTTTCAAAATACATCTCGATAACTTTAGGTCTGCCCTAACATTGAGTGGAGGCTGCTAATCCAGAAGAACCTAAAGGGACATATGGTAGAACATTCTACACTGGAGAATTAGAGAGCAGGTGGCCTAGGCCAAGGTCAAAGGAAGGATTCCAGGTTTGCTGGGCAGTGAGGCTATAACAGCCCTAGTAAATGAAAGGAAATAGTTTAGCATCAGAGGGCTCTGAGATGCTTAACCCAGGCCTTAAAGAGCTGTGAGTGATTTACACACAGGACTGACAGAACAAGAGTGACTAAAAGATACATTGTTGTTTTGTTCTTTAGTTACTCTAGTTCTGTGCATAGCATTTTAATTCTTTGTTGTTGTTGTTGTTGTTTGGTTTTTTGAGACAGGGTTTTTCTGTATAGCCCTGGCTGTCCTGGAACTCACTTTGTAGACCAGGCTGGCCTCGAACTCAGAAATCCGCCTGCCTCTGCCTCCCCAGTGCTGGGATTAAAGGTGTGGCATTTTAATTCTTATTCCAAAGTTTATCATATAAAGTAGAGTTTTTGCTTAAAAAGACACAAAAGGCCTTATTAGGTTGGTAATAAATACTAATTAGTAAAGCATATTAGATGTCTTAACAGTGTGCTAAGTACTAGTGAACATTATACTATCATCAGTAGCACATAAAATAGAGATATCTTTAGGGTAGTAACAAATGTAGTGTCATCTTAGTCCATATCCTATTTCAGCTTGTTTGCTTCTGTAACTATTCAAGGACTTCTGTAGACTGGTATAAGAAGTTGTAAGGATAATTGAAATATAAAGTAGTGGATTTTTCTCCCTTTAAACTGATCTCAAAATTAGTTTAAATGAATTATGTATATAATTCAGTCATTTACTTATTGTGTACCAGGTATTTAGCCAAGGGCCTTAATATGCTAGGCAAGTACTCTACCCACTGGAGCTATATCCCCAAATTGCCTAGGCTGGTCTTGAACTTATGCTGTGAGCCCAGGCAGGCCCTGAGATGATGATCAGCCTCCTGAGGACTTTTGATTCCAGGCTTGTGCCACAGGCCTGGCTGGTGACAGAACTGAAACCTTAGGCTGTAGCTCAGTGGCAGAACACTTGCTAACCATGCACAAGGCACCTGGATTCTTACTATCATAAAGAAAGATATTTAAAATTTATAACTTGCTTCTTTCCTGTTTGACAAACTTTGTCCTTTTGTGGGGAGAGTTGTGGGAAAGGGTCCTGGAGTCCTATCCAGAAAATGCTGTCTTTACCCATATCATGGAGTATTTCAGAGGTCAGGTCTTACCTACAGTTTTTTATTTTTGATCATTTTGAGTTTAAATTTTTTTCTGAATAGCTTTTCTTAGTAATAGCCTTAAACAGAATATAAGATGTTCTTTGGAATAAATGCAGGATTTTCTTTGAAAAGTTTTGGAATGGTATTCAAAGTTTAATTTTGCTCTGAGCACATGAGAGCCAGTTTTCTTTTTAAGCGTATACTTACATGGATGTGTTTACTTAGACAGGACTCATTCATGTTTGTGACTGCTCTCTCCAATAGTCACAGCTTAACCTAGCTTGCCTCTGCTCCACCTAAAAAGGAAGAGATCAGACCTCTGACCTTAACGTGTCTGAAGCACTAGGCCTCTCTTGCTTCTCTTGAATTCCATATCGTCAGTCATTTTCTTGAGTTTATCATGCTGTGTCACCTCTCCTGGGAAGAATCTTTTAGTCTTTGAAATTTAAAAATCGTAGGAAATAAAAATGGAGACTAACTCCCTAAAATCTTAAGTAGTCTGTGTAAGTGCATAAAATAAGCTAGGTAAATGACATACATGTGTGTTAGGAATCCCCCCAACTCCGTTTGGAAGTTCAAAATTGGTTGTTATTAATTCTGTTTATACTCCTCATCTGAAGCCACTTTTGGAAAACCATCCTCTTCTTCTTTAGGCCACAGACCTCCCCCAGCCCGCAGTGGACACCGTTGTGTGGCAGACAATACCAATCTCTATGTGTTTGGAGGGTATAACCCAGACTATGATGAATCGGGAGGGCCGGATAACGAAGACTACCCTCTCTTCAGGGAGCTTTGGCGGTATCATTTTGCAACAGGCGTGTGGCACCAGATGGGTACAGATGGCTACATGCCCCGGGAATTGGCATCTATGTCACGTAAGTGCCAGCAGTTTTTTTGTTTGTTGGTTGGTTGGTTTGTTTGTTTGTTTTGTTTTTTTGAGACAGGGTTTCTCTGTATAGCCCTGGCTGTCCTGGAACTCACTCTGTAGACCAGCTTGGCCTCGAACTCAAATCCACCTGCCTCTGCCTCTGCCTCCCAAGTGCTGGGATTAAAGGTGTGTGCCACCACTGTCTGGCGATTGTGGGAATGTTGAGGAGCTACTGAAATGAGAGGGGTGAGGAAAGGAGAAAGGGAGAATACCAAAATTGCTTGCAGGATATTGGTGTTTCTTTTTATCTGGTAGAGGATTAAACTGGCAGAAACTATAGTTTAAAATATAAAGATCATTCTTCTGGTAGTGAATGAGTCCTTAATTCCCCATTCCAGTCCTATGGGGTCTTTTCTAAGACAAAGATGATAGATCATTTTCCTATGTTTTGCTGTGTATTTGAGCTGTCTTGAACAGCAATGGTATTCTGTAGACTTGACATTGCTATGTACATTATTTTATTTAGTGAATTCTACAAGTGCATTTTGGCTGTGTATCATATATCTAACAGTGAGCCGTGTGAGATAATCCATGTAGTATGAACTAAGCCATTTCTTTTACAAAATCCTATAGTTAGATATGTGTGATCCTAGTAAGATCATTAAAGTAGATATGTTTGAGCTTCTCAGGTGGTCTGGGCTCCTGAGGCAACACACTACAGGAAGCAGTGCGAGTGGAATGTGTGCTTCTTCCTCCCCAGTTGTGCTGCATGGAAACAACCTGTTAGTGTTCGGAGGTACAGGCATCCCGTTTGGTGAGAGCAACGGCAATGACGTCCATGTCTGCAATGTGAAGTACAAGAGATGGGCTCTACTCAGCTGTCGGGGGAAGCGGCCCAGCCGTATATACGGACAGGTACTGCCTGCCGTGGCAGGTCCACGCCGTGCGTGTGCTTCGTGCTTTGTGCTCTAGCAGCAGTGTCAGAATCCAGGGCTGCTGCTGCGGTTGCCGTGGAGATGGGACTTGGCCATTTCACTTTCTGGCATGAAAGTATAATTTATGGATTTTTGGGGGGGGGGGGGGGGGGGGTTTTGAGACAGGGTTTCTCTGTGTGCCCTGGCTGTCCTGGAACTCACTCTGTAGACCAGGCTGGCCTCAAATTCAGAAATCCACCTGCCTCTTCCTCCCGAGTGCTGGGATTAAAGGCATGTGCCACCACGCTTGGCTTAATTTATGGATCTTATCATTCCCCCTCTTGCGCTGTGTTGGGTTTGTTTTCCATGTGTAGGCTAGAGGACAGCCTCAGGCATTGTTCCTGAGAGGCTGTCCACCTTTTGATTTTTCTCGTTTTTTTTTTTTGAGACAGTGTCTGTGGCTTCTGCCTCGCCAGCCCTGTGTGTACAAGTACATCTGACCGCTCCTGGCTGGTTTGCTTTGTTGTTTCACAAAGGTGCTAGGAACTGAACTCGGGCCTTAGGTTTGCATAGCAGCAGTCTACCCAGCAAGCCATCTTCCCAGGGCCACTGTCTGCTTCTAATCCAACTTGAAGGTCAGGAGCTAGATCTACTTGGAAATTTCCTTAACTATACCAACCCTTAGAGTAACATGAAGCTCTAGCATGGCCTGAGTCTGGTCTGATGACAGAACTCTCTGAAGAATTTTATCTCCTAAGAAGTGTAGTCCTAAGAAGTGTAGCTCATAAGAACTGAACAGGAGTTTTAACTAAGACATGTAGAGATTGTGTAGGTTGGTGTAAAGTTATATCCAGAAAGATAGTGGGCTGCCCTATAAACAGACTTTGAGACTAGTGGCTGCACTTACCGTAGGCACTGTGTGGCATCTGGCTCAGCTGTCTGGCACACAGGAGTGGTTAAACACTTCTGAGCTCTAACTTTGAAAGGGAGCGTCCCTAGAGCACACTCTGTCCCAGCACCCATGAGAAGCATCCATGGCAGTGCTTCTGAGTAAGTCCTCCGAAGAGGAGTCTGGTGGAGAGGGCCAGCTCTGCGTTTCATACTCTAGGATGATGCTAGCTCAGTTTTCTGTTGCTGCTGCTTCAAGTGCATTTCTTCAGACTGCTTTGAAGAGAAGCAGCTTTCGGGGGGGTGCTCCTGTTCACTGTCCCTACAGTCGTGACCTTTAAGAGTCATCTGACAGATTCCTTTCTAGGTAGAACTGGCAAATGCCTTAGTCATTTCTTCATTCCTTCATGGACAAGGGCTCACATGTTGCTGGCCCAGCTGGAGATCAACTTCAGAGAGTTGGGATAATAGGCATATGTTAGCTCACCTGGATGAAGGGCCTGAATTTTAACCTTTCAAAATTGTTCATTTATTATTATTAGAGTGTGTATGCGTGTATGGTGTGTGTGTGTGTGTGTGTGTGTGTGTGTGTGCGCGCGCGCGCGCGCGCGCGCATACAGATGCTACACAACCCACTGGTATAGGTTAGAGGACAACTTCTGCAGGTTGGTGGTTCCCCTTCACTGTGGACTCTGGGGAAAGCTCAGATGTTGGCTGTATGGCCAGCACTTTTAACTCAGTGGCTCATCTTGCCAGCTCTTTAACCTTTAATGTTTTGAGAATTTGATGGATTTTTTTTTTATTATTTGTTTATGTTTCCTTTTTGTTGCTTTGTCTTGTTTGTTTGTTTTGTTTCATTTTATTGGGACAAGGTCTCTTTGTAGCTCAGTTTGTCCTGGAACTCACTATGGAGCCCCTTTGTTGTTGTTGTTGTTGTTGTTTTTGTTTTTGTTTTTCGAGACAGGGTTTCTCTGTACAGTCCTGCCTATCCTGGAACTCACTCTGTAGACCAGGCTGGCCTCGAACTCAGAAATTCACCAGCCTGTGTCCCCCAAGCTGGGATTAAAGGCGTACACCACCACTGCCCGACCCTTTTTTTTTTTTTTTACCCCTAATCTATTCTTAGACTTCAGATCTTGCCTCAGCCTCCTGAGTACTAGAATTATAAGCAGACACTATCACACCTGAGTCAAAATTTAACACTTTATTTTATTTTTAGATTTATTTTATGTGTATATGTATTTTGCTTGCATGTGTGTGTACTACATCTGTATGTAGTGCCAAAAAAAAATCAGAAGAGGGTGTTAGATCTGCTGGAACTGGAGGTACGGGATGGTTGTGACACCATGTGGGTGCTGGGAACTGAGCTCAGGTCCTCTGCAAGAGCGACTAGACTAAGTGCTGAGCCATTGCTTCAACCCTGACATTTTATTTTTGATTAGGCAGTGTGTGTGCACAGTGCCTGGGGAGCTGAGGTCACAGGTGGTTATGAGCTACCCAAATGGCTGGTGGGAGAACAGGAAACATTCCAATTACTAAGACTAGTTTCTACCCAAGATTCATATATCTTAAATGCTGAAGAAGAAGAGGCCAGCTGGGTGGTAATGTACACATTTAATTCCAGCACTCGAGAGGCAGAAGCAGATGGATTTCTGAATTCATGGCCAGCCTGGTCTACAGAGTGAGTTCTAGGACAGCCAGGGTTACACAGAGAAACCCTGTCTTGAAAAACAAAAACAACAACAACAACAACAAACAAAAACAACAAACAAACCTAGGAAAAAGCAAAAAGAAGAGAATTTGGTAAAACACCGTTTGGTGACATGTGCTGAATGTAAGTTCTGTGCTAAAGTATTAAGGAGTATTTCTCTCTCACCTCCACAGGCCATGGCCCTCATCAATGGGTCCCTTTATGTCTTTGGGGGAACAACTGGCTACATCTATAGCACAGACCTGCACAAGTTAGATCTCAACACCATGGTGTGGACACAACTCAAACCAAACAACCTGTCCTGTGACCTGCCGGAGGAGAGGTGAGGTGCGGGGACTGAACGATAGCCTTTCTTGCTGAGATCTGACCTCTTCCAGAGCCTTAGCAACATGAAGAAGGATAATAGCTGGATCCAGACTAGTAGGGAAGAAAGGTCTGTTAATGAGAATAGAGTATTTTCCTCTAAGTATAACATTTTTTTAATATATTATTTCTGTTGTCCTTTAGTAGTAAGAGGCTAGTAATGTTTGAAAGAAACCAATCGTAGCAGTTACCACTAAAGTCATACTGAGGGTCAGTGAGTATTGACTGGAAGAGAGTATTCCCTCTCTTCAGACTAATTGGGTGTCTTTTGTTGCCTTAAACATCATGTGTGCATTTGCTGTACACTAGTGTCCTTGCCAGTAGGATGTTGCTGGGCTGCCTGGGAGGGAACTTGAGAGATGGTCCTTAATGCAGTTCTTTGGGTATAATTTATGCTTTGATCACTGGGGCATTTAAGAAGGCAAGCATTTTCACATAGTGGCCTTCTATATACATTGTTGCCACTAGGAGGCTGAAGCAGGATTTTCTTACCTCAAAAGAATTCCAAGTCTGAGTCAGGCCGGAGTGGCACAAACCTTTAATCCCAGTACTGGGGAGACAGAGGCAGGTAGATCTCTCTGAGTTTGAGGCCTGCCTGGACTGCAGAGTGAGTTCCAGGACAGCCAGGGCTGCACAGAGAAACTCTGTCTCAAACCACTATGCTACCCCATCCCCGCCCTGCCCCTTAGTCCCTCAAAAAAAAAAAAAAGAATTCCAATTCTAAAGGGCTAGGGGATGGTTCAGTGGTTAACATGGCTTCCAGAGGTCTTGAGTTCAATTATCAGCACCCACCTGGCAGCTCACAACCGTCTATGACTATAGTCCCATGGGATCCAATTCTCCCCTCTGGTGTGCAGAGTACATGCAGAAGAAACACCCAGATACATCAAACACATCTTTTTAAAAAAGAAATTCCAATTCAAAGAAAGCCTGTACTAGTCAGGGGTCTCTAGAAGAACAGAACACACACACACACTGCCTTATAGGCTATGGTCCACTAGTCCATCAATGGCTATCTGCCTATGGCAGGCCCAAGAACCCAGTAGTTGTGGTTGTTCAGTCTTCAGGCTGGATGTCTCCCTGGGTCTTGAGTATACGCTGCAACCCTGAAGACGTAGACTGGAATGCCAGAGAGAGCAGGCTTCCTTCCTCCATGTCCTTTGTATAGGCTGTCACCAGAAGGTGTGACCCAGATTTAAGGTGGATCTTCTTCCCTCAAAAGATCTGGATTAAAAGTGGGTCTTTCCACTTCAAATATTTTAAGAAAAAGGCCCTCGCAGGTATATCTAGTCTTAGTTAATTCCAGATATACTCAATTGACAACCAAGAATAGTACCCAGAGCCTTTCACTTTGGGGGAAAAGTTTCACTTGCAGCTTGGTTACAAGACGAAAGTTGTAGTAGGTGTTTCAGTCAGCATACTGTACACACAATTTCTGTCCAATGTCTTAAAAAGTTATAGTGTAGGGTTTAGTTAAATACAGGTTGGTCATTTATTAGATGATAATTTCTCCCTTTACCTATGACAAGAAGATTATAGACAATCTAAAAAACAAATCAGCAAACTAAGAAAGAGAGATAAAATTAATCTTAGAGCTAGCTAAGATAGCAGTGGAGATTAAACACCCTGTGACCCTTGTGTTTACACGGCTGGGAGTTTAACCTGCCTGCAGCCTGTTTAGTATGGAGCTCATTGCTTTCCCAGGTAATGGTATGAAAAGAACTTGTGAATGAGTGCATTAGCCGTCCTTTCTTCCTTATTGGCTATATACTAATGCATTTTTTTTTTGTATATTCTGTAGCTCATTAACCAGTTTACTGCTGGTTAACACTTAGGTCATTTCTAATCATTTATCACCATAAATAATGTTATATATTTAATTAATAAAAACCTTACAGCAAAACCTTAGGAAGGTCATTCTCACCTAGTTGGTTTTTTTGTTGTTGTTTGGTTGGTTTTTTTGTTTTGTTTTGTTTTGTTTATTTTCAGGTACAGACATGAAATTGCTCATGATGGACAGAGGATTTACATCTTGGGAGGAGGTACTTCCTGGACAGCCTATTCCTTAAACAAGGTAGTTTTTTTTTTTCTTAAAGAAGTAAAAGGTACTGGGAGATGAATAGACAGGCATATATCATAGTAATCAAGATGATTCTGTAGGTTACTTGAATTTTGGAGCAGCTTCAACACTTGTTTTGTGACCAGTGTTGTCTGTGACAGAAGGTGGGACTCAGAGCTCCTGATAGGCTGATAGTCACATTCTTCATGAAAAGTCTGTATGAAAGTGTGGTGGGTGAGGCGGTGACTAGGGATTGGGACTAGAGAATTGGAGCGGGCTTCTAGGAATGTGACATTCCTGTCGGGACTCCACCCCACTGACTTCAGAGCATCAAGCTCCTTAGGGCTCTTAGTCATCTGTCCCCAGGGCATTTCAAATGAATTAGAAATCACAGAAGAGATGAGGATCAGGTGACCAAGCTTTTGGCTGGCCTTGGAACAGGCACTAAGAAGTCTGCTAAGCTTCTGTCTGTACCCTCTCCAATGCTGCTTTGTTTCTTTCTGTTACAAGAATAGCTCTCACTCACTGTGGATACGTGAACGGTCTAGGACAGCACACACCACTAAGAGGCATGTGTATATCTCCTTAGTCTAGTTTTTCTAAAACTGTTCTAAAAATGTTTACTTTTAGAAAGTCTGCTTCCATGGTAACTAAGATTACAGTTATTTACCTGTACATGTTTTATCTTGTTTCTTCCAAGATCCATGCATACAACCTTGAAACAAATGCATGGGAGGAGATCGCAACAAAACCTCATGAAAAAATAGGTAAATTAAAAGTATTGATTCATATCTTTACAATTCTATTTTGTACTTGTTTTTTAGGGGGTAAGGGTGATTGTCTTAAGTGGTATGGCACATAAAACATTTATAAGGCTGGCATTGGAAACTACTGCTACTCTTCAGTTCAGTTATTATTCTCCCTTAGAAACAACCCAGCAGAGAGCTTTCAACGAGGATCACTGGGTTACACGGCACAGGGAAAAAAAGCATGTGTGAAATAAGGACTGGGGCCTAGGGGCTGGAGAGAGAGGGATTGTGGGTGAAGCACACACTGCTTTCCAGGGGACCTGAGTTCAGACCCACCATCAGGCAGTTCATAGCCTCCTGCAGCTCCAGCTCACTCCAAGTGATATGGTCTCCTCTGCTGGTCTCTCTAAGACACACACATGTGGTATACAGAGACACACACAAATTCACACAGCAACGAGAAAATCTGATGGTTTCTGTGAATAATTGAGTTTCTGTATTTATGTGTTTGACAGGTTTTCCAGCAGCCCGACGATGCCACAGTTGTGTTCAAATAAAAAATGGTATGGAGTCTAAATAAAGTTTGATTCATTTCTGTAATCATAGCTGCTGAGAATGACTGGTTTCCTAATGAGTTCCTCAAAAGGGGTGCATAATTTTGGACAGCACCTACTTTTTAATTTAAACTTAAAGGGGACTATAGAGAGTTCTGCCTCTTGGCAGTTTTCAGAATGTAAAGTAGTTTTGGGTCTGGGCTCTCTCAGTTAAAAGAACTCTGAAGCTGATAGTAAGTTTTTATTGTACTACTGGCTCCTTCAGCATAATTCGTGTGTAGCATTGTGGGTGATTATGCAATAAGACATTGCACACCATACTACAATTGTAATAACTCTTAGAGTACTATACCATCATGTTTGTTCTATTCTCTGTCTGATGTCAGGACTCCGAGTTCATTCTTTGGGCCTCCTGTAGCAAAGGCTTGGTAGGATTTATCTAAGTGTGATAATGAGCCTTTGGCTAATGACTTTTAATTTACTGTGCAATTAATAGTTTTTATAGTTTGATAATTTCCTTAGGCACACCTGGTCCTCCTCCCCACTCCTGGGAAGGGGTGTATGCAGGAGCTTGACCACTGACAGCCTTTTAGCACTCCAGTTCAGACTTAAGTAGTGTTTATCTGCCATTTCTATATACACCGGGGCTTGTTAAACCATTGCTTATGCTCTTGGGTGAGGTTTATAGGTGGTAGTGCTTCTCTGCTTTGCCTCTTAGAACAGAGAGATGCTTTCAAGTTTTTCTTGCATTCTAACCTAAAAATGTTCTGCTGTTTTTATAGTTTAATTAAGCATTGATTTAACATGATCCAACTTGAATTAGCCATTTATTCATTTGCTTCCTGGAAGTCACACCATATAGTTGGAACTTCTCAGCCTTTAAAAGGTCACATTCCTACTACTACAAATTGATCAATAGTTATGAACTAACCAACCAACAGCTCTACAAATTGAATGAGTGTTTGCTATCATGGCTGAAGATGGCCAGGAAGAACCTGTTTTGTGGCCCCAGATTGCATATTACAGTGTGCATTTCTCCATAAGTCCACGTGGAGTATATTTGTCTCTGGGAATAAAAAAAAAGTTGCATGCTTTTTCCAAGATGTTACTCAAAGAAAGAGTTTGGAAACTCATCTGTAGCCGTGTTTTGTTTTTTATTGGAAACTGGGAAGAAATAGTTAGCCTGCTTCCTCCAGGGCATCTCCCTGGTACTCCATAGCCAGAGCATGAGCTCTCCCTACACCTAGTTATTTATTTATTTCCAGTGCCGCTTCTCTGAAGTTGACGCACTGTCTGTGTCTGTAACCGAGACATATTTGGATTGGAGAGCCTTGCCATGAAGCCTCCTTGGGCCAGCATCCTCCATCCCAGTGAATGTCCCACGTGTGTTGTGAGATGACCCACCTGTCAGCTACCATGTGTTCTCCTGAAGCCGTGCTGTAGCTGCAGCTCATGTCCTTTGTTCCTGACAGATGTCTTCATTTGTGGAGGCTATAATGGAGAAGTGATCCTGGGAGATATCTGGAAGCTGAATCTGCAGACTTTTCAGTGGGTGAAGCTCCCTGCCACCATGCCAGAGCCCGTTTACTTTCACTGTGCAGCTGTCACTCCTGTGAGTTTGTTCTCACATTGATCTTACATAGCTGTAGGCAGTGAGGAAGACTAGCCAGGGAAGAGTTGCTGATAGCAACCAGATTTGGAAAAGGAGAGGGAAATACAGTCACATCCAAGTTTAAAAGAGCAATGTAATATGTAAGAGAACAGAGAACAGAATGATGTTACCCTTTGTCATCATGTTATTGAAAAGACTATAGAAACCTGATTTTCATCTTTGTAGTATAACCAGCATTTGGTACTTTGGATAATCAGTATACTCTAAATTTAATTGTTAATAAAAAGTTCTTTGCACTTGAAGTTAAAACACATGGAAGCCGGGTGTGGTGCCGCACTCCTTTAATCCCAGCACTCGGGAGGCAGGGGCAGGCGGATTTCTGAGTTCGAGGCCAGCCTGGTCTACAGAGTGAGTTCCAGGACAGCCGGGGCTACACAGAGAAACCCTGTCTCAAACAAAACAAACAAAACAAAACAAAACAAAACAGAATCCAATTCCAGCCTGGCTGTACATAAAACCTTATATCAAAACCCCCACCAAAGCCCTATTCTCTAATACCCTTCTCATTATATGAACAGTCTTGGTTTCCATGTAGGTTTAGGTCAATGAGACAGTCTGTCTGCGGGGCTGTGTCAAGGCCAGGCCTGGCAGTTACACAAGCGCTGTACCTGGTTTGGCTCCATCTCACCTTAGATCTAGGCTGTTTGCTTTCCCTTGCTGAGTCTGCCTTGGTTACTCTGGCTCTGCTGTTTGACTTTGTCTTCTTCTCACTGCCATTTGTTCCCAGGCCGGTTGCATGTACATCCACGGAGGAGTGGTGAACATCCATGAAAACAAACGGACTGGCTCGCTGTTTAAGATCTGGCTGGTGGTACCTAGCCTGCTGGAACTGGCATGGGAGAAGCTGCTCGCAGCCTTCCCCAACCTAGCAAACCTCTCCCGAACACAGCTCCTGCACCTTGGACTCACACAGGAACTCATCGAGCGTTTGAAATGAAGATTTCTGGGCTGTTCATTGATACTGGAAATGTTAATTTAAAGAGACTCCTTTATTTATGGGCAGTGTAGAATGTGCTACAAAGAGGATTGGCTACCCTGATCAAGGCCTTATTCAGAAAATACATCAGATGCCTTTTTGTGAATGGGTTTAGTTTATGGACATCTCACTTTCTCATGTGCTTTCTTCTTTGCTCCCCTCCTGCCTGCCCCTCATAATGCACCCCACACTTACGCACTCCCTCTTTCTTGATGGAGTTGAAGGAATATCTGAAAGTCCCTTAATAATGTTAAGAATCAAGAGAGAGAAATTGTTGCTTTTTTTTTTTTTTTTTTTTTAAATTCTGAACATATCGACCATGTCAACTAACACTACAGATTAAAATGTCATCATCAACAAACACAAAGCTTGAAAAGCCAGCAACAACAGCTTGTGACCGGTCTGGGAGATAGTGCGAGAACACTAGTCTTGCTAGTCTGACAGGTTGTTCTTAAATCTGGATGGTGAGTTAGTGTTTCTGAGATGTGCGTGCGGAGTGGCTGTACTCAACGGTGCTTCATGACTTGGTGTAAAATACCTGACCTTGACACGATCAGGCAGCTCAGTGACGTCTGATTAGTGATCCCTTCAATCTTATAATGCTCC
Source organism: Mus minutoides (assembly GCA_902729485.2). Taxonomy (NCBI): domain Eukaryota; kingdom Metazoa; phylum Chordata; class Mammalia; order Rodentia; family Muridae; genus Mus; species Mus minutoides. Next base: position 2,240,161 of record LR749520.1, read on the forward strand.
AGTGGTTAGTGTTGGCCTGCCAATATTTAGTGTGTCTGTTACCATCACCCTCTGTTGTTGTCTTTCAAATTAATGTATATGGCATCAAGTTCTTTCCAGGCAGTTTTGAACTTCTCCTGTGCTTATTAATGGCTTTAAATATGTCTTTGACCTCTTGGTGGGGGATTGTAGATTCTAAGTGTGTGATGTAAATGTCTAAGGACAGTAGATAGAGCACAGCACCCGCACCCTTCAGACTTCCTATCTTACCTTCTGCTTGGGGTGATGGGCTTTGACTAGCATAGCAGCTGCTGCTTTTTTAGAACTTGTTTCTCTTTAAATCTCTGGATCATGTCCCTGCGTTTTCTCAAGCTGTTGGTTCTTGATTGCCTCCTGAACTTGTTGCTTCCTTTGCTGTTAGCTTCTGTGTACACGATGCTGTGGTTGCCTGGTGACTGGAGGAGGGTCTTAAGGGAAAAGGCACAGTGTCTGCTTCTCGAGAAGCAAGGGTCATTGGAGAGCCAGCAGGAGGAAGGGGTGAGACAGGGTGATTTGCTTTTGTTGGTGAGAGATTTTGAGTTTGTTTTGTCCTTTCTGGAGAGAAAAGTACCCTACATTTTTACTCCTTTGTCCTCAGACAGCGAGAAGAGCTGAGGAGTGACTTGTGTAAGGTGGTAGGTGTCCGCAGGTGCAGTCAGGATGCTGGAGGCCTGCAGGAGGGGAGGGTGCAGCCAGACCCGACCCCCCACACGCAGGCTCCTTCAGAGGAGGCTTGTAGGAGATTGCAAACACATTTTTCCTTTTAAGTGCCTCTTTTCCACCTAGCTTTAACATTATTCATTTTCTTTTAGGCCAGAAGAGATCTCTTAGTTGGTATGAAATAAAAATCACCTTTGAGTTACAGTAAAGAAACTGCTCGGTGTGCAGTCTTAGGGAGGTCTTTTCCCTTTGGCTCCCAATAAGCCTTATGCTCCATCCGTATGGGTTAAGTTAGTGGAGCCTTTGCTCTGTGGTCCTGAGAGAAGCCCTTATCTGTGAGTGAGGGAATGGAGCTGCTCTTCTGGGGTCTTAACCCCCAGCTCTGGTGTAGCTTTTACTTCCTGCCATCGATAGGCACACTCCTCATAAGACCCCTCTCCAGAGCAAGTCAGCCCGAGCCACTGTGTGCTCAAAACTGTGTGACTCTGGGCCATGTCTCCTGGACACATGGTGGAAGTGTATCCCAAACTAAATAAGCCATGTTTTCTAGGGTGACAGAAGGATGTTTGTCATTGGTTTATATAGGGACCAAAGACAATGTTCAGCCTCTGTGCTTTGACTCCCACGGTCCTTGGACTACAGAGGCCGTCTCTGGTTCTGTTACACTAGAAAGCAGTAGAAAGGGGGCTGATGCAAGCCACTCTTGTTGGCATCCTTTTGAAGCCCGTTGAAGGCAGTCTCTTTGAGATGGCGTTGGAGGCCTGACATCAGCGACCTTCTTTATCTTAGAAGTGTGTGTTGGGTCTAAAGTGTCTTTGAATAGAACACTAGCGAAAGCGGTGCGGGGAGCAGCTGAATGCCGCGACCACTCGTGCACATGTTCTAGATGCCAAATGACTGTGGAGAAGGACTTAAAGGAAGGTGACTGGGTCCTCTCTAAGGGCCACCAGCATTTTGCTTTCTCTATAACCAGCACTTGGATTCCCAATAGCATCATCACCTGGTGTGGGAAGGTTGTGGCGCCTGCTGCCCCTCTGCCTTCTTGAGGTTCGCCCAGCCGTCTTCCTGCAGTCAGGAAGTGGAAGTGCAATATGTAGAAACATGGTCTGTACAGATTGTGTAGACGCGACGGCTGTAAAGCAGGGGCACTCACTCCTTTTTGTACCTGTCTTGGGCAAGTAAACTTATTACCTTAGAGTAAAATTATGCCAAGAACTTTTAGTGTGATCATAAGCCAACTTCTTGGTAAAGCTGGATTTCTTTCAGGTCCATGTTTTCTTATTCTAGTTATAAAAAAAAAAGATTACTGCTCCTCGGTTTGTTAAGAGTTGGGGTTTCCCCTCCCTGTTTGTACTATCTCCCATTTGCATGGCTTGCCCAGGAATAAGGAAGTCCACTTATTAAGTGTTGCCCAGGTAGAGAATTAAAGCCTAATGTTAATACAGCTCCCCCCATATACGCTAATTTATCTGGGAATGTAATACCTTATTAAATGATGTTTTCTTTATGATAAGGTATTTTCCACTTTACAGAAAACTACAAACCAGTATATAATAGATTAAAACTTTACCTGCTTTTCAGAACAAACAAAACTCTTCCTTCCCACTAGCAGAAATCATATTTCAGGGCCTAGTGACTTGATATAAAAGCTTGCTTTATAGCATTCATGTCCAGTACAGAGCTAGATTTTAAAATTATATATATGATGAAAATATTAACATTTCTAGATTAAAATTATGACTGATCTTTCGTTATCCACTGTAGCAAGGTGAAAGCACATACAATCGAAATTCATAGATAATCAGTATTTAGACTTCTCCTTCAAACAGTTGATTTACATATCTTGTCTCTTCCTGTCCTTCCACACACGTCCCCTTTTGAAGGGACGAGAAGTCAGGAAAGGAAAAGAAGCGCAAAGAAGGACCAGCAGCTAGCCACCAGGCCAGGGTCCCGGTTAACTTAGAGGGGAGGTATTAGACACTGAAACTGAACATCAGTGGAAACCTTGAGCATAGCCTGCTGCCGAGTTCTCTGCTGCTTCCTGACCAGAGAGAACTTTTATTAGTTCCTGTGGGATGAACAGGCTGTGTTGGACAGAAACAGAAACCCCACCGTCTGAGCACATTTCCTGGCTCTCGGCAAAGCTTGCTTTTCTGTTTCCTCCTTTGGAGTCACCTTCTGCAGTCTGATGTCCTGGTGTGCAGCAAGGGTGCTCTGTTCTCTCGGGCTGTGTTGGTTTTGTCTCCTGTAAGAGCAGTTTGCTTTTCTGTGGTCTTAGTGCTGCTTAGAGAGTGGCCCTCCCACCAACACTCTGATGGAACACAGAAAGCCATTTTCCTTTTTGTTCTTTGTTGTTTCCTGGTGTTGGGCTTCTGGGTGAATGTGGAAGGATTTATTGTTACAGCCATGCTTTTCAAGAGCTGGTTACCATAGGTGTAAATTCAATTGGTCCCCAGATACCATAGAGCTCTGGTAGCTTTGGCTGGGCCTGAAGCAGGCTCAGTGGGGCTCTGGGACCTCCATATGTTGTCACCCGTCCATAAGTTTGTGAGATTTGGAAGAAAAAAGAAATACCTTCCCTTGTCTGGTGTCAAAAACAGAGTTGTGCTTCCATGGTGGCGCCATCTCCTTGGTGGTCTTTCCATGTTGTTAATCTTTTTTAAAACTTTTGAGAAGTTTTTTTAAAGGCCCCACTTAGTCTGCAGAGGGTGAGTTGGGGCAGTTTTCAGAGAAAAGGCCAATTTCACTAAGTAGTTGTGATTGCTGTTGTGCTAGTTACACGGCAGGAATATAAAGGAGGCAGCGGGAAGCTCCTGGCTGGGGTAGTCTTAGGGAGCGTGCAGGCTTCTCCCTGCAGAGGCTGTAGGGACGGGCAGGAAAGGTCAGCCTCCCTTTGGAGCTGCTCCCAGGCTGGGCCAGACTCTGCTCTTCCTGCAGGCAGTGGAGGCCGTCCACAGTGCTTGCCTTACTTTAAAGCTCTTTGCCACAGTCCTGTTACACAGTGTGGGCGTCCTTTTGCAGTCTGGTGTGCATGCTATGTGAGCAGGACAGCTTTCCCGCCTCTCCCGGTTTCCTATGAGCAAGTGAACCTACCCTGAAACGTTCCACCTGTACTTACCTACCTTGTCAGTGTTCGCTGTTGGTTTTCTAAAACAATCTGATCAATAAATCTCTAAATCTACTTGGTCCAAGTTGCCATGATTGTCTGCAGTCTGCAGTGATTTGTACACGTTTGAGTTCACCTATTTGACATAGACACCAGCCCTACCCCTGTCACTACGCGTTCTTCTGTCCCCACCAGAGTCATCTTTGCTCTGTCATATCTGCGTGCCCTCCACTATTACCCCCACCCCTCTCTGTTCACTTTCCAGAACTCCTGGACACACAGTAGTCTGCTCTGTAGAACTCGGCTCTCCGCAAGGGAGCACGTGTGGGGAAGGCAGGCCCCTTTCTTACTGGAACCTTTCAGATACCCCAGACACAGACCCCTGCTGAGCAGGTTCCTATGCTGACAGACTTCCCCTAGGTGTTGTTGAGGTGACACAGGGACATGTAAGGTCAGTGTGAGCCCTGTGGGCAGTCCTGGGACTTTGTAGTCCAGAGAAAAGGCCTTCGTGGGAGCTGAATCCTTTACTGGGGTCCTCGGGATTAAACCACAATTCTTAGCCCTGCTTCATCTTGTGTCCTTTCTCCCAGCAATATATCTCCTCAACTCTCAATCCAGAGTGGAGAGGGGGACTCCATCCTTTAAGGCTTGCTGTCTAGAATAGGACACACTCCTTTCTGTGCCCATTGACTTTCTAAGGACAGATCTCTTTACTGTGACTGGGTTAAGGATTTGGAGACCCCTGTCTCTCAGCTGCCCACTCTCCTCCTTGCTCCTAATTGTCCAGCAGAGAACTGTGGAGCCAAGGCCAGGAGGAACAGTGCTTGGCCTGGCCCTATCACCTTGATGTGAGGATGACAGTTTGATCAAACAGACTCGTCCCTTCCCTCCCTCGAGAGCCACTGAAATACGAATAAAATGGCGCCAGTATTATTCTTCCTCAAGTGGACTAATAGTGTCTCCTGAGACCTCTGTGAGGCTTTAGTGGCCGTGGAGAGTACTCAGACTGATGCTAATGGTCCCATTGCATAGGTGGCAGTCATAGCTGCTCTCTAGAGCTGGGAGGTCTCAGATTAAGCCAGCCATTAGGTAACATTTTAATTAGAGATAAAAAGGATAGTGTTTAAAACAAGCAAACCAACCTTCAGCGCCTAGACTACTTAATCCAGTAGCGTTGAGACTGACGTGGAGGCTGGGGATATAGCGAGGTGGCAGGCAACCTGCCTAGTGTGTGACATTCGAGGGAGGCCTTGGGCCGGACCGCTGGCATCTCCTTCTCCTTACAAAACAGAAACCAAACAACTTGTCTTTCTCTATAGTGTGAATATAGCTTTTCTCACTAAGTCTGTAGTTGGAATAATTCAAAGGATACAGCTGTGAAGTCCCCCACTTGTTCACACGCAGCCTGGCTGGTATCTGGGAACCTTTAAGAGCCAGCTCTAGAGAGGAAAAAATGAAGGGGGAGGAGGTTTGAAAAAAAAAAAATCTGTTGTTCTAAGTGTGTGGTCTTATTTTGTTGCCGGAAGTGTGTTCCTCGCTATCTTGTCCCTCCATAACATCAAACAAGAACATTATTGTACCTCATTTTTCTCCATATCTGGGTGAAAAGTGATAGGGGAGAGGGACCTTATTCCCAGGAGACCCTGCAGATTAACCTTTCTGCTTCATCAAGGTTGGGACAGCCCAGCCTGACACACAGAAGTGAGATTCTCTCCGCTCAGCTCAGGCAGACGGGAAGGGCCTGTCCAGTTTGGCTCCTCAGCCCAGCTCTAGGGCTGGCGAAGAGAGGACAGAGACAGTGGCACACGCAGGCCACTTACTGTTCTTGGCACCCAACACTAAGCCAGGATCCTCACAGCAGTGGCATCTGTGAAATACATCAGGTGTCAGTGTGTGTCACCCCAGCAGGGACGGGCAGATCAGTTTATCTTTTATGAACCGTCTGACTAAAACTACCAAGAGTCTGGGCCTCGGAAGGTTCGTCTCTTTACCCATTTCCAAAATTTCTCTCATCCCTTGTAGGGGAACACATTTAATTATAACCCTGTGAATGAGTCCCTTACTTACTACTGGAATACCGGCCTCCAGCAAGCAAACTCAGATCAGGGTTCAAGATGTCGGCATCAGCCGGGCGTGGTGGCGCACGCCTTTAACCCCAGCACTCGGGAGGCAGAGTCAGGCAGATTTCTGAGTTGGAGGCCAGCCTGGTCTACAAAGTGAGTTCCAGGACAGCCAGGGCTATACAGAGAAACCCTGTCTCGAAAAACAAAAACAAAAACAAACAAACAAAGATGTCGGCATCTACTGCTCGCTCACCCTGCACCTCCTGCCACGCAGACGGGAGAGACCCTTAGGAGTGTGGACCATTGCCGGGCTGTGTACTGCCTGAGCATCTGCTGTCCAAGACTGCAAGGCCAACTTTCTCTCCCTCCAGGGTAACAGAGCCCTATCTGCCACGTGCTGCAGTCCAGCGTCGCTCCGTACACTTTGGGCTTAGCTAATTAGTGCTGGAGCCGGCGTTTGTGGTGCACTCTTGTTTTTCATCCCAGCATTTGGGCTGAGGCAGGTGGATCTGTGAGTTTGAGGCTAGCCTGGTCTATACACTGAGTTCCAGGCCAACCAGGACTTCTTAAAACAAAATCAGAAACCAAACAAAAACATTGTTGGGACATAAGCTGGAAGGTCTTAGCCTTCACGGGAGGATAGGCCAAGGTCCACCAAAGTGGTTTTTTGTTTGTTTGGGGTTTTTTGTTGTTGTTGTTGTTGTTTTGTTTTGTTTTTCCGAGACAGGGTTTCTCTATATAGTCCTGGCTGTCCTGGAACTCACTTTGTAGACCAGGCTGGCCTCGAACTTAGAAATCCGCCTGCCTCTGCCTCCCGAGTGCTGGGATTAAAGGCGTGTGCCACCACGCCCGGCTACCAAAGTGTTCTTGCCAAGGGAGTTACCAGCTCTCCCAATGCCAGAGGAAAGGTCTCCTTGGGTAAGAACTCTCACTCTTCCTGCGCTTTCCGGTGCCCGGGGCTGGGGTGGGTCGGGGGTGAGCATCCCAAGCCCGAAGAGCTTAAATTAAAGGACCAGACCCTTCCCCAGGTGGGCGGGGCTCCCCGGAGCCGCAGTGCAGCACTATGAAGCCTGTGGCTGGGACGGGAAGCTGCCCTGGAAGCGAGCGCCAAATCCCCCAGGTGCCACCGCCAGTCACTTGTCCCAGCAAAGCTCTCAGTGTCCACACAGATGCGGAGCCGGGTCAGGATTTTCCGAATGTAAGATGGCCTCGTGCTTCGCGAGGAAGCTGCCCAGGGTGGGTTTTCTGCCGCCCCCTGGCGGGCAGCGCAGGGCCTGGTCGTGGGCACCGCGGCTAGCAGCAGCCGGTGCCCACGCTAACTGTGCATCTAGTGGGTACGCAACCGTCTGGGATGCCACCGGGGCACAACCTTGTATTCAGGCTGATAACACCCGGAGGCAGGGCTTCTACCCAGCAAACCGGTTAGAGGAGAGTAATCAGGTACTGAGGATAGAGTACTTTAGTTAGTTCAAGTCTCAGAGGGGCGCAAAGAGCTAGAAAGCGTTTCAGGGACAGTATCCACCACCTCCTGGTGGCTTCTGGAAGGGGAGGAAGCCGACGAAAGAAACCAGAAAAACTGCAGGAAGAGACATGGAAAGTTATGGCAAGGAGACGCAGTGCTCACAAGGCACTGATATATAATCGCGCTCTAAGGCAGTTAGTTGGGAAATTATAAGTTCGAGACTACGACAACGATCCTTTTGGTAAATAGGGTGAGGCCACTTTGTCCAGGGCACTCAAGAGTACATATACAGAGCAAGGCCTGGCCTTTAGCTCCCATCTCTTTATCCTGGGGTGGGGGTGGGGGACAACCTGAGCACAGCGGTCACCCTCCAGAGGATGCACTGGAGGCCAAACTCTGGCCTTGAGGGAGACAGGTCCACTTGGAATTAGGACAGAGGTACCACAGGTCCTTCTCCACTAAAGCTTCACAGGATGAGGATCCTCCCTCCCTCCCTCCCTCCACAGCCCTGCGTGGTACTGCAGTGCTATACAGCAAGAGGGGCCTAGGGCTGCGGGGGAGAGAACCACTCCAAACCGGAATGATCTGGTTTAAGGCAAGCTGATTCTCCCTCCGCTCTCCCCCCCTCTCCGCCCTCTCTTCTCCTCCTGCGACAGGCTGCTTTTTGCCGCAGTCCCCTGACCAAGGTAAACAGGAGGGAGGGAAGAAAGCTCTGTTTCCATGGCAACCTGGAGGGCGGTCGATATGGCTCTCTCGGAAGTGCTTGAATGACTTAAGGGGGGAAAAGAGGCCTCACTGGAAAAGCAACAGGGAGGAAAGACTCTAGCCGCGTTCCTGATGGGGGTCATTCTGGAAAGGGATGTGGGCCTGGAGCAGCAGAGGTGAGGGGCCTGGCCCCATCAAGTGAGGTGGCAAATGAAGCCGGGACCTGGATACACAGATGTACTCCAGGGGCTGGCTGGATTCACACCAGAAATGCCACTATCAACCTGGGAAGTATCAAACAGGTGCCAGAGCTCTCTGGGCATATGCCTAGACCCTCACACCTTGCTAGCCCAGTCCAGAAAAGCTTCCATGGCCCCTCTGCTAAGTCACGGGGATGAGACCCAGGGCCAAAGACAGGTTCTGTCTGAAAGACTCCCTGCCCAGTTCCTGGAGAGTGAGCTAAAGAAGAGAATGCTCCTCCCCTGAGAGGAAGGCTCCAGCATCCTTTCTCCTCCAGACTGGCCCAGCTCCTGTGTGGCATCATGAGAAGAACAGAATAACTCCAGCCTGGGCTGATGGGTGTGGGTCACCATCCCCTGAAGAAGAAGGACTGTCCTGTCATTCTCCAGAGGACAGCTGAAGTCCTCACTGACCAAATAATTACCACACATTGAGACTTTTCTGAGGAGCAACCTGAGAGGGCCAGTAAGTAGCCTCTCAGGGTTTCTATCAGCTTCTTCATAGACTTCTGTCTGGGCTTGGGGAAGGTGAGGCCGCTTGCCCTGTTTTTAGCTTTTATCAGAGTAGCCCGGCCAGGAGAAAAGAGACAGAAGCTGTGGGTTGGTCTTCTTCTCATCCCAGAGACGCAGCAGTAGAGATAGGGACTATGTGGAATCTATATGAGGTGTCTTGCTTTCTTCAGGCCCACACGGTGACTCCTGGCTTCCAAGATTTGGAAACTCCAGCCCCAGAGCCTTTTCACCTGAGCCAGTGGAAGCGCCTGATCTGTCATGGGGGTGGGGGGGGATACCTTTTAGGCTAGAACAAGCGACAGATGGACACATTTTCCTTGTGAGATGCACAGAAAGGCCACATCTCAGCTCTTTTCATGGCGTGGGGATTCCAAAGTTACCTGAACTTGGCGTCTTGCCACGGTGCTCCTTTTAGTCCAGCCATGGTGCTGCTCCTTGGATAATGAAGTGTGCTCCTTGTTGGGGCCTTGGCACCGGTGGCTCGCTCTACCTGCAGTGCTCTTCCTCCTGCATTTCTGTGGCTCTGTCCTCCATCTCCAGTTCTCTATTCAAATGTCATCTCAAGGAGGAAGACCCAAAGCTAGGGTACCCCTAGGGAGACTCCAAGGCCTTTGCCCTGACCCTTCTACTGGCTCTGTCCTCTTCCCATCTCCCCTCATGTCCATAGAGTTTACTGCCTCTTTGTTCCACCATCAGGAGGACAGGAGCTGACTCTACCTCATTCATTCCATAGTTCTTAGCGCCCAGAACAAAGTAGGTGTTCAATAAACACTTACAGCTCGCTGGATAGCTGGGGGTCTAGGTTCAGAAGGCGGTGCCCTGCACCTGTCCTGCAATCTGTAGAGGCCTGTGGTAACTGCTACTTCCTACAAGCTGCAGAGCAATGGGATACACTTCCAGTGAGGCCCACAGAGGGATCCAGTGTGTAGCTACTAAGTAGGAAAGGAGCGAAAGCTTTAACAGTAGAAGGGGATGCTGCACTTGGATAGATAGGCTGGGTCACTGCAGCCAGGCTGTAGGAGTCATGGTTGATAACATCTAAGTATGACTGGAGTGATTCAAGTCAGCCTGAGGCCCAGGACCCTGCCTATGGGGTATAACAGAGGAAGACAGCAGCCCAAGCATCCTCGCCTCTGCCTCTGCCTTCTGCCTCTTCTGCCTTCTGCCTTCTGCCTTCTGCCTCTTCTGCCTTCTGCCTTCTGCCTTCTGCCTTCTGCCTTCTGCCTTCTGCCTTCTGCCTTCTGCCTTCTGCCTTCTGCCTTCTGCCTAGGGAGTTTGGGGGCTGTTGCAGGTTCATTAGCAATGGCTCTGACCTCTAAGCTTAGAGCTAGGGTTGTGTGCTGAGTGAGACCCAGGCCTGGGCACTGGGAGGAGCTGCTGGGGGTGGGGAGAAGGGGCACGACTAGAAGGCTTCCACCTGTAAGAACTGCACATCTCTTCTCTCTGACAGAGAGCCTTGGCAGCTGTGACTGGAGTTGTGCATGCCCTTCTGCTTCCTGAGGCTACTCACTTCCTTGCTTGCATGTGGCCACAGTGGCAAGTTCCAACAGTTTCTTCAGTCAACGCCCCCCTCCCCACCCCATCCCCCCCGACTTTGCAGTTTGAGTCACCTTCAATTTCCTGCCTGCCTGTCTCTTCCCTGATTGACCTGATAAATCCAGGACCGCTTTTATTGCTTTTGGCAAAACATTGCCGTTAAGATTTACGGAGCCAAAAGCTGGTACAATGTAATCTTCAGAGTAATTTACACAGTGGGTTTCAAAAGATGAAAAGTTAGCGTTTCCGAGGTAATTTCATAAAAAGGATTATCAGATTAATCACTGTGTCGATTTAATCGTGGTTTCTAAAATAATTAATTAGCCTGCTTGAAGTCAGCCATGCAAAGAGGACCCCAGAAGGAATACAAATGACCGTGTCAGATGTAAGTATGTTTGGGGCACTAGACGTGGAGAGAATTCCTGCTGAAATTACCTTGGGAGAGAGTCTGGAATGAGTGCCCTGGCTTAGAGATAAGATAAGGAAATGAAGTGTGGTCTGGTGGCACGTCCCTGTCCTAACATTTAGGAGGAGGATCATATTTTAAAGGCAGCTTTACAGTGAGCTCAAGGCTAACCTGGGCTACACAGTGAGACCTTGTTTCAAATAAATAAGTAAATAACTGAAAGCAGACAGAGTTCCGAGTCTCGGGGACGGCCTTTGGATACGACTGCTGCATGCTTTGTCTGCCGTTCTGCCATGTGTTGAATTGACTGGTGACACCTGGAAAATGTGTCCAACCAAGCCACGTCTGAGTGGTGACAGGCTGCCGTGATGGTAGATCCAGGCGTGAATTGCAGACCGCTCATGAAATTACCTGTGAGTGTGCCGAGATGGAATGGAGTCAGCTGGGCTAGTCCTAAACATGGTACGTACGGTGCCCGGACCAGCACAGCTCCAACTCACCCATGCGCTTCGGAGCAAGGCTATGCATGTTCTTAGTACTGTCACCATCCAAATAGCGTCCTCCTCATCTTCTCTGCCACGCCCCCGAAAACTGTCCTAACCTACAGCGCCTCTGAACATGGCCAGCCCAGGTGCCCTAGCTGACCTCCAGAGCTGTCTGTCAGGGACAGTGCTCTCCCCTGGAACCTCCTCTTCTTTTTTTTTTTTTTTTTTTTTTTTTTTTGGTTTTTCGAGACAGGGTTTCTCTGTATAGCCCTGGCTGTCCTGGAACTCACTCTGTAGACCAGGCTAGCCTCGAACTCAGAAATCTGCCTGCCTCTGCCTCCCAAGTGCTGGGATTAAAGGCATTTGCCACCACCACCAGCGAGGGGTCTTTCTTGAAGAGGCTATGCTGGAGTTTTAGACTTAGAATAGGAAAAGACAGAGCTGGACTAGGGACAGAGTGGGATGCAGAAAGCCAATTGTTCTGCTTTTCCTCCTCCTCCCCTCTTCCTTCTTTTCTTCCCTGCTTCCTCCCCCCCCCTTCCTTGTTTTTGAGACACAATTTCACTGTTGCCCAAGGCAGCCCCGACTGCCCCATCTCCTCAGCTTGCCCAGTGCTGGGACTGCAGACATAGGCCTGGGCATCCAGTGATATTTTAGATATAGTTGGTTTAGGCTTGATCTTTATACCCATGGGAAGTATCCTTGATTCCAAGGTGGGACTGTGGCTCCCTCTTCCCTTGGCAGGCCGAGGTGGTGCCATACACTTCCTGTCCACTCTGTCAAGGCTACGGTGAGAGACAGCTGGTGGCTTCCTTGTTACTTTAAAGTTCCCGAACTCTTCAGAATTTGACTGATTGAAGTCCGCGTATTTCAAGAGGCCGGCTGGAGCCCAACAGTACGCCCCTTCCTTTTTATGGGATTGATATTGAACATACGGCCTTTTGCATGCTAGGCCAATACAGGAACCCTGAGGCACATCTCCAGGCCCGGGATGCTTCTCCAGGATTTCACTCATTAATGAACTGTGCTGGGGATAGACCTCAGGACCAAGCACGTGCTGGGCAAATATTCCCCTACTAAGCTCCGACACCAAGCCAGATTTCTTCTGAATGAGGTCAGGACTGGGTGGGGACGGGGATGATGAGGCTGGCTGTTTGGTGCTCTGAGACAGCCACTCAAGAAAGTCCACGCATGACCCACTTTGATCCTCCCACCAAGCAGGGCCTGCTCTCAGTCTCTGGTAATAGTTTCTGGAGGACTTCCTCCTTTAGAAGGTTTAGTTAACAATTCAGCTTGAGGGTAAGGGAAGTTTAAAAGCCTATGAAAGGGCTGGTGAGATGGCTCAGCGGGTAAGAGCACTCGACTGCTCTTCCGAAGGTGATGAGTTCAAATCCCAGCAACCACATGGTGGCTTACAACCACCCATAATGAAATCTGATGCCCTCTTCTGGTGCGTCCCAAGTCAGCTACAGCGTACTTATATATAGTAAATAAAGAATAATAAGAAACGAATCCTTGGACTAGAGAGACTGACCGGAGCGAACGGGGGAGGGCTGGAGCTAGTGGGGTCGAGCAGAGCGAGTGGGGTTGACTGGAACAAGGGAAAAAAAAAAGCCTTTGAAAACACTTGGTTTTGGGCTGGTGAGATGGCTCAGCGGGTAAGAGCACCTGACTGCTCTTCCGAAGGTGATAAGTTCAAATCCCAGCATCCACATGGTGGCTCACAACCATCCGTAACGAGATCTGGCGCCCTCTTCTGGAGTGTCTGAAGACAGCTACAGTGTACTTACATATAATAAATAAAATAAATCTTAAAAAAAAAAAAAAAAAAAGGAGCCGGGCGTGGTGGCGCACGCCTTTAATCCCAGCACTCGGGAGGCAGAGGGCAGGCAGATTTCTGAGTTCGAGGCCAGCCTGGTCTACAAAGTGAGCTCCAGGACAGCCAAGGCTATGCAGAGAAACCCTGTCTCAAAAAACCAAAAAAAAAAAAAAAAAAAAAAAAAAACCACTTGGTTTTGGGGGAACTTCTCCCTGCATTGGGGAGCTGTTAGTCTAATTCTTATTAAAACCTGCAATGCCTCCCCCCCCCTCAAGTCACCCAGGGCTACTTTTGGCTTTGAAGAGTTGTGGTCCCTTCCCAAATGTGGCACAGGGACTCCAGATAAGGTGCAGCATCTCCAGGAAAGGTAAGGGTCTTTCTTTACAGAATGGTGTCTTCACTTCTGCAGGGCCCGAAGAAGAGATAGCGAGGAGGGACTGGGGGGAGGGGGAGCGTGACTGAACATAGGTAACATGACCCGGTTCACCATGTGAACACCTTGGAGATGTATGGGTGGGTATTCTGACTACCACAGCCACCTGGAATAGTGAAGGATTTGTGCACACAACCACAAGGCTTTGACAGGCAGATGACAATGGGGGCTGGGAGGAGGACACATAAAAAATCTGAGAGTGTTAGCGAGGGAGGATGATATTGATTCAAGAGGTTAGCTGCTGTGGAGATAGGCCCCACCCCTGCAAGTGTCCCCCAGCAAACAGAAACCCCACTGTCAGGTTTTGGGGATCTAGGTGAACTCAGCTGGCTGTGGCCAAGTAGCTCAGGCCTGGGTGTGCTGCTGTAATGTGGGATCTTGTGATAAATCCCAAGCTGTGGGTGGGTCCTCAGCACTAGCGGTGCTCCGTTAATAAACCAGAGTGGGTCCAAACCTGTGTGTCCATGAAAAGTCTGTAGCTGACCTTGCTGGAAGTGGAGCTGCCGTGAGCCCTTGAGAACTGTAACCAGAGCTCCCAACTTCACAGTAGCCACTTCGAGGTGAAACAAGAATTTCTCATCATTTAAGGTGCCAGGCACGGGAGCCACCCCTCCATGTCAGATAAAGCATTAGATACCACTCATACCTCATGTACCACAACCCCCAAACCAACCCACCACCACAGCATATAACATACCACACCTCTTACAAACTACACAGATACCACATACTCCACACTACCCCACATAAATCATACACATTTCATACTGCCTCCACAAACCACAAACACACCTCATTATATCCTCACAAACCACATACACCTCATACCACCTCTTACAAACCTATATTACTAACCCAGACACACACACACACACACACACACACACACACACTGTGCACCCAAATGCCTCATCACTATGATATAGAAACACAATATACAGCGCCACACCACAGATGCAAATTCACTACACCTGCATACTCCAATGTACCAGGGGCCCATTTAACCTTGGCTTGGACGTGAATCTGGCAGGGACTTGAGACAGCCATGGACATACGCCATCCATTCAGTGAGTTATCGAACAGGCAAAGGGTCCTGATGGGGCCTCGTTGCATGCTTTTGCCATTAGAGGTGAACATGCCACTCAGGCCGTGGCTGTGCAGAAAAGCAAAGCCCCCGGCTGCTTGGTCACCAGCAGTGCTGTCTGTCACTGGCCCTCCTAGCTCAGCGCCGAGATTTACTGATCTCATTTGCAGATGGAGAAAATGGCTATAGGGAAGCAGGGACAAGCCAGGGGTGAAGCAGCCAGGGCCCTGGGCAGCTTAAGTGTTCAATAAATCTACTGACTGAACCACAGGCCGGGAGGGCTGCTGAGGCAGCCATCTTCCTCCTCCACAGCTGGTCAGCAGCAGGGCAGGGGCCTGAGCAAGACTGCAGTGGCTCATCCCTTTGCTGAGTAGGACAGAGGCACACACACACACACACACACACACACACTCAGAGACAAACAGAGACAGAGACAGTATCAGACACAGTGAGATAAACACACACACAGAGACAGACAGACAGAGATACACAGAGAGACAGACATACAGGCACAGAGAGATAGATAGATAGACACACACACACACAGATACAGACACAGATATACACACACAGAGACACACAGACAGACACAGAGATACACACACACACAGACACACACAGATACAGACATAGAGATATATACACACACAGACACACAGAGAGACAGACACAGTGAGATATACACAGAGAGACAGAGACAGGGAGAGATACACAGAGAGAGACAGACAGGCAGAGAGACAGATAAATAGACAAACACACACAGATAGAGAGAGAGACACACACACACCGTTTCTCGAGTACCTGGCTCCTTTCCTCTCTCCTCCAGCTGCGCCAGAAGAAAAGAAGCAATCTCAATGATCACTGAAAGGCACAGTGAATTCTCTGCCCCTGGGAGCTGTTTGTGGAGCTGCAAAGGTTATGCTTAGATTAAGTGGCCACAGTAGCCACCTGCATCCAAAGGGTAGCCCCGGGGCCAGTAAAGCGCGCCAAGACCCGAATTTGATTCCCAAGACTCAGAAAAAAGAAACAGCCAGCCTTTAATCCTAGCACTTGGGAGGCAGAGGCAGGCAGATTTCTGAGTTCATGGCCAGCCTGGTCTATGAGTTCTAGGACAGCCAGGGCTACACAGAGAAACCCTGTCTCAAAACAAACAAACAAACAAACAAACAAAAAAGAAAAGAAGGGGGCTGGTGAGATGGCTCAGCAGGTTAGAGCACCCGACTGCTCTTCCCAGCAACCACATGGTGGCTTACAACCACCCGTAACAAGATTTGACGCCCTCCTCCTGAAGTCAGCTACAGCGTACTTATGAAGAATAATAAGAAATGAATCCTTGGACTGGAGAGACCAACCGGAGCAAGCGAGGCTGTCCAGAGCGAGCAGAGCCGAACGGGAGCGGAGCCGAACGGGGACGGCCGGAGCTAGTGGGACCCGAGCTAGCTGGGCCGACTGGAGCGAGCGGGTCCGGCTGGAACAAGCAGGGCCGAACGGGGTCGGCCGGGAGCGAGTGGGACTGGCCGGAGCGAGCGGAGCCGGCAGGGTCAAGCGGGGTCGATTGGAACGAGCGGGGTTGACCAGAACAAGGGGAAAAAAAAAAGAAAGAAAAGAAAAACAAACGAGAAACAACAGCGTAGCGTGGCACAGGCTTGTAATCCCAGCACTGGGGGAGGTAAACACAAGCAGATCCCTGGTCCCTGGTTTACCAGCTGAGCTTACCTGGGGAGTTCCAGGCCAGTGAGAGACCCTGTCTTCCTCTCACAACTATAAGCCTCTGTACTGCCACCTTGTGCCACCCCACTCCTTTCAGAGCCCAGTGGAATGCCTACCCAAGTTCCTTGTGAGCGAGAAAGTCAGAAGAGCCGGCTCTGAAAAACACGGTCAAGGGGTCACAGTGAGTCTCCCGTGCCCTCTCATCCCAACTCCTGGCAGACAGACTGCCGCTGCTCTGCAGCCAAGGTGATTAGGTTTCTCCTGCCTCTAACTCCCCACGCCATGAAAAACTATTGGCCGTCAGAGTCGGGGACAGCTGTGTTAGTGCGGGCCTGCCCACGGATGCCTCTGGGACACCCTCCAGCTGAGTCAGACTGCCTCCGGGCCGGTCTGTACCTTTTCCATTTCAGGGTGAGGGGCTGCCTGATGTCTGTCTTGCTCCATTTGCCAAAGGGAAGGAGTTGGCTCTGGGCTTTGTCCGTCTCAGGAAGACTCCTAGAGAAGGCAGTCCTGTGAGGAAGGCAGGCCCTGTCAACTTCTGCTTTCCCTCCACAGCTTTCAGGTCTCTGGAAACTAGAAATCTCATTGTGCTGTGGGATGAAAAGGGGCAGGGAGGGTGGAGGGGCACTGAGGAGAAATATGGCTCCCTAAGTTGAGGCCTGCTCTGAAGCCATGGGGAGAGCAAGCTGTACCCAGAGTCAGAGGTCGTTGACAGCCCTGGACCCACGTCAGGAGCAGGTGGTCATTAGAAGCCAGGCTCCTAGCCCATCCTCGAGAGGCCCTGCAGGAGCTCTGGCTCCTTTCTCTCTGCCAGTTGTGCAGTCTGGCACGGAGCAGTGCCCAGGAGAGCCTGCTGCGCGTGCAGCTGCCCAGGGGACTGGCTGCGTGACTCATTCTCCCGCTTGCTAATCATCCCCCTGTCCTCTGCCTGGCTTCTCGCACAGCCTGCCTGCCCCTGGAGGAAAGCGTGCCCATCTGACACCTTTCTCGCCTGTCCCTGGCTCCCCTGGCACATTCGTCTGCCCTTGCGGCTGCATCTGCTCTCTGCAATCTCCATGCCCTGCCTGCGCTGTTCCACCCAGTTCCTTCAGGGTGAGCCTTGCTCCCAGCATGCAGGCTGTGTCAAATCAAGAAGCCTTCAATAGCCTCTCCAACCACCTCAGCACCTCAGATACGGGACAGGATACCTAACGTGGAAGCATCTTTGTGAGGAAATCAAGGGAGCCAAGGACGGGCAGCCCCCTGTCTCTGACTAGAAGCTAGAACAGTCTAACCCAAGTTGCAATGGGAGGCCCTAGGAGTATCAGATAAGGCCTGTGTTGGACCATGGAGCCAGTCAGGTGAGAGGGAAGGGAAGGAGAAAGCCTCTTGGGCTGACTTCTGGCAGATAGGCCAGTGCCCAGCAAGGCATGCCAAACCCTACTGGGCTTCCGCACAACCAGACATTTGATCAGCTTGGTCTCCAACCATTTCTAAGCTTTCCTGAGCCATGTCAAGGAGGGGAAATTCTCACCTAAAAGCTGAAGCTATGAGAAAAGCTAACATGATTGTGTGCGTTCCTTCATAAATTTAACAGAGCCTGTCTTAGTACAGACAGAATTTGGCTTTACACACTGTGACTTGGACAGGCATTGGGGACCCTGCCCTTAGGAGGGGCTGAGAATGATTTAATCCTCCACTGTGGCTGTCCTGAAAGTCTACAAGGGGTCCCAATTTTAAAAGTTTGCTCCAAGTTCTGTAAATTACATAGTGCATGTGGCCCAGAAACTTATAATATTGGTCAATAGGAAAGACTATGAACATATCTGCTATGGTTTTATTTTTTAAAAAGTTGACCTGTGAATGGCAGAGTCATTAGACATTTCCTTATTTCCAGTGCCTAAGGAAAGCAGAAAGCAAGCTTATTAGCAAAGTACTTGGTGAGGATGACGTCATTCAGGTGACCTGACAAATCCCACATCCACAGCAGTCACCGTCCTGGGAAACCAGGTACCACCAAAGCTCTGTGAGTGTATTCAGGCATATCCCTCAGGGGCAGATTCTGTCATCTGAAATCCATATTTCCACAGTGCTAGGGCTAGTAGCTGTGGCATGACCAGTTTACTTCTGGAAACTGAAACATTTCCCAGACTCCCTTGCAGCTAGATGTGCCCTGGTTAACAGGATGTATGTGGGAATAACAACCACTGTCTGTCTAGGCTTTAAGAAACAGCTAATGTAGCTGGGCATGGTGGTGCACGCCTTTAATCCCAGCACTCAGGAGGCAGAGGCAGGCAGATTTCTGAGTTCGAGGCCATCCTGGTCTACAAAGTGAGTTCCAGGACAGCCAGGACTACACAGAGAAACCCTGTCTCGAAAAACCAAAAAAAAAAAAAAAAAAAAGAAAGAAAGAAAGAAAGAAAGAAAGAAAGAAAGAAAGAAACAGCTGATGTGTTCCTTTTCTTTGGGGTGGTAGTTTATTCTTGTCATTTATTTTGCTTTTTAAATTTTATGTGTATGGGCTTTAGCCTGCATGTGTATTTGTGTACCTGTGTGTGGAGTGCCCATGAAAGCCAGAGTTGGTCACTGGATCTCCTGGAACTGGAGCTACAGAAAGTTGTGAGCTGCCATGTGGGTGCTGGGAATCAAATTCAGGCACTCTGCAAGAGCAAGTGCAGAGCCATCTCTCCAGCCCCTACCAGAAAAGTTTTAAACCCTTGGTCAGAAAAAAATATTTTGTTCACTGTAGTGACATTCTTTTTTTTTGTTTTTGTTTTTGTTTTGTTTTTTGAGACAGGGTTTCTCTGTATAGCCCTGACTGTCCTGGAACTCACTCTGTAGACCAGGCTGGCCTCGAACTCAGAAATCCACCTGCCTCTGCCTCCCAAGTGCTGGGATTAAAGGCGTGCACCACCACGCCCGGCTTGGAGTGCTGCATTTTACATCCAAATCCTAACAGGTATGAAGAAGTGACATTTGAACAGATGTTTATTATTATTATTATTATTATTATTATTATTATTATTATTATATTTTCTTTATTTACATTTCAAATGTTATCCCCTTTCCTGGTTTCCCATCAGAAAAAGCCCTATTGCCTCCCTCTGCTCACCAACCCACCCACTCCCACTTCCTGGCCCTGGCATTCCCCTAAACTGGGGCAAAGAACCTTCACAGGACCAAGGACCTCTCCTCCCATTGATGACCGACTAGGCCATCCTCTGCTACATATGCAGCTAGAGCCATGAGTCCTACCATGTGTTTTCTTTGGTTAGTGCTTTAGTCCCAGGGAGGTCTGGGGTACTGGTTAGTTCATATTGTTGTTCCTCCTATGGGGCTTCAAACCCCTTCAGCTCCTTGGGTACTTTCTCTAACTCCTTCATTGGGGACTTGTGCTCTGTCCAGTGGATGGCTGTGAGCATCCACTCCTGTATTTGTCAGGCACTGGCAGAGTCTCTCAGGCGATAGCTATATCAGGTTCCTGTCAGCAAGCTCTTGTTGGCATCCACAAGAGTGTCTGGGTTTGGTGGTGGTTTATGGGATGGATCCCTGGGTGGGGCAGTCTCTGGATGGTCATTCCTTCAATCTCTGCTCCACACTTTGTCTTTGTAACTCCTTCCATGGGTATATTGTTTCCACTTCTTTTTTTTTTGTTTTGTTTTTCGAGACAGGGTTTCTCTGTGTAGCCATGGCTGTCCTGGAACTCACTCTGTAGACCAGGCTGGCCTCGAACTCAGAAATCCGCCTGCCTCTGCCTCCCGAGTGCTGGGATTAAAGGTGTGCGCCACCACGCCCGGCAAAATAAATCATTTTAAAAAGTCACATACTGGGCTGGAGAGATGGCTCAGAGGTTAAGAGCACTGACTGCTCTTCCAGAGGTCTTGAGTTCAATTCCCAGCAATGAAATGGTGGCTTATAACCATCGATTATGAGATCTAATGCCCTCTTCTGGCATGTAGGCATACATCCAGGCATAATAACTAACTAACTAACTAACTAAATAAATAAATGTAATATACCGGGGCTGAAGAGATGGCTCTGTGGTTAAGAACACTAACTGCTCTTCCAGAAGTCCTGAGTTCAATTCCCAGTAACCACATGGTAGCTCCCAACCATCTGTAATGGGAACTGATAACCTTCTTCTGGTGTGTCTGAATACAGAGACAGTGTACTCATATAAATAAAATAAATTTTTTCTTTAAAAAGTAATATACCGGGGGCTGGTGAGATGGCTCAGCGGGTAAGAGCACCCGACTGCTCTTCCGAAGGTGATAAGTTCAAATCCCAGCAACCACATGGTGGCTCACAACCATCCTTAATGAGATCTGGCGCCCTCTTCTGGAATGCCTGAAGACAGCTACAGTGTACTTACATATAATAAATAAATAAATATAATAAATAAATAAATATAATAAATAAATCTTTAAAAAAAAGGTAATATACCTTTGAAAAGCGTTTAAAACCGAACACCAAAATCCTCCACATTCCAACTTGGACAAGTGAGTTTAAACTTGTGCATTTTCTTCTATCACATGCATAGTTTTACATAGTTACAATTAGTTCTATCCCTATCCTGCACTTCATCCGCCTACAGACTTTTCAAGGTTGTAGGTGGACTAACAAGATACCATTCAATAGTATTAGCGTCTCAACAAGGCATCTCTGGGGGGAGCTGAGCTGACTGTAACCTATTGACCCAACACTGGACACAAGGATGGGGTTTTGTTAAGTTACACAATATGAGGGAAGGAAAAGTATCTTCAGTCTTCTTGAGACTCTTAGTACCTACCAAAAATGACTTCAACACTGGAAAATTTATAGTGAATAAATGTATACCACGGTTGTGACTGGAGGCTCAGGTCTATAACCCCAGCTACTTGAGTGGGTGAGGTTGGAAAATTGAGTTCAGAGCCAGGTTTTGTTAGGTGCTTAAATTTTAAAAGGGTGTGGGGGTGCACAGGTGCTGTGGGGTGCACAGGTGCTGTGGGGTGCACAGGTGCTGTGGGGGTGCACAGGTGCTGTGGGGTGCACAGGTGCTGTGGGGGTGCACAGGTGCTGTGGGGGTGCACAGGTGCTGTGGGGGTGCACAGGTGCTGTGGCCTAGTGGTTGGCTTTTGTCTAGCATGTGCAAGCCCAAGGTGGATTCCCGGTACTGCAAATATCATTCAAAAGTAAATAACAAAGTAAACCCACACAATGAATATTTTCAGATGTAACTATTTTTTCTGTTGATTATATTCTTAGAATAAATTTCCTTGCTATCAATGAATCACTTTTGGCATTGCATATTATAGCAGATTGTGTTTTCCAAAGATGGTCATGCAGATGTCCATGTGCCTGTGTTTGGTGAGTGAAATCTATCTTCTGGGTTATCCACCTGTAATGTGCAACATTCCTTGATCGAGTGGTAGAGGGCCGAGCTCCTCCCCTTGAAGCTCTTTGTAGCTCCCTTGGCAGAAACAGCAGAAGAAATGCTGGTGCTTCCAAGCCCTTTAAAGCTCCTGTCTCCCTCTCCTTCTCCTTTTCTCAGGACAGCAGTCTTTGGATTTGAGCCACCATGCTATGAGGAAGACCAGGTTGCTTATGGAGGTTGTATGTGGGTACCACACTAATGTTCTTCGTGTTACTGCCCTCCTTAACAGCTGGCACCATCTGCCAGACCCTGAGTGCACAGCATTGATGCTGATCCTCAAAGCCCAGGTACTGTGGAGCAGAAAGGAGCCGGCCCTACTTAGCCTGCATCCCTGATGCTGGGAGAAGTGACAAACAGTGTTTGTGGTGATTTCTTTTTTTGTTTTGTTGTTTTGTTTCATTTGAGGTAGGGTCTCTTGACAGGGTTTCTCTGTATAGCCCTGGCTGTCCTGGAACTCACTTTGTAGACCAGGCTGGCCTCAAACTCAGAAATCCACCTGCCTCTGCCTCCCAAGTGCTGGGATTAAAGGCGTGTGCCACCATGCCCGGCTTTGTGGTGATTTCTTACAAACCTCGGACGACTGGAATCCATGTACAGGTCTACTTGTATATTGGCTGCACTGCCACCAGCTGTAGAGGAAGGAGTGTGGCAGATTCCCTCAGTCTCATACCTCTCAGGGACACGTATCACTCTAGGTCTCAATTTACATCTTAGGTTTGCTCCTCCAGAGGGAATTGTTTTATTGCTGCTCACAGTTCTTAGCGGAGTCTATAACCAAGTTGGTGCTTGGTGTTTGTGTTTGTGAGTGTGTGTGCGCACGCACACACATACGTGTGCACGTGTGTTTGTTTGTACATTCATTGAAATAATGTAGCCAGAGTGTGCATTTGTAAGATTATGAGCAGGTCAGGCAGAGGCAGGTGAATCTCTGAGTTTGAGACTTAGCCCAGCATGGTCTACAGAGCGAGTTCCAGGACAGCCAGGGGTCTGCTGGTGTCTCTTTCTAGGCCTTCCTAGGTCAGATTCTCCAGTCTAGTCAGGCCGACTTAGGGGAAACGCATTCAGAGCACATGACCGCAGTACCCTGGGAGCAGAGGAGAGCATTCCTCATGCTCACTGCATCTACCCCAATCTGGTGCTGACTGAGATGGCGAGGCGATGGACGGAGAGAGCTCCAGATGGCTTGTTCTTCACAGCCATCTGCAGACCTTTTACTACTGAATCCATTTTCAGAGCATCCACTGGAGGGGGTGGGGAGTGGGAACAGGAATGCAGAGTGGGGCCCTCCAGACTTTTCTTCTACAGGTCTGGACTCAGCCAACTGCCAGCTCCTTGCTTTTCTCTGCTACCCCACCGACTGTGGAGCCCTCTGTGGGCTCCAGCACAGAGGATCTATTCACTGCAAATTCCAGCACAAGAAATTCAGTGAACTGTTTATATAGTCCAGTTATTAGCTCAGCAAATATTTACCGAGCGCCTTACACACATTTGCTCTCAGACTTCAAGGGACACGGAGTCCATGGGAGACTTGTTCTCCTCCATTTGTTTGGGCAGTGCCCACCAGGAGGGTCATGAAATAGACACCTGCAGACCCCTATACTGATAGTTTTTAAAAATGACACTGGCTCATGTGTATGTGTACACATACCGCAGTGCACACGGGGAAGCCAGAAGATAACTTGCATGAGTCAGGTCTTCCCTTTCACCATGGTGAACTCCGTTTTTCAGGCTTGATGGCAAGCACCTTTGCCCAGTGCGCCATCTCACTGCCCGCTCACCAACTTTACAAAGCGCCGGCAGTGAGCGGGAAGGGAAGCAGGTACAGCAAGCATTTCCAGTGAGAGAGAGTTGTTCTGGCTACACAGAAACAAGTGGTGTCAGTGTCCATTAATGGCAAGTTAGGATGTGGCTTTTCCTTCAGACTTGATTCGAGCCACTTAGTGTACACGAATCTAACCACTACTTTAAGGACCTCCACTCCTGGGATTCTAACATGGCATCCATTACAGACCTCCTGCAGAACACACTGTCCTGAACGCAGACCATTGTGTTGAGTTGATTTAAAAGATAGTCAGAGCTGATGAGGTAAGCCATGAAAACTCTCAAGCCACCAGGTGTGGAGCCCTGGCTTCAGTGCAGGACCTCTGGAAGCCTCTGTCGCTAGTTAGCAAGGCATGTCCAGCCACAGGGTGGTCTGGATGGTACTCCTCTCCTAAGGCACCATCAGAGCTGCTCCTGAGCCATTTGTTTGAGCAGCGGGGCTTGGTTGCTGCCCCTGCTGGAGTCCACTGCCCATTTCTAACTATACCCTGTGGGATGCAGCTTATGAGAGCAGTCTAGCTGTCATTTTTTTTTTCCTTCTCGTTTAGAAGTAAAACAGGGGGAAGGGAAGGGGGACAGCCAGGGCTAGGTGTGGAAGGGGCACAGCGGGCAGATATGGCTGGGCTGTGCCACTGAGGTGGGATGTGAGTTGTCAAAGCCATTGAAGATGTGCATCTCAGGGATTCCAAAACAAGAAAGCTATCTCCCAATGACTCTACAGCCGACAGCCCCTTTCTTCACTACAAAAAGCATTGTGCCGGGCATGGTGGCACATGTCTTTAATCCCAGCACTTGGGAGGCAGAGTCAGGCGGATTTCTGAGTTCGAGGTCAGCCTGGTCTACAAAGTGAGTTCCAGGACAGCCAGGGCACACAAA
>LR749520.1:2265012-2295335 GCA_902729485.2 Mus minutoides
GCCTGGTCTACAGAGTGAGTTCTAGGACAGCCAGGAGTACACAGAGAAACCCTGTCTCGAAAATACCCCCCACCAAAAAAATGTGACCACTAATTACTTCATATACATATAGATAAGATATGTATAGGTCCATATCTATGTACACATATAGGAAAAAAAGATGAAGAGCTGATATTCTGCTCTACATGTAAACTAAAAGTAGGAAGGTTATCATTGGGATCTTAAAGGAGTGATAAAGTGCCTGCTGATGATATACAGGTGCCAGCGCACAGGCCAGAGAACACACGCAGTGCTAATAAAAGCAGTGAACCGTTTTCTTGGTGTCCTTAGACATTTAACTAAAACCCAAAAGTTTAATTTTATCAGCTAATTTTAATGCAAGCATTGACCTTTCAAGATGCCAATATTATCAAATCTCTTTTAATATTAAAAAAAACAATAGGGGGCTGGGGAGATGGCTCAGCAGGATTAATTACTACATCACTTAGAAATTAATTTCATTTCAGCTTTAGGCTGACTTGTAGAACACTGGGGAAATATAAAGATACAACAAAGAAAACTAGCAAGGTTCGTTTGAGAACTTACACTACTATCCAACAATGAGACCAGTGTCTGATGGTAAAGAATGAGGTGCAGATTCTCACGGGGGTTAAAATGGAGATGCATCCTTGCCCTCCTCACCAAGTGAAGGGAAAGGGTACTAGCTCACAGCACAGGTCTGTGGACTAGAAGATGCAGGCTTTTGTCATGTTCATAAGAAGCTTCCCACAGCTTGTTTCCTGTTAAATCTAACAAGTCTGCAAAACATGCATCTTATTTCAGAAGGTGCATCCTCGGAGGTGCTCAGCTTCAACTTCTTCCAGACCAGTTAAAATCAAAGTCCAAATGTTTGCAATTAAATGACGACTACTCTCCAAAGATCCATAAAATGTTCACACCAGAGAGCCCAAGGTTAACTCTCCTGCAAAGAAAGGAAAACAGTTTTAGTAGAATTGCTTGCCGAAGTATTTAAGGTCTGATTCTAATAAAATTAACAATAGGAGGGACATCTGTTTAACTGGTGGCAGCTGAGGTGACTCAGCAACGCAGCCTGTCACACAGCTCAGCAGGTGAGTCAAGTAATGGTGACTACTTCAGTAACTGTGCTTAAAACCTATGTTTAGAATAAATTGGTTTATGGGGTGAAAAATAAATTTTTCAGTAGACTTAAGGAGTTACTGCAAGTAAAGAGCGCTAACACATTTTTTAGTAATATTATACAGTGCCAATTAATTTTGTTTTTTTGAGACAAGTTTTCTTTGTGTGGCCTGGGCTATCCTGGAACTTTCTGTGTAGACCAGGCTGGCCTCCAACTCAGAGATCCACTTACCTCTGCCTACTAAGTGCTGGGATTAAAAAACATGTGTCAAGGGGCTGGTGAAATGGCTCAGCGGGTAAGAGCACTGGACTGCTCTTCCGAAGGTGATAAGTTCAAATCCCAGCATCCACATGGTGGCTCACAACCATCCGTAATGAGATCTGGCGCCCTCTTCTGGAGTGTCTGAAGACAGCTACAGTGTACTTACATATAATAAATAAAATAAATCTTAAAAAAAAAAAAATATGTGTCAAGCCGGGCGTGGTGGTGCACGCCTTTAATCCCAGCACTTGGGAGGCAGAGGCAGGCGGATTTCTGAGTTCGAGGCCAGCCTGATCTACAAAAGTGAATTCTAGGACAGCCAGGACTACACAGAGAAACCCTGTCTCGAAAAACCAAAAAAAAAAAAAAAAAAAAAAAAAAAAAAAAAAAAAAAAAAAAAGTTGTCAAAAACAAAACAAAACAAAAACAAGCCATGTGTCACCACTGCCCAGCATCAATTAATTTTTTTTTTTTTTTTTCCGAGACAGGGTTTCTCTGTGTAGACTTGGCTGTCCTGGAACTCACTTTGTAGACCAGGCTGGTTTCAAACTCAGAAATCTGCCTGCCTCTGCTTCCCAAGTGCTGGGATTAAAGGCGTGTGCCACCATGCCCTGCAATATTTTAAAGTATTTTTTCCTTCCTTGGTTAAAAGAAATACAAGGGGGGGGTTTGTGAATGAGGAGATGGCTCATACACACATTTCAATACAAATTACATGTAATTTATTTATTTACAATGTAAATTACAGATTTGGAAGTTGGGCATGGTGACGCTCACCTAGCAATTCTTGAGGGAGAAGCAGGAACATTGGGAATTCAAGGCCAGTGTGTGATATATGATACATGGACTGAAACACCAAACAAAAAATTCTCCTAAAACATGGAAAAGCCCACCCTGGGGATATGGTTCAGAAGACTACTCAGCATGAGAGAAGCTGAGCTCACGGCTCAACACTGTCAAAAACTGACCAAACACAGTTCTCACGAGCTAAAATTTCACCATGTGTTCCTAGTTTCAAGCCCTGTGGTGGTAGCACACACCTTTAATCCCAGGAGGAAGAGGCAGGCTGATTTCTTGAGTTCAAGGACAGCCAGGGTTACCAGAGGAAAAACCCTGTTTTGGAAAACCAAATTAAACCAAAACAACAACAAAAAAACCCCACAAACAAATAAAACCTCAGCCTTTTAGAAACACCCAATTTAAATTTCTCTGTATTGTAAGAGTTGTGCCTGGATGTCCATGTGTGTACTGTGTACATGCCCTAGTGCCTGTGGAAGCCAGAACAGGTGTCAGTCCCCTAGAACTGAAGTTAGACAATTGTGACCCACCATGGCGTTGCTGGGAACTGAACCGGGACCTCTGCAAAGGCATCCTGGGCTCTCACAGCTGAGCCATCTCCAGTTCCAACAGTAATTTTGTATACTGACAATACACTTGTTGTAAATTTCAAATTCCATTCTCTATCTATATGTATACATGCAATTATAAACAAACCTTACCAGAAATTTTAGAAAAAAAAATTCTTACTAATACTGGCAAATGCCTAAAACACACCATAA
This sequence comes from Mus minutoides, assembly GCA_902729485.2. NCBI lineage: Eukaryota > Metazoa > Chordata > Mammalia > Rodentia > Muridae > Mus > Mus minutoides. The sequence goes on from LR749520.1 coordinate 2,267,971, forward strand.
AATTAAAAAGTCAGGTCAAAGATCAGTAAGTTTGGGTGCAATTCATTTTTTTTTTTTTTTTCCCCGAGACAGGGTTTCTCTGTGTTCCCCTGGCTGTCCTGGAACTCACTTTGTAGACCAGGCTGGCCTCAGAACTCAGAAATCCACCTGCCTCTGCCTCTGGAGTGCTGGGATTAAAGGCGTGCGCCACCACGCCCGGCTGGGTGCAATTCATTTTTAAAACAACGTGAAAGATACAAACTTCTTCAAAGCAGTCTGGATGTTGAACACCTGACCCTGGTACCTTGTTGGAGGTGAACTGAGAGGCTGAGTAGAAAGGTACCTTCATTTTTTAGTGTGCACCGTTATGTCATTTAAATATTTTTATATTGAGCATGCGTTATTTTTGCAATTGAAAATAATGAAAAACCTTAGCTTAGATACTTTACAAATGATTTTTCCCATTTAATCTTTCTTATATTAAAAAATATGAGGCTGGGCATGGCAGCAAACACTTTTCATCTCAGCACCTGAGAGGCAAGGGTGAGTGGATATCCATGAGTTCAAGGCCAGCCTGGTCTACATAGTGAATCCAGGACAGCAAGGGTTACACAGAGAAACCCTGTCTTGGAAAACAAACAAACAAACAAACAAACAACCAGGATTGGAGAGATGGCTCAGTGGTTAAGAGCACTGACTGCTCTTCTAGAGGTCTTGAGTTCAATTCCCAGAAACTACATGGTAGTTCACAATCATCTGCAATGGGATCTGATGGTCTCTCCTGGTGTGTCTGATAACTACAGTGTCCTTAAATACATATGCATTCATATACATATTCATATACATAAAATAATTTAAGTAGCAGCAGCAACAACAACAACAACAACAACAACAACAACAACAAAGCAACCAAGAGCAGACAACATAAAAGGGCAGAGGGGATACATGTTTCTATGTTTACAACTGTCTGCTTTCATCTTTTCTATGTAACAGACATTTAGGAATAAAATTTGCTTTAACTCAGACAGCACCTTGCACACACACCACCTTCACAATTCTAGCAGACACCCAAAGCAGTGTTCAGTATGTAAGCAGTGTACAACACCTATAAGCAGGTAACTTTATTTCATTTTGCCCTTTAGAGAGTCTCAGTTCAGGCAAGTCATGTGGCACACGGGACTGGGCTGTGGTGGCAGCTCATTCTGGGACACATCTAATCTTCAAACTATGACCAGCATGTGTAAACACAATCTTTTTCACAGAGGCTTGCCTGCCCGGCAGAGTGGACCAGCCACACATGTCCTCTGCACCAGGCACTTCCCTTGACCTTTCACTCACTTTAGGTCCTTGTTATGACTGCTGGACCCCAGAAGCTAAGTCTTCAGACTCCCATTTATATACTAGCAGATTTTCTCAGCTTCAGGAGTGGTCCAATTATTTCAAACAGTATTTGAAATATTAAAGCACTGAATCATTAATATGACAATAGTCAATCTGAATTTGTAAATAATGTGAGTTTCATTACTCAACTCATATACAACTTCAACAGACTATTTTTCTTTTCAATTAGTATTATTTGGGGCTGGTGAGATGGCTCAGCGGGTAAGAGCACCCGACTGCTCTTCCGAAGGTGATAAGTTCAAATCCCAGCATCCACATGGTGGCTCACAACCATCCGTAATGAGATCTGGTGCCCTCTTCTGGAGTGTCTGAAGACAGCTACAGTGTACTTACATAAATAAAATAAAATAAATCAATTAGTATTATTTTAGCAAGGGTACAGACTAGGTCCTTGGAAATATAATGACTTTGTGGAACGCTTTGCGTCTAAAACAGAACTCCAGGGGACACTAGTGTAAAGCCATCCTGCTGTCATCTACCTGATTTTACCAAAAGGAAAATGGTGGTTCTGAGGCACTGATGAACTAGAACCTACTGTGCTGCCTGTGCAGAATCTTAACATTGGAGGACTAACTAAACTAAGTTAAAGTTAACAGGAAGTAACTACATTGAGTAGTTAACTTTAAAATCGTTAAGTACCTACCCAAGCATTCCTGACTCTTTGGTCTTTATGATGTAAAGGAACATCAGCAATGTATGAAACATATTATTCCTGCCCTAGAATCAAGAAAAAAACAAAACTTAGTAAGATTTGAACTAAAAGATTCAGTCATACACAAATGCAGATCTTACCAGTCTGCATCCCACCAGTTCAAAATTTGACATAATGCCGGGCAGTGGTGGCGCACACCTTTAATCCCAGCACTTGGGAGGCAGAGGCAGGCGGATTTCTGAGTTCGAGGCCAGCCTGGTCTACAAAGTGAGTTCCAGGAAAGCCAGGGATATACAGAGAAACCCTGTCTCGAAAAACAAAAAATGAAACCCAAAAAAATCTGACATAATTCAAAGTTGTGTTCATTTGATATATATCATCTACACTTTGCTAACAAGTGGGGATCCTGTGGTCAGACAGGATTCATGGAGCACGCACAGAGCTGATCACAGAGCAGGAAAGGGCCAACACTAAAGAATGACTACTAAGTGTGGCATGTGATGGGAGTGGATGCCAGAGAAACACAGGAAGTCCCTAGCTTAGACTGCAGAGGCAGGACCTGGCTTCCTCAATGCAAGAATGTAATACAGACCTGAAATAAGAACAGAAGGTTGACATACTGGGTGGGGTAGGGTGTGGGTCTTACACATTCGGAACCAAATCATGATGAAGCTTTTCTTTTTCTTTTCTTTTGGTTTTTTGAGACAGGATTTCTCTGTATAGCACTGGCTGTCCTGGAACTCACCCTGTAGACCAGGCTGGTCTTGAACTCAGAAATCTACCTGCCTCTGCCTTCCAAGTACTGGGATTAAAGGCATGCGCCACCACAATATCACGAAGCTTTCCTGGGGTTGATGGGTCCATACACTACACATAGAACATGTTCTATCTCCCAGGCACAGCACTGTAACAAGAGTGTTAGGATTCACACAGCTTTTACCTAGCCTTCAAAACACAGTCCAGTATGCCTTTAGCATATAAAGAACCTGGTAGCTGGGCAGTGGTGGTGCACGCCTTTAATCCCAGCACTTGGGGGAAGAGGCAGGCGGATTTCTGAGTTTGAGGCCAGCCTGTTCTACAGAGTGAGTTCCAGGACAGCCAGTGCTACAAAGAGAAACCCTGTCTCGGGGAAAAAAAAAAAAAAAAAGAACATGGTAAATGATTTTATCTGTAAGAACAGCCAGACAATGTTTGCCGGCTCGGAAATTCAACAATGATTTTTAAGTGTTGGTCTATAAAATCTCTCTATTGATAGATCAACTTTATATGACTTTGGGTATATACATTTTACAAGGTAGTGTTTTTCTTTCATTAAAAAAACAAAAAAACAAAAAACCAATTAAGCAGCCTGGGCAGCTACAGGATTCTCCATGGCTCAAAATATATATGCAAAGACACAAGTACTATTAATTAAAGCGGAAAGCAGTTACTATCTCTGCTGGGGATCTTATACAGAACTCAGTGCATGATTCTATGTGTATGGAGGAGCCTGCCTGTAATCCTAGCACTCAGGAAGCTGAGGCAGAACTGAACACCTGAAGCCAGCTGGGCTACATGAAAAGACCCTCTCCGTTCCCCACCTCTGCAAACTAAAAACCAACAAAAACGCTGATAAAAAAAAAAAGATCACCAATAAAGCTTCTTTGCAACCAAGAATAAACCACCTGCACGTACGTGTGAACTGTCTGCTAACTTCTCACATAAAGCCGTTTGGTCATATTTTCTAACAGCCTTAGAAATGTTCTGTGCCTTAGAATTCAATTATTAGAAATTTGGGCTAAAGAAATGATCGAAAATAGAGATGGCTGTATGTATCAAGATGGACATTCCACAGTGCTTGCCATGTGTTCAAAAGGAGAACACAGCCGTCCAAGTGTTCAAAAGGAGAATATGGTTGGAGAAATTATGCTATGAAAAATNTTTCTAACAGCCTTAGAAATGTTCTGTGCCTTAGAATTCAATTATTAGAAATTTGGGCTAAAGAAATGATCGAAAATAGAGATGGCTGTATGTATCAAGATGGACATTCCACAGTGCTTGCCATGTGTTCAAAAGGAGAACACAGCCGTCCAAGTGTTCAAAAGGAGAATATGGTTGGAGAAATTATGCTATGAAAAATTTTTATGCCTTTAATATTTTTATAAAATATTTTTAAAGATGAGGAAAATTATGTCTTAAAGTTAGTTATTAAAAGCAAAGTATAATGTTATATAAATAAAATTATTTCAACCCTTAGAGAGATATAGAAAGAGCTGGAGATAGGGGTGCATATCTTTAATCCCAGCACTCAAGAGGCAGAAGTAAAAACAAATCAATAGATTGAATTTAAACACACCATCAGCTGGGCATGGTAGTGCACACCTTTAATCCCAGCACTCAGGAGGCAGAGGGAGGTGGATTTCTGAGTTCGAGGCCAGCCTGGTCTACAGAGTGAGTTCCAGGACAGCCAGGGCTATAAAGAGAAACCCTGTCTCGAGAAACCAAAAAACCAAAATCAAAACCAAAACCAAAAAAAAAAAAAAAAAAAAAACAAACCCCATCAAAGTGCCATTCTTCTTTTGTTTGTCTGTTTGTTTTTTTTGGTTTTTCAAGACAGGGTTTCTCTGTGTAGCCCTGGCTGTCCTGGAACTCACTCTGTAGACCAGGCTGGCCTCGAACTCAGAATTCCGCCTGCCTCTGCCTCCGGAGTGCTGGGATTAAAGGCGTGCGCCACCACGCCTGGCCAAAGTGCCATTCTGATGTTCCCTAGCAACATGTACTTTAGGGACAGGGAGGTAGCTCAGTGGTAGAGCACTTGCCCAGCATACATGAGGTTCCGAGTTCAACCCCAAAACTGAAAAGGAAGAAATACCTTTGGAAGATTGTAGACATGTCGCTGATAGATTAGTTCATAATGTGGAGGGTTGACAGCACTCTGATAAATACAAAACACATTTTCATTCGTAACATCTGTGAAGAAAATGTGACATGTTAAAACCAAACTTTTAGGGAATTTCAGGCAAAAGTTTCAATATGTTCTTTTAGGAGTTAGAACCTGGTTTATTTGGTGTCTGAACGAAGTGCTGAGAAGTGAATGTTTTTCCATCAGGGTACTTAGGGTGTGGAGGTAATCTGGAATCAAGGTAGGTGCAAAACACATGCATGATGATCTGAAAACAATACAACAATCATTCAAAGTTAGCATGACAATTAGCACAGATACAGATATTTTCAAAGATCTGTACTTATAATTGCTTTTATAAAGATAAGAAATTTACTTATACAAAACATTTAGTGTGTTGATGAAGTAAGGCTCAGCTTATATTTCACACAATCTACTCCAGGGCTGGTATAGCCCAGTGCATAGAGCACTGCCACAGCTGTGATTGCCACCACCCTCCTAAAAAGTAAGTCACTTAAACTGGGCAGTGGTGGCACACACCTTAAGTCTCAGCACTGGGAAGGCAGAGGCAGGGAGAATCTCTGAGTTCAGGGCCAGACTGGTCTACAGAGTGTGTTCCAGGATAGCCAAGACTAAACACAAAAACCCTGTCTTGAAAACAAACAAACAAACAGGGCTGGAGAGATGGCTCAGCATTAAGAGCACTGACTGTTCTTCAGAAGGTCCTGAATTCAAATCCCAGCAACCACATGATGGCTCACAACCATCTGTAATGGGGATCTGATGCCCTCTTCTGGAGTGTCTGAAGACAGCTATAGTGTACTTACATATAATAAATAAATAAACCTTAAAACAACAAAAAAGAAAACAAACAAAATCACTCAAAATTAAAAAAAAATATCTGCCATCTTTTCAACTTGATCTTGTAATGGGAAGTTTTAAAGAGAAGCATTTAAAGTGTGTGTATTTCAAGGTTATACCCAGAGTCTCACACATTCTAGGCTAATGATGCTCTATTACTTAGCCCCTTTTTTTCATTTTGATATAAGGTGTCACTAAGTTCTTTAGGCTGATCTTCATCTATTCGGTAGCATGCAGGCTGGCCTTGAAGGGAACTTGAAATCCTCTGCTCAACTTTCTGAGTAGTTGCGATTACAGGCCTATACCTGACTTGGCTCCTTACTTTCTGTTAAAATGGAAAGTTTGATCTATATAGGTGTCAGCAACACTAAGAAAAACTGCATAACTTAATTCCCAATTTAAATATCAACTTCAAAAGTTAATTTTCATATAAATAGTCAATACAAAAATAACACAAATTTCAAAAACATAAACATTAATACTGTTTGATTTGCGAAATTATGATGGTAGCGGTCTTTCCTAAAGTAATAATCCCACATAAGAAAGAATGTGTCATAATATTCTTTGCTACATCACACAAAAACAAACTCTTGCGCCAGGCATGGTGGCACACGCCTTTAATCCCAGCACTCGGGAGGCAGAGGCAGGTGGATTTTTGAGTTCGAGGCCAGCCTGGTCTACAAAGTGAGTTCCAGGACAGCCAGGGCTATACAGAGAAACCCTGTCTCGGAAAACAAAACAAAACAAACTCTTTCCCATTACCATTTCATCAGTCTTTTAGGTCCAATAAAGAACAAACAATGACACGTAATAATGAAAAACTGCTCAAATATCATACAAGCAAAAAGGGGAGCAGGACATGTCACCATGCATACAGGGTTCCTGCAGGCATGCTGAGGAACTTCAAAGGGTAGGACTACTCAAGGAAGCAGACAGTCTTTCCAGTGCTGGGCAAGATACTGGTGATACTCTAATCATTCCCTTCTCATTTCCTACACTCTGTCTAATACTTTATAATGGGAAAATAAAACCACGAAAATATAATAACAAATATATCAGGCTAAAAACTAACTTACAGCAGAATCAGTGGGCAGGTCTGTATCCCACTTGCGTCCTTTGAAGTCTCCACCTCTGTTCCATCGGAATGAACTCATACAGCCCCCCTGAGAAAGTTCTGTGTAAGAAAAGTAAAACTTAAAATGCTACAGACCAAAAGAAAACAAACAAACAAACAAACAAAAACAAAACAAGAAAAGAAAGCCAGAAGATTACAGTAAGTAAAATATTGTTGGAAAACCTTACCAGAATATCAAAAAAAGAAAGATAAAAAGAAAGGAAGGAAGTTTGTCGTGGTGGCGCATGCCTTTAATCCCAGCACTCAGGAGGCAGAGGCAGGCGGATTTCTGAGTTCAAGGCCAGCCTGGTCTACAGAGTGAGTTCCAGGATAGCCAGGGCTATACAGAGAAACCCTGTCTCGAAAAAAAACCAAAAAAAAAAAAAAGGAAGGAAAGAAGGATAAACAGGGAAACTGTAACTTAAAAGAAACATTAATTTATCATAATACATGATAGTATTTGAATCCTGATTCAAACAAACAATATTTAAAACAGGATTATGTATTTCCTGAGATGGTAGGGCATTTAAAATAACAAACATGAAGTGTGCTAGTTGACTGTGGTCAGTATGTGCTAAGAGCATGGTTAGTTAACATTGCAGATGAACTAACTCAACAACTGAAACACCACCCACAACGGAGTTCCAATGAAGGAGCTTCACAGATGGCCTGGCTCTCACTGACAGCAACATGTAGGACTTGCTTGCAAAGAAACAGGCAGAAAGCAGCCCGGGAATGACAGGTAGGGGAGGCCCAGGAGAGACATGTTCTGAACTCTGATGTATTTTTTTTAAAGGTGGGGCACTGACCAGGCAAACCAGGCACACGCTCTATCCTTGAGTTCCTGAGCTCACCTAGTGTTGTGTGCTTGCTTGGAGTTCTCTATGTGACAAGTTTCTACAAAGTTACGAAAGACCGCTTATTCTTAAAACTGAATCCGTAACACACTGTAATACTTTCCATGTAAAAATGTATGAAAAATTTGAATACTGAAATACTATTTAAAAAATCTGCTTTAACAAAGAAACATTTTACAGTCTGTCCAAATGAACAATAACTCTAATTTTATGAATTGGTATACTGAAGAGAGTATATGGGCCAGCTCAAGAGGTTGATCTTCCTGATTCCAGGTCAATCTCCTCAGATCACATCTCTCCCCAAATTCTAAGCAAATAATAGAAACCACAAATTAAATAGAAATTACGGAAATTACAAGAATCAGATTAGCATACTGATATTACAAAGAATATCACAGTAGCACTCAGTTCTTGGTAGTGTTAGGAGTAGAAAATGAGTCCAGCCTATTTAACTCATTTAAATTTCTTACACAGAATAAAGGAATTAAAATTTTCAAGGATACTCTTTTGACAGTCCTTAGTGTGTCAACTAGAGGACTGACAAGTTGTTCAAGTATAAGCCTTAATTAACCCATACTTAAATATATACTTATAAAATATAAGACCATAATTACATTTTTACTTTTTTCAAAATATGTTTTTCCTTGTTATCTTTCATTTACAAAAATCCTAATGTTGCAAAAGAGCTTTCATTTTTCCTCTTCAAATCAAGTTACCTTTGATTCTTTCAAACAAGTACTCCTGATTTGGTGTTAGGTCTAAATACTGCACAATTGCATTCAGAGTTGGAATGAGAGGAGCTCTGACCAGGGCAGCTTGCTTCAAGCTGGTAACACTCGCCTCTGTTAGAACACAAAGAGCACAGATTACACATCAGACTCCACTGAACTGCCCCCCCCCCTTGCCTGCTTCCAGATAGCTGCTCTTCAGAGCCTCCAGGATCTTACACAAGTCTGCAGTGCCTTCCCTAGCTCTAGTTCAGGTTACACCCGCCAAGCACAAAGAGGAGTAACTCTTCCTACACTTTTATTTTCTTCCACCGTTCCTGTTTATCTCATTTATTAGAAAGAAAGCTCAATGGAAGCAGGGGCTTTAGTCATTGTTCTGCAGTGTTATACCACACCAATGCCTAAAACAGCACCTGGCTTATTGCAGGTACTCAATATTTGTTGAAAGAATAAAGGAAAGCAATAATCTTTTAAAATAAGATTTATAATTTAAGGATGTATTTTTATTTTATGTGTATGGATACCTTGCCTGCATGCATATCTGTGTACCACATATATACCTGGTGCCTGTGAAGGCCAGAAGATGCTATCAGATCCTCTGGAACTAGCTACATTTACATTTAGTTACATTTGGTTGTAAGCTGTGTGTAGGTAACAGGCATTCAGCCTGAGTCCTCTGAAAGAGCAGCCAGTGCTTTTAACCACTAGGCCAACTTTCCAGCCCCTAGGTATTTGTTTGATTACTTTTACCATGTACTTCTGTATGTCTGTGTGTAATGTTCACATGAGTGCAGGTGACCATGGAGACCAAATGTGTCCGATCTCCTGGAGATGGATTTGCAGGTGGTTTGTCAGTGTTGGGAACTGAACTCAAGTACCCTGCCAGAGCACTATGTGAATATTAACTATTTTTAAGATTTTTTTATAGATTTATTATTTATTTTTATGTATGTATGAGTACACTGCAGCTGTCTTCAGACACACCAGAAGAGGGCATCAGATCTCAATACAGATGGTTGTGAGCAACCATGTGGTTGCTGGGAATTGAACTCAGGACCTCTGGAAGAGCAGTCAGTGCTCCCAACCGCTGAGCCATCTCTCCAGCCCTGTGAATATTAACTATTGAACCATCTTCCAAATCAGAAATAACCTTGCAGTATATACTTTACATCATTTCATGTAAAGTGGCTAGATTTTCTCACTTTCTCTTACACACACACACACAAACACACACACACACTCTTTCTCTCTCATACACATACACACACACACACACACACACACACACACACACACACACACCTCTCTTTAAAAAAAGGCATCTAAATTCATGTTGGCAAAACTAATATATATAGAAATATGTAGAAAATATTACAGGTATAAAAGACACACCACAGCTTTTAAAATGAGCTGTATTAAAAGTTACCCACTGTACCAGGGTAATTAGATTTATGATAGTGATTTCCTTTAGAGTATGAAAAATAAACATGTAAAAAAATTAAGAGAAAAAAAAGGCAGCTTAACATATAAGCAGCACCTGGTGTTAGAAGGGATTATTCCAATATAGAAGCAAAAGTATTAACTGGCATAAGGTTTTTGAAGGGAATGTATATTGAAAACCTTATTCACAGCAACATTATTTATAGGAAATAATCCAAATGCCAATCAACTGGTGATAGGTAAATGAAATGTATAAGATTCATTTTGAGTATTAGCTAGGCATAAAAAGAAATAAAGTACTTGGATGAAACTTAAAAGCATATTCCAAGTGAAAGAAATCAGTCACAAGGGACCACAAACGGAGTCATCTCTAGCATCACTAACATGGAACAGCACCAGCAGGCAGAGACAGACCAGAAAGGAACTGGCACAAGGCTAGGGGACAGTATGGAAAGGAGAGCGACAGCTAAGGGTGTGGGGTGATGACATGCTCTAAAATTAGCTGTGCTGATGGTTCAAGCACACCTTCAGACTGTCCACTTTCAAATACAGCTGCTACATTTGAAACAACTGAAAACAATTACAATCATTTTCTTCTTCACTGGAAGACAACAAAGGATGTTCAACAGCCCATTACACGATGCTTCCCACTGAACTAATCTACTAAAAGTAACTCCTGCACATGCACGCCTTTGCTCCACATACCTCCTATTTGTAGCTCTGGACAGCCCATCCTTCTCATCTGGGTGCTGACAGACTCAATCTCTTGCACCAGCGGCACTAATACTGTCTCACTGATCCACTAGGGAAAATGAAGAATAAGGTCTGCAGTTATCATCCTAAACTATTTCTCAAGTCATTATTTCCTGCTTCCAGATACCTCTGTCTTAGCCTTGATTAACTGAGTCATAAACCACAGTGAAAGAGAACACAGGTAGCAGCAGTGTGAAGCAGAGCCCAGGCGTGCAGAGCAGTCAGCTTACATCCTTACATCATATCTGCTTCTTATTTGAAGAAAATGTTAAATTTTCAGCTAGACATTATATTTTTTCATTTTTTCTTTGAAAATTTCATTTTTCAAGATGGGCATAGTGGCTCGTGCATATAATCTGGGTACTTGGGAGATGGAGGCAGGAAGACTATCACATGTCTGCAGTCAGCTGGTCTATACATCAAGTATCATGTCAGCTGGAACTACATCGTAAGACTCTGCCTCCAAACAAAACACTTTCTATAATTGTACTCTTGGCTGAAGGGAAATATAATCTTTGGTCTACATGTACTCAGTACCATACCACTTGTGCTGGTTTATAATCAGTAAAGCAGTTTTCAAACTAAGGTAACTCATTTACTCACTGTAGNTCACTCCAGCCATCCCCGTTCGGCTCCGCTCGCTCCGGACAGCCTTGCTCGCTCCGGACAGCCTTGCTCGCTCCGGTTGGTCTCTCCAGTCCAAGGATTCCTTTCTTATTATTCTTCATAAGTTCGCTGTAGCTGACTTCAGACACACCAGAGGAGGGCGTCAGATCTTGTTATGGGTGGTTGTAAGCCACCATATGGTTGCTGGGGTTTGAACTCATCTTCGGAAGAGCAGTCGGGTGCTCTAACCCGCTGAGCCATCTCACCAGCCCCAAGATTCATATATTTTTATTTTGTGTGTGGGTGTATGTATGTATGACTGCCAGGATGTATTATATGTGTGTCTAGAGCCCATGGAGGTCAGAAGAGGGCATTAGATTTCCTAGAACTATAGTTAAAAGTGGTTTTGAGTTACCATGTGGGTGCTGGGAATTGAACCCAGATCCTCTGGAAGAGCAACCAATGCTCTTAACCGCTGAGTCACCTCTCCACCCTACAACTTACATTTCTAAACTTGGCTGTCCATGAATCCATGTGATCGAGAAGCTGTCTATTCATAGTCACTCTTGCCCAGACCTGTTTAAAAAACAAAAACAAAACAAAAAACCCTTCAGAAACACTAATATTCATTTAACTAGCATCTAGTAAATGTTTTTTATTACTAACTCATGGATATTGTTATTGTACAAAAATATCTTTAAAAGTTCTTTATGTTGGTAGGGTTTGTATGTGTGTATGTGTTTTGCTTTTAAGTACAAAGTAAAAATATAAAACTCCGTATGATATTAAATGAATGAAGTACAGATCCCCAAATGTATGAATTTTAAATGTAACAGTCTAGCACATGTTAAGTACAATAGATACTTGAAAATTTATTGTTATTTTTTATTTTGGTGTAGTGCGACCGATCAACTACTGTGCCTTGTATGTGCTACACAGGAAAGTACTCTACCACTGAGTTACATGCCCAGCCTTTGAGAGCCTTTTTTCTAATGATCATGGCATGGTATTTTAGGCAGGGCAGATTATTTAACTATGTATCATACAGTGTAAACATTTCAAGCAAAAGCTAGTCCACTATGAATGCCAAATGTTTCTAAGCATTAAAAGACTAGCAAGATGAAGTCATAATATATTAAATCATTTTTATTTCCCCTTTACCTCTTCTGCAGCTTGCTTAGAAATGAGATCGGCTTCATCTTTGTTAGCACATGGGGCCTGTGATCTACAGGCAAGCTGATACTGAAACTTTTTTAAGGTTTGTGCATAATCACCCACAGAACGACTGTAATTCCAGAAGGTAGGGCTGGTAGAAGGAGAGGTAGAATCTGGGCTCCCTGAAATTGAATTGAAACTGTTTTAGTCCTTACCGTAATTTTTTTATGTATCAGTAATAACTCAGAGATGCTGGGTACTTAGGAATGAGGCAACCCCTGACAATACTCAGGGAATCAGAAGACAAACACCCCCCAACTGTATTCTAGGAATTAGAAGACAAGCACCCCCCCAACTATACTCAAGGAGCCAGAAGACAAGAATCCCTCCCTCCTCCCCACACTGTCAAGGAGTCAGAAGATAAAACCTAGAAGCATCCCTCCTGGCCACAACATTGTCTTCTCTTTGGAGATTAGTGGTTCCTTGTGTTCAAAATTAACAAGAACGCCAGGCGTGGTGGCGCACGCCTTTAGTTCCAGCACTTGGGAGGCAGAGACAGGTGGATTTCTGAGTTCGAGGCCAGCCTGGTCTACAAAGTGAGTGCCAGGACAGCCAGAGCTATACAGAGAAACCCTGTCTTGAAAAAAAACAAAAACAAAACAAAAAAATTAACAAGAACATATTCTTAAGCAGTATCAACTTAAGAGGCCCAAGCAGTACGAATGGTTGGAGTATCTATTTTTGTTGTAAAATTAAACCTGTTTTATTAAGACTTTTACTAATTTAGGGAAAAACAAATGTTTGCAAGTTCCTCTGAATGAAGCACCAGCTCCAGCTCTGTTAAAAAGCCCTTTCAACTTAAGGCTATCAAATTGAATTTTACGTGGTACCCAGTAGAAATTCCTGTGTTAATTAAAACCTTCTGTGGAAACATAAGACAATGGTGTCTAGGAGCCCATGTCCATCAGTGCCCCCTTCAAGGCTTACAGCCCTTAGGACTAGTTAGTTTGTATTCCCAAAGAGAAGATGAACTCTTATAGGGCAAGGATGCTTTCTCTCCTACCAGCATGTAGGATGGCTAAACAAACATGCTCTCAATAATGAGTACACATATGAAGAACTTATTCTTAGAGTTTGAGAAGCAAGGTCTCCATCTAGCCTGCTCAGAATAGATAAAACTCTGCTAAAACTAAGAATCACGTAGATTACTAGCAACTGAGACAGACTCCAATGTAAAAATCAACACTACAAAAGTTTAGGTATTTAGTGTCCAAGAATTACAGATAATTGAATTGTCGAACCAACTTTGAAAAAGTGGGCTCAGCATCACTGACGTAGGAAAAAAAGGATTGGAAAAAAAGATCTTAAAAAAAAAATCAAGTAGATTTGAGAAAAGCTAAACTTTAGAGTCCAAAGTGACTAAAAACAACTGAGCTGAGAGATAACAAGGCTGTTCTTTTCAGAAGATTGCCAGATCACTACACATGGAAGAGCTCACAAGGAAGTCTCTCTTTGTAACCATCTTTGCATTGATGCATTTGGGCAAGGTCTCTGGTGGATTATTACAAGCAGGGAGGCTGGAAGCAGGAAATTAAAGGAAACCACTACAGAGGAAGCTGCTTGCAATCATGGTGATCACGTGATACAATTCCCTCTCACCAGACCCATGCAGCATACATCTCCTAAGCTAATGCACAGAGACATACAACTAAGCTACCAGAAAACACTTGGAGTTCATGATGACAAAACAACTAGACAGATCCAATTTCCCCAATAGGCTGATCTCTTTAATAAACATGCCCCCCCCCACACACACACTCTTGGTTAAAGAAGGCAAAAGAAATGCAACTAAATGGAGCAACCTGCATCAGATAAGAAAAAGTAAGTTCCAAAGGTCATCACTGGATCAACTGTATAATAATGTGTCCAAATTACAGTGGTACTGCAATTAAAACATTCATTCTGAAGTTGTAAGGGGAACTGTCCTGTTCTCAGGGGACATGTGAACTATCGAGATGAAGTGTCACAAGGGCTACACCTTGTTCTTAAACGACTCCATGTAAACTAGTGTGTAGCTTCTCACTCCTGGAAACTGAGTTGTGAATATGGAATTGGAATCATCTATATGAATTATTTGCTGACTGGATGCTTGAAGAACCTAAAATATGATACCTAAGAGATAACAGCACACACAGTACTCAGAAATTAAATTCTAAATTCCAGTCTCCTCTAAAAAGAAAAGAAAAAACAAAACTTAAAAAAAAAAAAAAAAACCCACAAAAAACCAAAAACACCAATAGCCCAGTCTCAGGAAAACCAGAGCGACTCCAGAGATAGCCAGGGAGAGTAGAGGATGGAGCTATATTATTTTGTATATCTAGAAAGTGAGGGGGTGGGGCAAGAATGACAGGCAAAAATGGGAAAGGTGGGGCACAGATGGATAAGACAATATTCAAAGAAAGATACCAAGAATACAGATACCATTTCTTCTTTCTTTTCTTTCTTTTTTCTCTTCTCTCCTCTCCCTCTCCTCTCCCTCTCCTCTCCCTCTCCTCTTCCTCTCTTTTCTCTTCTCTTTCTTTTTCCAGACAGGATCTCACCTTGTAGCCCTAAGCTGTCTTGAACTCACTATATAGACAGATTAGCCTATAACCCAGAGAACTGCCTGCCTCTACCCCTGGAGTACTCAGATTAAAGGCATGTGCCACTAAACCCATTGATGCTAGGGAAGCTGAGGTAAGTGGATCCCTGGGGCAGCTGCCCTGCTAGCTTAATGTAACTGCCAAGTTCCAGTGAGAGTCCACATCAAAAACCACAAAGTGAACAGCACCCAATGAAGGACACATAAGGCTTATCATACAAACACATGTACAATGAGCATAAGCACACACACAAATTCCTACACACAAATGTATGGGGGAAATATAGATGGAATGATGCAATTAAAAAGTCCCCAAACAGACAGGCTTATACTTCTAACACTCAAGAGACTGAGTCAGGAACCATAAGATAGCTTGAGTGACATAATAAATTCTAAGCCAGCCCAAGTTTAATAGAATGACTATGTCTTAAAAACACAAAGATTGGGCTGGAGAGATGGCTCAGCGGTTAAGAGCACTGACTGCTCTTCCGAAGATCCTGAGTTCAAATCCCAGCAACCACATGGTGGCTCACAGCCATCAGAAATGAGATCTGATCCTTTCTTCTGGGGTATCTGAAGACAGCTACAGTGTACTTACATATAACAATAAATAAATCTTTAAAAAACAACAACAACAACAACAAAAACCCACAAAGATTAAAAACAGTCCCCAGGAGAACACAGCAATAATTTTGAAAAGAATTTTAAACTAATGTTAAAAGCAGCATTAAAATTTATAATGGGATATTTACATAGCCTGAGAGTAGGTTTGCAAAAAAATTATTAATTTATGCAGAATATTTAAATTACCTAAAGGTTACAAACACAGCAGAGTGGTTAATCATATAGAACTAGGCAAAACCAGAGAGACCAGAATTTAGAGTCCATGTTCTTTTCAATGTGTCAGAACCATTTATACAAAAGTGACCATAGAGCCTCCAAGCAAGCCTAAGATTAAAAAGCCTTCCCCACAGAGAAAGAAAAGAAGCCCCAAACATTAATAGATATAGATCAGAATCTCTAACCGCAGCACAATTAACTTAGGAGGAAATAAAGATAACTAGGTCTTGTCAAGTTTGGCAATGAAAAGCGACAGAGCAATAACACCTACAAACATCGAGAACAATACTTCTAAATGTGAAAGAAAAGGTAAAGAGGAAATGAAAAATATCTGAAAAATCATAAAAGATATGTACTAGTTGTTCTTTGTGCTACTCTATAATTTTCAATACACTTCAAATATTTCAAAGTTTCAAAACAGAAGAAAGTAACAAGATAATATTGATTTGTTTCCTTGACATTTGTGGCACTTGCAGGCAGAATTAAATTAAACCCCCCTAGAGAGATTTCAAGCGACACAGAGAGCCATGCTCTAATACCTTGGCTTCCTCACCGTGGCCACGCTTTTGCACCTAATGTGCTTTCTGTGCAAGTTTCCTGGGGGGGGAAATCATTACTCAGTTCAATAACCTAATTTGGTTTCAAATAATTGACTTTGTAATAATCAAATCCACCTCAAATAGATTAAGACTTGCTAACACTGTTTCCCTAGGTAAACTATATGCTTTAAGGAATTATTAAGAGACAAATTTTATAATGTTATTAAAAAACAAAACAACCTCCCCCCAAAACCAATAGCACTTTTAGGGACAATAATGCTTTTTGCCAACCCTGCCTTGCACATCAGTCTTCCAAAAAGACTAGTAGAGAGCTATCTTCAAAACATACACAGCCACAATTTGGAGGGGTGCTATCTCATATGAAAGGGCTTTTAAACTTAGAGCAGAGAAAGACTTCAGATTGTTCAGGTCTTAACCTCCTAAGTTTAACATTTAACCAAGTATTAGTTTAAGGATTATGTAAAGTAACAACCAAAATATGTATTACCAGATGTAAATAAAATAAGTTACCCAGCTTCACTCTATGCTGTTTCTCTTCCTCACTTCTAAGGAACGTGTCCAAAGTTCTCAGGTCTGTCATGTAGTCCTCTTTGTCAGTGGGTGAGTTGTAGACCGTGGGTGGAGAACGGTAGCGAGCTCTCAATCCACTGCTCTCCACTGGGCCCACAGTGGTAGGGTATGGAGAAGAAGGAGACAGACTAAAGCTGGCCAACTACACAAACACAAAGAATGGGATTTTACTTTAAGTTCACATGCAAATATTTTTAATGCTTTAAAAAAAAAGTTTATTTATTTATTTTATGTATATATGAGTTACATTGTCGCTATTTTCAGACATACTAGAAGAGAGCATCAGATCCTGTTACAGATGGTTGTGAGTCACCATGTGGTTGCTGGGAATTGAACTTAGGATCTCTGGAAGAGCAGTCAGTGTTCTTACTGGCTGAGCCATCTCGCCAGTCCTATTTCTAATTTTTAAAAGGAACACACGTAAGCTATCTCTGAAATCCTGGTACCCAGAAGCTGGAGGCAAGAGAGCTGAGCTCAAGACCAGCCTCTGCTACCTGGACAATGTGAGGCTAGCCTCTACCTATCTAAAAAACAACAGTTACAAAAGAATTCAACGAAGGCCAGCAAGATGCTTTAGCAGGTAAAGGTGCTTGCCAGTCAAAGACACAAGCCTGACAACCCAAGTGTGACCCACACTAATAAAATAGAAGTTGTCTTGAGTTTTTTTTTTTCTTCCACTCTTAAAATGTATTAGAGCCTACCGTGCCTGCACACAATTTGAGTACTTGGGAGATGTAAGCAAGAGGATAAGGATAAGGTCCATCACCCTCAGCTACACTGTGAGTTTGATAGTAGCCTGAGCAAGAGTCTGCCTAGGTCTCAAAACTATAAAAAAGGAAGGAAAGGAAAAGCTGGGGGCTGGAGAGATGGCTCAGAGGTTAAAGAGCACTTGCTGCACTTTCAGAGAACCCGAGTTCAATTTCCAGCACCCATACGGCAGCTCACAGTTAACTGTAACTCCAGTTCCAGGGGATCCAACAACCTCACACAGACAAATGTGTAGGCAAGACACCAATTCACATCAAATAAAAATATTTTTTTTTTTTAAAAAAAAAAAAGGAAAGAAAAAGCAGTAATAGTCTTGATCCCAATTGTGCTGGAACAGATAGCTGAGACAGGAGATCCAAACTAGGACAAACAAGGAGATTGTATATAAGAAATTTTTACAAATTATTTTTCATTCTCTTATTCTGTACATTCAGATTTCTTTGAGTTTTGGGCTGCTGTAACCAGTGTTATGAATACCACTGTACATAAATCCTTGCTTGAACTTTCCATAACCTTAAGTATTTATCTTATTACATTTATAGAGGGTGGTGTTCATGCTCGCCTGCATGTGATGCTCGTTTGAGCCACAGGGCAGGTGTGTTTGTCAGAGAACAGCCTTTTATTGGCGTTGGTTCTCTCCTTCTACCAAGTGGGCCCTGATGATCAATTAGAGCCTCCAGGCTGGTGGCAAACACCTCTATGTGGTCAGCCTGTGCCAGGCTTTCATTACTTTCTTTAGGGAAAACTCTCAAACTGAAACCATTTGGCCAAAGCACATAACCCTTTAAAATATTTACTTCCATCTATTAAGTGAAAATGTCACTGTGTGTCATATTTCTGTCAGAAAAGGATGGGGGATCTGGGGATCTATTTTGGTATATGCTCATCAATATTACTACATTAAAATGCTTCTTCATGTTTAAGAATTACCCTCTCGGCCAGGCGTGGTGGTGCATGCCTTTAATCCCAGCACTTGGGAGGCAGAGGCAGGCGGATTTCTGAGTTCGAGGCCAGCCTGGTCTACAGAGTGAGTTCCAGGACAGCCAGGGCTATACAGAGAAGCCCTGTCTTGAAAAACAACAACCAAAAAAAAAAAAAAAAAGAATTACCCTCTCTCCTTTTGGATTTACTTACTTATCAGGTATGCATGTAGGTATGGGTGTCAGAGAACAACCTGTGTAAGTTGGTCCCTCCTCTTGTTTTCAGGCAGGGCTTCTGTTGCTGTTCTGCATGGGTCAGTCTCCGGCTCACTCTCTAGTCTCACATAGGAGTGCTGGGGTAACATGTGTGCCACTGTCACCAGCTCCTTAGGTGGGTTAGTGACTGAACTCAGGTCACCAGATTTACAAAACAACTTAAAAAATATGAAAATAAGGGCAGGAGAGACGGCTCAGCAGATAGAACCCTTGCTGTTCTTGCAGAGAACCCAGGCTTTGGTCCCCAGCACCCACATGGCAATTCACAACCACCAGCTCCCAGGGCTCTGATGCCCTATTCTAGCCTCCATGGGTACCAGGCACACATACCTGATGCACATACATACATGCAGGCACTTATACCTACATACAAAATAAAAATATTAAAAAAACTTATATATTCATAAAACTATGGTATTCTAAGTACAAGTTAAACAAATTATTTTTGAATAGTAGGAGTATAAGCAATTTCCTTCCACCTTATTTTCTAATTTTCTATAATGATCATATATTTTTCTTATGAAAACCATTTTAAAAAGCAATACTCAGGAGGGGAAGAATATGATCAAAATATATAATTTTTTTCAAATGAAATGAAAAGAAAAAAGCTTATTATTTTCTTTAAAAAAAAAGTGACACTAACTTGTGGGTTATGAATTCTAACTACACATTTCTTATAGTATTTAACTTATACTAAACTAAAAATTGTGTAATTTAGTACTGGGTAATTAGCAGCATCTATTTTTCATTTCAGAGGAATATCATGTAAAACATTAGGGACAGACTGCTGCTTTCTTCTAGGCAACCTTCTCTCAGCCACTACCTAGAGGTCTTTGTCTAACATGACAGTAAGAGCTTCCCACAGACTGCTTGCTTCTCTTCTGATGCCTTTCCTGCAGCCTTATGCCCTACAGAATTTAAATTTCTTTTCTTTCTTTCTTTCTTTTTTTTTTTTTTTAAGTTTTTGAGACAGGGTTTCTGAGTGGTGCTGGCAGTCCAAGAACTCACTCTGTAGACCAGGCAGGCTGGCCTTGAACTCAAGATAACATTTGCCTCTGCCTCCTAAGCCCTAGGATGAAAGGCATGTGCCACCACTTGCCTGGCCAGAATTAAAGTTTTATAGCCTAGCCGGGCGTGGTGGCGCACTCCTTTAATCCCAGCACTTGGGAGGCAGAGGCAGGCGGATTTCTGAGTTTGAGGCCAGCCTGGTCTACAGAGTGAGTTCCAGGACAGCCAGGGCTACACAGAGAAACTCTGACCACTATGTTTTACTAACTCCAAATATGTTCATGGTTAAAGAATTCCTGACTGAGGGACAGGAAACTTGCTTTCTTTTCTGGCTCTTCATGGGTGATTTAGACAAGCAACTGTCCTTCAGTTTCCTCACCAACTAAATGCAAAGTCTGGACTCACTGGGTGATCCTAGTGCAATTCCCACTGAAGTAGCATTACCAGGCAAACAGAAAGAGTCATTACCTTACTGTAGCCACTGACAGGCGAGTACGTCACACCAGGGCTGTAAGAGCCAAGGCCTCCTGACGACAGGCCTTGCAGTTGAGGGCTATACCCAGTCATACAGCTGGTGGCAAACTTGGGACTGGTACTGGGTGAACGAGATGGGCTATAACTTAACACACTTTGACCTTGAATCAAAGGGGAAGGTGGAGATGGAGAGATTTGGGTTGTTGCCAAATCACGGGGAGGTGTAGTCTGCACAACTAGAAGGGAAAAAAAATAAATTACCACACAATATTTATTTGCTTTCTTGTTTTGGGTTTCTCTGTGTAGCCCTTGCTATCCTGGAACTCACTTTGTAGTTCAGGCTGACTTCAAACTCTTCCTCTCTCTGCCTCCCAAGTGCTGGGATCAAAGGCTATTAATATATATTTAAATTGAAACAAAAAGTTTAAAAATTAGGTTATGTTATGTAACTCAGGCTAGCCTTGACCTTAAACTCTTCCTGCCTCAGTCTCTTGAGTATATATAAAATTATGAGAGCAGATTTAAGGGCTCAGCACAGTGGCACAAGCTTTGAATCTGAACACTTGGAGGGCAGAGGCAGGTGCGTCTGAGGCCAGGCCAGCCTGGTGTATATATTGAGTTCCAGGACAGCCAAGGCTACAGAGACACCAAATAAATAAAAAATAAATAAATAAATTTTAGAATATAAATAAGTTTTAAAAATATAAAATAAAAACAAAATTAAGGAACTCAACCCCACCCCACCCCCCACCCCCGCCCCTGCCTCCCAAGGAGAAAAAAACTGCAGGACCTGGCTATAAAATTACACGAAGCATTATTATACAATTACAACTAACTGGTTGCTTACTATTTCTACAATGTTTAATAGAATAAAATATATTTGCACAATGTTATTTGATGTTCCACTCAATTCACAGAAATAATGATAATCGTATCAGAATTTCCTATAAACTGGCTTTATGTAATAGATGGCCTTCTAGCTCAGTCTACAAAAAGGGAAAATTAAGATAAAGAACTATGCCCAGCTCCCCCCAACTCCCCTCCCCCCAACACTTACCAGCCTGTTTCAGCCCTAATAGCGCCTGCTGTCCAGGGCTTGCTACCAGACTTGTTGGTGCTACGGTATATTTGAAGTATCTCCAAAAATCAAACAAGGCATTAAGACTGAAGAGCGATGCAAGTGCGAGTTCTAGAAGAAACCGGCAACTTTATCATTAAGATATTCTCCTCACTTATTTGGGGGCATGTGGAGGCAGGGGACAATTTGTCTTAAGTATGTTCTCTTTTTTTTTTCTCACCATGTCAGTTTTGGGGATCAAACTCAGGTCACAATGTTTGGTACCAAGTGCTGTAATGGGTAAGTCACCTCTCCAGCTCCAATTTATTATTTTAAAAGCAAAATGGTCCCAGTTTCATTTTGGTTGGGGAATAAATATTGCTTCGTACTTTTAGCAAATTAACATAAAAAATTAAAAACTGTCTTCTTCCTCCTACCAATACCACTTAATCAGAGTGGCAGACGCAGAGTATTCACTGGTGAGTTTTAAACTATTACTAATTCTTATAACTGCACAATACAATTCTTACTTTTAGTCGCCAGGTGAGTGTTAGAGAATTCCCAGCTTACTAGTGAGCCATGATTCTTATACCTAAAGATCCCAACTCCCTTCCTTTTCCATCTGCCACACCTACTCTAATAAAGCTAGAAACAAACTCAAAGTTATTTTTATGTGTATGAGTGTTTTGACTACATGATCTCCTGGAACTGGAGTTGGTTATGAGTCACCATGGAGGGTACCAGGAACCAAACCTGGTCCTGTGCAAAAGCCATAGTGCGCTTAACCTCTGAGTCATCTCTCTATTCCTGCATGATAGAAACTCCCTAACCCCAAGACAGGCTTTCTCTGTGTAGACTAGGCTGACTTTAAACTCAGAGATCCATCTGTCTGTGCCTCCTGAATGCTGTGATTAAAGGTGTGTGCCACCACCACCAGGCTCTCCACGATACATTTAAATGTGTGCAGCATATATCCCTAGGGCTCTTTATAGCCAAGGATGAATCTGGTGTGGTCCTGAAGTGGAGGTTTTTCAGGCATGGCAAAGGTGAACCTTATCCCCCTCCCGTGCTTTATTTTTCGTCCTAGGACTCCTAACTTCCTAACTCGGTATTATTTATAGCTTTGTTTGTTTGTTTGTTAGAGAGGTGGTCTCAGGTGCCAGGCTGGCCTCCTTCTCCTTCCCAAGTACTGGGACTAGATAGTCTGCCATACCTGGCTTCTATTTTGGTGTGGTTTTTGTTGTTGTTTGTTTTTGAGACAGGGTTCTGCAACTTATCCCAGGCTGGCCTCAGACTTGAAGTAATCCTCCTGACTCAGCCTCCTACTAGAATGTTCTTTCCATAAAAGGGGTTACCTCGTTTTCTTCACTAGACTCATGACTTTGGGAAACCGAGTAAGAACTCATTATTTGTCTGAGTAAAAGAATGACTACTAAGCTGAATTAAATTTATAAGCAAGTTTTCATATGTAGTAAATCTAAATTACAGTGGAAATTACTTACCGATATACCAGAGGGGCCAGTATGTCACATTATAATATGTACTGATTAGCTTTCCAGTCCTGAAAATATTAGAAACACTTTTCAGTTATATTTAAAAAAAAACAAAACACCCCCCACCACAAACAAACCAAAACAAATATAAAAAGCCATAGTGCCAGCCAACAATAGTTAAATTTTTCACTTGTAGGCTGACTAACTTACATTTCAGTATATATCATTCCAGCCATGGATACATTTAGAAGTCCCCAAGCTAAAACCACTTTCCTAGTTTCTGTTTCTTTTCTCATCTTGATGGTTCTGTCAATAAGGGAAGGATTGGGGCTTACTTCTCCTTGCATCTATTCAAAGGCAAAAAACAAAACAGGCTGAAATTAAAAGAAACTACTCTTAAGAAACCAAAAATGTCTGTTGTAAAGTAATTGCTCCCCCCCCCCGCCTTTTCCTCTTCCTTACAATTTCTCCCCAACTTTCCCTTTTCATAGCAGTATATGAAACTTTAATATTAGTATACACAACCCTGAAATACCTCCTTAGGTACCACAGAAAAATCAGCAGGGCACTTGCTGGTTATTTCAGAGAAGCTAATGGCTCCAATAAATGAAAGTGTTTTGCTACATAATGTAATGGTTTGTTATTAAGTTCACAAAGAGTTCTTTTGTCTCTGATTCGAGTTACTACATCTAGATGAAGAGACACCAGATACCAATTTTTGTCATTACTGTGTCACACCCTAACCTTGACCATGGAGTGATACAGGCCCAGCATCTCCTTTTGGTGATGAAATTTTAAAGCTTTTCTCACGGGGTGGACGGGTACTACCACGTGAAGAGTCAAGAGAGTCGGGAATGGGAACACGTGCGTTCAGTTTGGGTAACTAAAACTGTCACCTCCTTTGTCTAGCTATGCTCAGCTCTGCAACCACTGACAGGGCAGCTCCTGGGAGTCATATTCTAGAGCAGATTAGCATCCTTCCCGCCTTCCTGCCCCGCGCCGAAACTCCCGTCGGAGAGCTTCCCTCCCTGGCTACCTCAAGACGAGCTTTATAATTATCCTTCATGTGTCTTCCTTCCCTTGCACTACAAGTGACAGGATTCCTGGCTACATCATCCCCTGGCTGAACCCCAGGCACAACTTTAGGTTTGGAACTCTGGGGGAACAGAACGGACTCCATGTCCAGGAAGCACAAGACAACCCCTCCCAAACGCACCATGTTCTTCAGCAGGAAGCCGTGGACTCGCGCCACTCCCTACTGCACATGCGCAAAGCCAAGCCTAAGGCGGCGGCGGGCAACCCGGGCTACAGTTACCGGAAGAACCGGGCCGTCTCTTCTCGCGAGAAGGAGAGGGGTGGGGCAGAGGGACCGGAGCCTCGATCGTTGCCAGGGAAACGCCCTCGGATTTGTGGCTCCTACTTTGCTGCAGGAAAAGGCTGAGCTGCAAAATTCAGACCAGATTCTGAACACTTAGTAAAAAGTAATGACTGTAGCAAGCTGAATTTTGGATATTACTAATTGTAGCTTTATTTAGGGCCCTCTATGGGCTCACATTTGTAAGCAGAATATATTTAGCCGCATGGCTAATTGGTAGGATACAAGCATGCCTGATGTGTTAGACACACTCCGCAATGACAAAGCATTTTTCCTGTTTTGAAATGTTTTTTTTTTTTTTCCCTCAATTGGTTTGACCCAATGTAAATTCTCAAATATCCACCTTATGAGGATGCAGCATTAGGAAGAAAAACTGGAACGTTCTGTTGAAGTTGTTGGTGGTTTTGAGGTTAAAAACAAACAAACAACCCCACCTTTGCCCTGGATGTTCTTTGAAAGAACTGAGAAAAGAGTCACCAGGGAGGTGAGTGGTTTTCCTTAGTAGCCAGTGCAAGTTCCGACAATATGCCATGTGCGGAGTAAGAGGCAGGGATGGGGGCTTGGCTTCCTGGCTATTGCTCTAAAGAGCTTTGCCTGTGTCCTGCAGGTGGGGCAGGGAAGCCCGAGGAGGCAGGTCCAACTCTGGAAGAGCTTTCTTGGGAGTGGCAGCACTGGCCCAACTAGTAGCCAGCATAGCCAGTGCCTGGGGATTCACTCCCACAGAGAAGTGTGCCAGCCAGGCCTTGGTACATACATCCCAGCACTCCCAGAAGCCGGGGCATGTGCCTCTGGAGTTCCAAAACTAGCCATAATGAAAGTGTCTCAAGATTGTAACTAAATATCAAAATTAAACAGAAGAAAATGAAGTTTCATTGTGGTAGTGCATAGTGTATGCTCTTTAAAGAGCTAGTGGGTTTTTAGTGAGTTTTTTTTTTTTTAATCATGTTTATATTGTCTTAGTACAATGTTTGGATCTGGACATAGATTTGGAGATGAACTAACTTGGTAACTGTTCCAAGAGAACAGGTTCAGTATATAGTCAAACCCAAATGACAGCTTCTCATTTCTCTACATGTAAGTCTATCTAAAAAGACCCAAAGATTTATTTATTACATAAGTACACTGTAGCTGTCTTCTGACACACCAGGAGAGGGTGTCAGATCTCAGTACAGGTGGTTGTGAGCCACCATGAAGTTTCTGGGATTTGAACTCAGGACCTTCAGAAGAGCAGTCAGTGCTCCTACTCGCTGAGCCATCTTGCCAGCCCTTGTGTGTGCTCTCTCTCTCTCTCTCTCTCTCTCTCTCTCTCTCTCCTCTTTCTCTCTCCTCTTTCTCTCTCTTCCTCTCTCTCTCTCCCTCTCTCTCTCCCTCTCTCTCTCCTCTTTCTCTCTCTCCCTCCTTCTCTCCCTCCTTCCCTCCCTCCCTCCTTCCCTTCTTCCCTTCTTCCCCACCTCTTTCTCTTCCTTTTAATATAATCCATAAATTAATGTGTATTTCTTCCGGGCTTAAAAAACACTTGCCACACTGAAGTTAATAGTTATCATTATGTATTATTAGAGTTATCATAACCAAATATCCCAGAACACCAGGTGCCTCCTTCAAAAGAATAAATTAGACAGTACTTAAAAAAAAAAACAAAAACCACCAGACTTTGTTCCTACCCAGAGTTTGGGAAGATGGAGTCTAAGACCAGGATGTGAGCAGGAGCTGGTTTCTTCTGAGACAGGTGGTGTTGGCTTGTCTATGGCTTCATCTTATGCTCTTTGGTGGCCTTTCCCCTGTGTTGGTGAATTCTTGGTGTCCTTTCATCTTCTTTGAGACTACTAGTAAGATTAAGGCTCCACCCTCATGGCCTGATTGAACTGTCTTTGACCTCTTGAGGAATTTTCTAAAGAGACATGTATTTATTTTGTGTGTGATTGTGCCTATGTGTGGGTGCACATGTGCCACAGTGAGAGTGTGGAGTCAATATTCTGCTTCCACCTTGTGGGCCCCAAGGATCGAATGCAGGCCACACGCCTTGGCATCGTATGCCTTTACCTACTGAGCTGTCTTGCTCTCTCTCTTCAATACTCTTCTCTGTCCTTATCTCCAAATACAAGATGGGACTGAAGGTGTCAACATTAAAGTTTAGGGAACACTCAGTATGGTCTGGAAGGCACTAGAACAATGGTGTGGTACACATTAAAAAATAGAGAAAGAAAGCTGGGCATGGTGGCACACTCCTTTAATCTCAGCACTTGGAAGGCAGAGGCAGGCAGATTTCTGAGTTCGAGGCCAGCTTGGTCTACAAAGTGAGTTCCAGGACAGCCAGGTCTATAAAGAGAAACCTTTTCTTGAAAAAGAGAGAGAGAGAGAGAGAGAGAGAGAGAAAGAGACAGAGAGACTGGTGAAAACCAAAATCTTGAACACTTAAAAGAGATGACAATAAAGGATAAGGACATTTCAACAACAGATGCAGAAAAAAGTATATTGAGAAATACCATCAACTATCCTAAAGGTCCTTTAGATAAATCTGCCCATCTAAGGCATCTAAGAACATGTGTTAGTACCTGCAACAGTTGCTTAAGTCTATGTCATAATTGGTTGCCAGGGAAGTTGTCCTAGGTCACGGAGGGAAATCGTTCCCAGTCACCTTCATTCCTTTGAGCATGCTTATTTTTTAAACAAGAAGCTATCATGGGAGACCTTTTGTCTTTATTTTGGGAGGTGGATCCCCCTCCCATACCTCTCAGTTTCACCATGCCCAGTCAGGATGCCGAGTGCCGGAAGGATGACTCTTGCGGGAAAATAGGAAGTTTCCTGCTTTGGTACTTCATCATCATACTGATCCTCATGTTCTTCTCTCGGGCTTCCGTCTGGGTAGGGAATCCTTTTCGATCTAAATCACATCTCTATGGAGTCTTTCATTAACTACATTGTATTCTAAGGGTTTTATTTTGTTTAATAAGTGAGA
>LR749520.1:2295435-2413488 GCA_902729485.2 Mus minutoides
GACAAACACGGTGAACCACTCTACTGTAGGGACAAACACGGTGAACCACTCTACTGTAGGGACAAACACGGTGAACCACTCTACTGTAGAGACAAACACGGTGAAGTGTGCTACTCTTTTCCTGCTTTTTCTCAGTACGTCTCCCTTTGTCTTTGCTTGATCTAGCTTCTATTTTATGTATTTTCATACCCTGACGTTTAAACTTAGATATTTTGTGAATGCTTCCGCCATGTTATAGTCACTCTACAGCACTTCTTCTTCTTCTTCTTCTCCTTCTTCTCCTTCTCCTCCTCCTCCTCCTCCTTCTTCTTCTTTTAAAGATTTATTTATTATATGTAAGTACACTGTAGCTGACTTCAGACACCTCAGAAGAGGGCATCAGATCTCATTACAGATGGTTGTGAGCCACCATGTGGTTGCTGGGATTTGAACTCAGGCCCTCTGGAAGAGCAGTCAGTGCTCTTAACCGCTGAGCCATCTCTCCATCCCTCTACAGCACTTTCTATTGTATAATTTTTCTGTCTTGTACTATAATATAAAATTTTGCAGTTGAAGTTTTAGATTGTCTGCATTCTTTTCATACGCTGTGTAATGCTGAGATAAATCTCTCCACTGGTTACTGATTTTCAAATCCCTCTTCTAACCATGTAATTCTATGATCAAAGGTGTAAATGTTATTGGTAGAGCACAGGTAGGATTTGGGGAGTAGTTAGAATGAAGCAATATGTTTTCTGTATAAAATTAAGGTACAGAACTAAACTAAACAGAGCTAAAGTCACAGATCAGCAAAAGAAGCTTAGGGATGTCATAGTCCACTTTATCATCAAGGCTGTGGCCCTCAACATAAGATGAGCAACCAACCTCTTATAAATTGCTGACGCAGAATCTTTTCTGGCCATTAATACTGGACTGGTGATTAATCAAGCTACTCACTCCCACCATTTAGCATTATAGCCAGAGCCCACCGCTGCCCGTGGTCAGCAAGATTGAGTGTTCCATCAGCTCTGGATGGAGGAGAAGAGAAGGTTTGTTATTTCAGTGCCAGGTAGATTCCATTATAATAATAAAAAAAAGTCTCTTTCCCCTACTACCTCCTGGCCAAGAAGTTTTTATCTGAAGTCTAAATGCTTCTTAAGGTAAATACTCTGCCAGAAGGAGAATTAGAATAGCGATAGCTTATATGTGTTTTAGACTCCCTAGCTAAGTATATTGAATTTGGCCTGGCAAGAAAAGCTACTTTAGAAAATTAACAAAAAATTGAAATTGATCACTGGAACTTCATCCTGAAGACTGTGTAAGAGGTCTAGCTCTTCAGCTGCTCTTCAGCTCCCTTGTTCACACCAGCAGGCTGGAGTCAGAGAGCGATGCTAAGGACCATAGGGGAGCTTGGGTTCAGCCTTCGGTCTATAGGCAAGGATTGCTGTTGTTGTTGTTGTTGTTGTTGTTGTTAAGGCCCAAGGAATTTAAGTGACTTGTCCAATGTCACTCAAGTAGTTAGTGACAGAGTGACAGGAGGAAAACGGATCCAGATTTCCTGCTGTACTATTTGTTTACTTCAAAGCATAGTTTGAGATGTTGAATTCGATCTATTCGGCACTGATTAAACCCTTAATTATCTTAGAGGTTTCACCTTTCACTTTGTGTCCTTGTGGCGGCTACAGTTGTTTGGCAGGCTTCTCCTGAAGGGTCCCAGATTTGAAATCTGAGAACCATAGGAGAGCAGGTCGTGGAGGATGGAATTTTCCCCTCACTTTGAACTTCTTCGTTTTCTCTGTGAAACTGTAGGCCTCTATTTACAGACCTTAAAGCATCGGTACGTTCGGTGGAAACTTGGTGGTCGTTATCCTCTGACAAGCAACATGCCGATTTGTCACTTTTTAAAACAGATGTGTGCTCTCCTTTTGTTTTCAGAAATGAGCTGCTTCGTTCAGGTAGCCTGCTTGTTTAACATTGCTAAGACTGCTAGTGCTGGCTTTATTTTGCTGGATCAATATTAATCTGAAATCCTTATTTTTGCCTAAGTAGAAATTGAGTTTAGAAGGTGTTGACTGGCATGAGGAGATGGCAGAGCTGAAGGGGGTTGTGGGTTGTGGGGGGGGGGGAAGGGAGAGAGAGAGAGAGAGAGAGAGAGAGAGAGAGAGAGAGAAAGAGGAGAGAGAGAGAGAGAGAGAATGGCCCTCTCCTCTGTCCTGCCCTGCCCTCAGAGGAACCACTGTCACTACTTTCCCTCACTAAGTCACACAAGGACAGTTAATGAAATGCTTGTGATAACCACATCACAAACGATTCCACTTAGTTTAATGCAAAATTTTTTTCTTTTGATTTTGTTGTTATATTTTGATTTGACAACTAATGTGGAAGCTCTCTGTGGTGATTATAAACCTAATGATACAAACCTAACACTGCTTTTAAACACCTTTTCCCTTCAACACCACAGAACACAGGATTACAGGACCACGGATTAAATGAAACAGGTACTGCCCAAATTGTGTGACCATCTGATCACCAAGCACCATTAACCTCTAGGTTCACACATCCAGTCTTTAATAACTCTCTCCATACATGTCAGAGTTAACATATGTGCAGAGCTCTAACACATTTTAAAATATATATCTTTAAAGAGACCTTCAGGGCTGGTGAGATGGCTCAGTGGGTAAGAGCACCCGACTGCTCTTCCAAAGGTGATAAGTTCAAATCCCAGCATCCACATGGTGGCTCACAACCATCCGTAACGAGATCTGGCACCCTCTTCTGGAGTGTCTGAAGACAGCTACAGTGTACTTACATATAATAAATAAAATAAATCTTAAAAAAAAAAGAAAAGAAAAAAAGAGGCAAGAAAATACCCTATTAAAGTCAGAGAAGAAGCAATGAGGGACCTTAGATTTTGCTGCTAGAACTATTAAAATCTGTGCCAGGTGGTATACACGTGTAATGCCAGTAATTGGGAGGTGGAGGTAGGAGGGGCCAGAGGTTCAAGGTCATTTTGGCTACTTGGTTAGTACCAGATCAGCTGGGCTATATGAGGCCCTGTCTCAAAAAGCTAAAAATTCAAAACGAACAACACATTCAGGCTTTCAATCTAAATAAGTTTGACCTTCTGTACAAATTATATTCTGTAACTATAGACAAATTGAAAAAAGAAGGATTAAAAAAATCACTATTTTAGGGCTGGTGAGATGGCTCAGTGGGTAAGAGCACCCGACTGCTCTTCCGAAGGTGATAAGTTCAAATCCCAGCAATCACATGGTGGCTCACAACCATCCGTAACGAGATCTGACTCCCTCTTCTGGAGTGTCTGAAGACAGCTACAGTGTACTTACATATAATAAATAAAATAAATCTTAAAAAAAATCACTATTTTAACCATTTAAAGCCAGCCTTTGCTTCATATGCATTTCTTACATACATATTTCCCTTGAAGTTTTTGCAGGTCTTTAGCTAACTTGTGGTTATACTATTACATATAAACTTGCATCTTGATTTTAGCCTAATGAACATTTCCTTACATTATAACACACTTAAGATATTTACAACTGCATCTTGTATGATCACAGCATAATTCAATTAATCATTATTTACTTTTGAATTTAAGTTCTATGCTATTCTTAATTATACAACGAGTATTTCTATGTACAAAGCTTTCTATGTAGTTTGTTTGTTTGTTTGTTTGGTTGGTTGGTTGGTTTTGTGTGGGAAATTACCTCCTGACAATGAATTCCCCGAGAAAGAGTATCAAATGTGTTCATAAGTGCCAGGCTTGGTGGCACTTCCATAATCCTAGAACCCAGCAGGTTGAAGCAGGTAGATACAAGGTCATGCTTCAGCTACATAGTGAAACTTTTGTTTTGAAGGGAAAAAAACTATTTAAGTCATTCCTGATACTGTTGCTTCCTACATGTTAGGGTAACAGAACTTAACATTCAAAAGTAGATAATGGTTAATTAAATTATGGTGTGACTGCCGGGCATGGTGGCGCACGCCTTTAATCCCAGCACTTGGGAGGCAGAGGCAGGCGGATTTCTGAGTTCGAGGCCAGCCTGGTCTACAGAGTGAGTTCCAGGACAGCCAGGGGACACAGAAAAACCCTGTCTCGAAAAACCAAACCAAAAAAAAAAAAAAAAATTATGGTGTGACCAAGTCAGATGCAGTTGTAAATATCTTTTGGTGCAATCATTTTCAGATTCAGAAAATGGAATGCTAGTGTGGAGACGAGGAGAGATTACTAACAGAGCACAGGGGAAGGCAGAGCATGGAGGAAGGCAGGAGGTGGAGCTATGGAAGAAACCCAGCTCTCCTGGGGACCAAGCTCACTGATAGCACTTTACGGTTGCCTACTGGAGGAAAGCTGAAAAAGAATCATATAAAACAATCAACAGGACTTCTTATGTATTGTAGCCCAAGTTAGCCTTGAACTCAAGATCCTCCTATCAGAGCCTCCAGAGGACCACTGTGGAAATCTTTGTTTTGTTTTGTTTTCTGTTTGTGTGAATATTTATTTATTTATTTATTTAGTGAGACAGGGTTTCTCTGTGTAACCCTAGCTGTCCTGGAAGTAGCTCTGTAGATCAGGCTGGCCTTGAACTCAGAGATTGGACTATTTCTGCCTCCCAAGTACTGGGAGTAAAAATGTGTGCCACCCCCTCCCCTGCTTTTTCTACATTTTTAATTATATTTTTCTACTTCTTGTGTATGTGTCTACACATGTGTCTGAGCATGCACCTGTGCAGTGAGCATAAGGTACACATATGGAGGTCAGAGGACTCTTGGGAGTCCTGGGTCCCAGGGATCAAACTCTGGTCATCATTGCCATGTGGCTTTACCCACTGGCCCATCTTGCCAGGTCCCCAGTCTGTTTCTAAATGAAACCAGTCTGTAATGTGAGTGATTTAAAAACTTTATTACCCCGAGTGTTATTTTCTCTGAGTCTTTGCTCAGTTTTGCTTGGTTAAACCATTTTGGTAGGGTCTGCCATCAAAGCCTGGTCTTCTGAACTGATAGTGAAGCTGGGTTCCCCCTAACAGGACCTCCATGTGCACTCATTTAACAGGGCTGACTGTTTAAAGTTAGACCTTAGGGAAGGGCTTTGGGCCATGGTTTAATAAGTAGATGTTAACGCAGTGCAGGTGACCAAGACCATTTTACTGTGTCTCTGAAACAGATGTCTAAGAGCAAACAGGACGGAGACAGCGGGACCAGTGCTTCACTCAGTAAAGGTGAGAGTCGGGGTGCTCGGAGTCGGGCTCGGAGAGAGGGTCGTGTCACTGAGTGTAGAGAGTGGATAGCACAAGTGAAAAGCAGAGAGGTTCCAAGGCCTCATCACACCAGCAAAGACCGTGGCATGAGCTCTGTTTCCCTCCTGAGTGTAGACAGATTCCCCTACAGAGTCTCCAGAAACTACAAATTCCTGGCTGATAGGGCTCGCTTTGTTGTCATGTCTCAGCACTTGCCTTCACAAAGCTTTGTGAATAGACAAATTTGTGTGCCTACAATGTTTATAAAATATACTGATATGAAAGATCTCTATCCCACAGTTTATAAAGAAGTATACAACACTCTTTGTGTTAAGTTCTCAATGGACTACTGATTTCACACACAGTGTTCTCTGTGATTTTTGCTAAACCCTCCCTCCGAGGCTATCCCATAATTATAAATTACTGAGCGAGTGAGGTGTTAGCATAAATGTCGTCTTCAAAGTTAAGAAGCCCCACAGAGATGTCCGTGGGAATTCAGCTTAGTTGTCCATGCAGTTTCTTTGTTGAAGTGACTCATAACTTCAGAACTCTGGAATCATACTTTTTAATGTTGAGTTGTTAGTCACAATTTAGGCTGCAGGCATGACAATTAAATTTACATTAGAAGCACAGTTTGCATCATTCCCTAAGCCCTGAGCAATCCGTGAAAGCGTCACTAAGTCCTTACTTTTTGCTGGTTTTCAGGTAAATACTCACTCCAATAATGGTTCTGAGCTGGCAACATATTGTCAGGGAGACAGATGTACAATAATAGCCCATCCTCAAATAGTACTTCCAGCACCAAGATAAACAGCTTTGAGAGCATACAGCATAATAAACCATAGCAAGATAATTAGGAAATTATGGGCATTAAGTAATTATCACCTTTTTGGTAGATTGATTTAATTGTAAATTTGTATAATTTGTTTAGTAATGATGTTCAACCATCTCACAAAATTTCCAAAAATTTATCAGTATTTTTGAGCTGGTACAAACCAACATCAGCATAGAAAAGAACATGGACAGAAGAGGGAGGCTTACTGCTACCCAAATCACTCTCATTGAGATTTCAAGATAAAGCGGGGAAGGACCTTCTCTGGAGACTTTTCCATCTGTAAGGGTTTACAAAAGTCCAAAAGTGATATTTAGAATGTATGTGACCCCTCCAATCTTCCGAGGATGGGTGCAGTACTGGAAATGTCATTGTTTGCTGGTCTTAGCTAGTGGCTACGAAAGGCAGTGATTTGACACTAGTGATCCCACACAGGGATCTGGGTCATGTGAAGTTGTTAGCCATGGCCCAATCATTTAGAAGAGTTCCTACAGTTTACCAAACTCACAGTCATCAACCTTCAAGATTGTGCATAGTAATTTGTTTCCCTACTCTGGTAATGACTGGCCATAAGAAATGGTGATGGGTGGTCAGGTGACTTATTTGTTTATTTAAGATAGGATCTCCCTTTGTAACCCTATCTGGCCTAGAACTCAACTTTTAGACTAGGCTAGCCTTGAACTCATAGAGATGTATTTGTCTAGGCCTTTTTGTCCCAGAGTGCTGGGATGAAAGGCATGCACCACCACCTCCCAGCTTCACTGACCTTTCTATAGCAGCCTATTAATGGCTGTTAGTACCATTATTGCCTCACTTGTTGATCTGTTTTGTTGGTTAGCAAGCAAAGAAACTTCCTGTAAGCGACAAAATAGAGAAGGGTCCTGGAACTCTTCACTAGTGATGAAGAAACCAAAGCAGAACCAACTTCCCACAGAAACCGACTCTGAGGTGGCTTTGGTCAGCACTTACCTTGAACAAAGACGAGTCAGGCGCCATTCCCAGTTCCACCGGGTGAATCAGATTCAGCAAGACAGCGACACCACTGAATGTGACAGTGAGGAATCGAATTCTGGAGCGTCCTCCTGGAAGGAGAGTGAAAGTGACCATCATCCATCACCTGCCAATATTAAGAGGAGGAAGTCAGTGTCCAGACAAAGGGATATGGAAAACTATGAAGTCAGACAAAGGCCCTGTCTCCACTGCAAAGCCATGAGAACCAGCGAGTGGCTGATACGCCACTTCCCACCAGGCGCCTCAGTAATAACCCCCAAGAAGGGAGAGATTCAAGAGGAGAATTTGACACCTGGGACC
The DNA here is from genome assembly GCA_902729485.2 of Mus minutoides. NCBI lineage: Eukaryota > Metazoa > Chordata > Mammalia > Rodentia > Muridae > Mus > Mus minutoides. The sequence goes on from LR749520.1 coordinate 2,302,813, forward strand.
AACACAAAATTTAGCAAATTTTGAATTTGGCATCCTTACCTTACTTGAAGTCAAAAAGAGGAGGTGAATAAAACATGAAACCCAGAGTTGTAGGTGAGGGAGACGTTCACAATAAAGCCTCTTTACTAACAACAGCAGTATAATTGGAACCCAAGACCGATGTCAAATTTCAGACAAATTCATTGTTTAAAACAAGGTCAGAGAATTTGTTCATGCCACCATGGGAATACAGAAGACCTGTATCTTCTATGATTTTTTTTTTAAGTCAAAAGAGCCCAGGGCAGATAGTCTATACCCCAAGTATATGTATTTTGTTTATGTCTATGAAACAAATATGAAAGCTCTTTGAAAATATATTTATGTTGAGAAACCACTTAAATCTACTCATATGTTTTGATTATCTGACTGACTAAACAAATGAGGTGGCTAAATGAACCAGGTGGGTTTTTGTCTTTTTTCTTTTGTTTTGTTTTTATAGTTGAGGTGATTCTGTTAGAGCTGAGTCCACTAAGGGCGCTGAGGAAAAGGAGCTGAAGGATCTGGACTGTGATCTTATTTCTAGAGTTCATCGGGAACGGGGGGGGGGGGAAGGGGGGGCGATGGGACTCAGAAGGCAGCTGCGCCATGGCTTGCCCTGGGTGGTTGTCCCAAGACAATGGCAAGGATTAAAACTTTTTCCCCTGACACTTGAGTTAGAATAGAAATCTTATTTGATGCTATTACAATAGAGACCACTAGAGGCACTACATGAGATAAGTGATGTAGAGGAGGGTGGGAAGACCATTGGATGGAAACTTCTAAAAGAGGATAATGGATCATCCTGCTAAATTTACCTAACACTGTCTTTTTGAGACAAGGTCCCACTATGTAGCCTTGGCCGGCTTGGAACTTGTTATATAGACCAGGCCGGCCTTGAACTTACAAAGGTCTATGTGCTACAGCATTCTAGGTACTGGCTGTGAAGTTACGTTCCACCACTCCAGGCCTCTAACATGATTCTTGAGGAGGTAGGACTCAAGCATGGTCATTACCAATTTAACAGGTTTCTTGTGCTAAACCAGCTCAGTAGGTCACCAACCAAACAGGACCAAAGTTGAAGCCTAATTAAGAGGAGGACTCAGAAGAGCCTACCTGAAGCTTGGTGAGAGAGAGGGCTTTTACCACAAGTAGCTGAAACCTGGGCATACTCAATTTTCTATTTAAGTTGGGGATCCTAACAATGAGGAGTTCAAGGCTAAGATGGATGGGTAGCTATTCTATGGACCACTTTTCCGATGACAGGATTCTGGTCATGGGGATAGAGTTCAAACAAGTGTGTAGGTCCTTGGAGAAGGACTTGATTGCCATCTATGGTAGATGATGTAGCCTGACACTGAGGACTAAGGCTCTCATGAGGGGATGGAGGAGGACTAGCAGAGACCACTCAGCTGTGACTTTGGGCCCGGATTCACCTCTGCAAGAGCTGATTCCTTAACTACTTATGACAAAGACTTTGGGACCAATGTAGGAGTCCACATTAAGGTCTAATGAGAACATTAACAGAAAATAAGAGGTAGAGCTGCCTGGAAGAACACATGCAGAGCATCCTTGAGGCTCTGAGTTTGATCCCTTGGACTGCATAAGTCAGGCGTGGAGGCGCATGCCTGTAACCCCAGCACTCCAGAGGTAGAGCAAGAGGATCAGGAGTCCAAGGAGCTCAAGGTCAGTCAGCCTGGTGTATGGAAGACCCTGTCTCAAAGCAAACACCATGTAGAAGAGGTGGGAGGTTATCTAAGGAGAGAGTTGCCCTAAACTAAATTGGGGAGCTAGGAGACTGCTCGTGTAGCCAACATAGCAAACTCTGGCTGTAGTTGGATGCTACCTTCATGTGAAGGCCAGAGTCACTCCCGGGGTGGGACACTAGGCCAGCATGACAGTCTCTTCCTCAGTCTCTGCTGGCTGGATAGGATAAATGAGGTCTTCTCTAATGTTTATGGTTAAAGCCTGTCATCTCTTTGGCTGGCTGGCTTGAGGGAAGGAGCGTTTGCCTCCATTTGGTGACTCATTCATGCTAAGTTTCAGAAATGACCCCAGGAACAACTGCATCAAGTATCACAATTTTTAGTTTTGGCTTTTCCAGACAGGGTTTCTGTATAGCCTTGGCTGTCCTGGTACTTGCTCTGTAAACCAGGCTGGCCTAGAACTTAGAGATCCTCTCGCCTTTGCCTCCTAANGAAGGAGCGTTTGCCTCCATTTGGTGACTCATTCATGCTAAGTTTCAGAAATGACCCCAGGAACAACTGCATCAAGTATCACAATTTTTAGTTTTGGCTTTTCCAGACAGGGTTTCTGTATAGCCTTGGCTGTCCTGGTACTTGCTCTGTAAACCAGGCTGGCCTAGAACTTAGAGATCCTCTCGCCTTTGCCTCCTAAGTACTGGGATTAAAGGCGTGTGCCACCACTGCCCAGCTAAGTATCACAAATATTAATAAGAACTGAGAGGCAAAGAACTGTAGGAAGCCGAGAGGGCTCCCGCTGAAATGGATGCAGGTACGCAGGACCGCACTTCAGATAGATGGGGGAGCAAGATGGCAGGGAACACAGATTATCAGGTGGATAGTCTCAATCTCTGCTTGCCAGATTGGTGATGTGACTTGAGTTGGAGCCAGTAGGATTGTCAGTGGTACTGTGGATGGAGATGACTCTGTCTGCTGTCAGAAGCATCCTGAAGAGTCCCCTAAGGCTTCTGGGGCCTTGACTCAGGTAAAACCAGACCCTTCAACTTCAGAAAAGAATAGAAAGAAAAGCTGGTTTCTGAAGCTGAGCTAGAGTTGACTAAAAATAGGAAAGTGATTGTGTGTGTGTGTGTGTGTGTGTGTGTGTGTCTGACACCCCCAGGGCATGGGAATGGGCTTCCCAGAGAAGAGCTTCACTTCACTCATCTTAGCATTGGCCACAGTTATCACTGTGTTTCTTCAGTTACTTTTCAAAGGGCTGCCAAGAAACTCCCTCCACCCTTTCTCTCTTTTTGATAAATGAGATTAAAGGCTGACTCCGGTGATGCCTTAGAAAGTATAGTGATCTCAAAAGATAAAACCCAGAGCCACTGGGGTTGCCCAAGGGGCTCAGGACATATATTTTACTATAAATGGGGTTTTTGGTGAGATTCCTAGAAAATTATAGGTTTATAGAATAGAAAGGAGAAAGGCCTTGAGCAAATATTAATTGTATCGGAATTCTCATCTGGCTGAAACTGCAGACTCCTAGGTGAGGGGTTCTACTTCCTGTTTATGTCCACACAATTTTCTCTGTCTTTCTGTCCTGCTTTGGGGGTAAATCCAAGTAACAGAAACATAAATGGTGTTAATGGCAACCATTTAGAGAATGCTTGCTCTAGACATAAGTAAGCATTTGTAAAAACTATTTTTCACAAACCTGCAAGAAGGTATTATTTTCTACGTGACAGGTGATGAAACTGAAGCATGGGGTAGTTAACACACCCAAGGTCAGACAGTTAGTAAAGGTGACAGACCTGGTGACAGATAGCTAACCCCCATCATGACACTATACTGTCCATTTTATTTCATTGTTGTACATTTGTGTGTGTGTGTGTGTGTGTGTATGGTCAGAGGGAGGTCATGGTATGTGTGTGGAGACCAGAGGATAGTTTGCTGGGTTCTCGTCTCTCCTGCCACCATGTGGGTCCCCGGGATTGAACTCAGGTTGTCAGGCTTGGTAGCAAGTGATTTTTATCCTCTGAACCCCATCACCTGCCCCTATCCATGTTGTTCTTTTTAAAGATTTACTTATTTTTATTTTACATGTAAAAGTGTCTGAATGTAGCTGGGTGTGGTGGCGCATGCCTTTAATCCCAGCACTCGGGAGGCAGAGACAGGTGGATTTCTGAGTTCGGGGCCAGCCTGGTCTACAAAGTGAGTTCCAGGACAGCCAGGGCTATACAGAGAAACCCTGTCTCAAAAAACAAAAAACAAAACAAAGCAAAAAGTGTCTGAATGTGTATGTACATGGCCCAGAGATCCAGACAGGGCCTCAGATTCCCCTGAAACTGTTATGGTTGCTTGTAAGCCACCGTATGAGTGCTGGGAATTGAACCGAGGTCCTCGGCAGGAGTAATGAGTGCTCTTGACCACTGAGCAATCTCTTCAGCCCTGTTATGTGTTTGTTGTTGTTTGAAGTAGGGTCTCACTGTGCAACCCTGGATGGTCTCAAACTCAGAGATCTGCCTACCACAGGCTCCCAGGTGATGAGATGAAAGGCCTTTGCCACCAAATCTGGCTTGTATTGTGAAAATTTGGTACACTGAGTACCAAATAGAGATTCGAGGAGTGTCAGTGGGAAACAGAGCCAAGAGTCAGAAGCTGAGTACAAACTGGAGTAGTGGTGAGGGAGCTGGNGGGTAAGTGGAAAGACTTTACAGCCTCCACTTGCCTCAGGCTCAGTGAGGAAGCCTGGCTTGGCTCAAGACAAGAGGAAGAAAGCCTATGAAGGCATTCGTGGATGCTGTGGGAAGCCAGAAGCGATCGATCGTGGAATAGCTGGGGCTAGAACAGTGAGGACTTGAGGAGAGTAAGAAGGATCTGATTTAGAAAGGGGGCAAGTAGCCACCCTCTCCATCTATGGGCAAGGGAGGCTCCTGATGGTGGCACAGGAAAGTCAGAGGGCAGCTGCAGTAATCCACAGGGCCATGCTTCCTCCCAGGAACTAATGCTCTTCTCTCCCAGAGTAGCCTAGAAAAGGGATTCCAAAGCAGCTCTCCTTTGTGGTCACCCCTCCCACCTATGGTTTCATAGTTCATGGTCAGCTGCAGACACTAACCCTGTATTATAGCACATTGGTATTCTTATTGTTTTGTTTTCAAAACAGGGTTTTTTTGTGTAGCCCTGGCTGTCCTGGAATACTCTCAGTAGGCCAGGCTGGCCTTGAATTTACAGATCTGCCTGCCTCTGCCTCTAGAGTGCTGGGATCAAAGGCGTGTACCACCACTACCCGGATAAGTATTATATTTAATGTGGCTAATTTATACATGAAACAACTTCGTCCCTCCTACACCTCCTCCTCTTCAAAGAAACTTTGACTACCCAGAAGAGTACCCAAGGTGTGCAAACAATAGAACTGTCAAATAGACAGTTTTGTTTTTCTCTTCAGCACTCCTGATATAACCCGGGGCCTTGTGTAGGTTTTACCTACATTAAATTCTATCATAGGTACAGATCTCACATTCACATGAAAAATCATTTATGTGTAAGGTTCCCTGCCCTCTGGTTTCCACATCCTCTGGGAACAATCCCTTAGTGGCTGCAACTAACGGTTATCTAAAAAGAACAGAGGATAGCACAGTATCAGACTCCAGGAGAATAGTTTCTATTTCAGGGTGCATTGCTGAGTTGTAGTACAAAATGCGTCTTCCTATGTTTCTTTACTAAGGTAAAAACCAAAAGGTACTGCCAGACAGGAGTTTTCTTTGAAGTTTTCCCTCATTATGTAGCCACGATACTAAGCTAGTGAGAAAAAAAAAATCATTGCTCTGTGCACTCCAGATTTGCCACATGCTAGTAATTAGTAACTCTTCACCACCCTGTAGGATGGGCCCACTGTTTAGGTTAGTGAAAAGCGTGAATGAAATCATATTACTTTAGAAGAACTGCAGGGTTGTTATTTATAAATACAGTAAGTGGACACCAGCTAACCAACTGTGGCCAGGGCACAGGGATGGACTTTGCTTTGGAGAAGAGACAAGAATAGTTTGTAATTGACATTTCAAAGAAGCCTAAGAAACAGGCCAGCCTTTGTTTAAATCATAATTACCCAGTTTGTATGTAAAAGGATACTTCCATAGAAAGCTTTTCAAAACAACTGGTTCTTTTAAATAGATAATTATTCCCCTTCTAATCTTGTTTATACTATGCAGAACTTCAGTGAACTCTCCCCCCACCCCCACAAAGGTTAACTTCAGCTAGCCCTTCCTCAAATTATCACAGATTCCCAATTAGTGAATTCTAAACAGGGTTTCCCTGCAACAATATCCCAAGGACTTGTCTGATGTGTTCTTTATTGCATTGAATAATGTCTGACAGGTTTCCAAGCACCAGGCCACCTGGATATTCTCTCTGTCAGGAACATGTGGTCCGAGAGCCGATGGCGGCTGAAGGGAAATACAAATGAGCCTCAAACCTTCCGAAGTGACCAAGGAAGAGCAAGAAGGAAAATGTGTTACTTGTGAGCTAAATATTCAGTTCTCAGCGCTTTTGGATGTAAGGATGAGCTTACACTTAACAGCCCTAGACAGAGAAAAAATATTAAACTTTTTATGTAGAGCAGAAGATTGTTAAGGCCCAGAGAAGCTGCTAAGAGGAAGATGTCCTGTAAATTAATCCTTCTTGTGCTTTTTGATCAAACCCCCCCACCCCACAATTCCGGAAGCTCTCAGCACTGAACTTGTTCCATCTAGGAAATTTCTTAGTACTCAAAAATCAGTGCATGAAATACTTTTTCTTTTTTAAGTAATAAAAAGGTTTAATCCCAACAGTTTTTATCTTTTAACTTCTGAGTTCACTTCCTTCGCAGGCAGACCTTAACACTGCTTGATTTCAGGGGCCTGCAGTCTGTAACGGTCTTTATTAGTGTCCTCTGACACCTCAAACTTTCATATGTTCAAAATCTTGATTTAGCAGTGAAAATGCCAGGCAGGGAGCCAGCTCTGTTACTAATTAGAATAAATCAAAAGCGAGGAGAGAGGAGATAAAAACCAGGTTCCGGTGGGCGGATCTACCGGATTTGGTAAGGCAGAGCGGCGGGTCTGAGAGTGAAACGAGAGACAAAGTGCCTGGAGAAATGGCTGCCGGGGCCCTCCGTCTTTCCTCTGATTGCGGGCTTTAGAATCAGACAGAGTCCGGGTAGCCCCTGCTGATTGCCTCCCTTTCTTCCGTCCTAGCAGATCCTCCTTCTGCCCATTGTACACTCTCTCTGACACGGGGCCTTGATTGCTCTGAGCCAATCATGGCAGCAGCAGTCCCCCTGTGGAGTGATTCGAGCAGGCAGGGGGTGTCATTTCATTCCAGGGAGAAGTTTGCTGGTGAGGGCATTCTTAAAAGTTTCTTGGCTCTGAAAACAGACACGCAGGGAGAGGAAATGGCCTCTCTCCTTTTCTCCAAGTCTTCGGGGGGATGGCAACACGTGTCCAGGAAGGCTAGGGTTGGAAAGACGGAAAGGAACAGATCTGACAAGAGCTGGAGCAGTAGTTTGCATTTCTTGGTGTGTGTGTGTGTGTGTGTGTGTGTGTGTGTGTGTGTGTGTGTTTTAGCTCACACTTGCCTGGAATTCACCATTTCACCATCTGCCTGCCTCTCAGCCCCCTGTACTGTTCTGAGATTGCAGGAGTGTGCCACTGGTTTTGGGCACCTGCATTTGGATGGCTTGCAGGCAAGGTAATTTCTTATTTTTTAAGACTTGTTCTTACTGGGTAGCCTTAACTGGCCTGAAATTCTCCATGTGAACCAGCCTGGCCTCAAACTCACAGAGATCCGCTCACATAGTGCTGAGATTAAAGGCATAACCGATAGCCGGGCAGTGGTGGCACACACCTTTAATCCCAGTACTAGGGAGGCAGAGGCAGGCAGATTTCTGAGTTTGAGGTCAGCCTGGTCTACAAAGTGAGTTCCAGGGCTACACAGAGAAACCCTGTCTCAAAAAACCAAAACCAAAAAAAGAAAAAAAAGAAAAAAAAAAAGGCACACCCCACCAACATATTTATTTTTTTAAGAAATTAAAAGTGTGGTAGTACACACTTTTAATCCCACCACCCGGGGAGGCAGAGACAGGTTGATAGACATTCCAGGCCAGCATGCTCTTCATTTGGAATTCTAGGCCAATTAAAGCTATATAGTGAGGCTTAGTCTCAACAAACAAACAAACAAACAAGGCCCCCAACTCCTAAATTATGCCTATTTGTATAGGTTTTTGTTTTGTTTTGTCTTTACTTTTTTTTTTTTTTTAATTGTTGTTTTTAAGATAGGTTCTTATGTAGCCTTAAGGCTTATCTTAAAGTTGCCTGTGGCTGTGACTTTGTTTAAAATGACTCTGACCTTCCATTCTCCTTGCTTTCTCCCTCCTGTGGGCCACCAGGACACACCACCACACCCAGTCCATAGTGCTGGGAACTGGAACCCAAGTACCTAAGGGAAACCCTTTGCCAACCAAGCTAAGTCGTCAGCTCCAGGGACAGCAACTTTTTTTTTTTTTTGTTTTTTGAGAATTCACAGGTGGTTTTCCTGTTTCTTGTGGTTGGATCTTCCTCTGTGATCTCTAGAGCAGGGTCTTTTGCCTAGGATGTGTTCTGTAATGCTAAAGTTGCTAAAGATAGAAGTGTAACTAAACCGTTGCCTTCCCACATCCATGGACGGGCGTGGTGGGTGCAGAAGTCCATCATACCCAAAGGACATGACATTCCACTGTAGCTTGCACACTCCAGAGCTTTCACAAAGCAAGTCTGGAAATCGCAGAGTTGAATGCCCCTCCCCCCAATACCTTCTGGCTAACCTGTGCATGTGGCATCTGATGAGATGAGTGACTGCGTCCTGAGAGCCAGAGAGGGCCGGAGCTGGGGAGCGGTCTTTGTGAGTGCTTTGGTCTTCCTGGGCTATTGGCCTCCCTTCTACCCACTCCCAGTCACTTCGCCTTGACCAGGCAGGTATTGGCTACAGTAGAACTTTTTTTCCCAACTCAAGTCCTTGCCTGAGAAGCTGGACTCAGGACCAAGACAGATATCAGTATGCCAGGGGAACTGAACTCAAAACAGGTCTTCCAGGTCCAAAGTGCCCTCCAGGTAGACTAGGACCAGGGGAAACTGGTTGTTAGGGAAAAAGAGAGGTGTAGGGCAAAGAGTTCTTAGGATCCCCTACCCCAGTTCCAGCTCCTTTCCAAGGCCTGTCACCCACTTGTCAATAACACTGCACCTCCCCGGCAGGATCTTGTGATAACTTCCTTTTTCTACTCATGCTCAAGTGGGTCGCTGTCACTAGAAACCAAAAGAATCCACACACCCGAGGTGTGCTGGAATGCTTGACAGCGCTCAGAGTGTTAGCCTGACTGCGTAGCACTTCGGTTTTCCCGGTGTAGATACCCACACTGTTGCTGATCTCACAGCTGCCAAGATGCTATTGCTGAGTGGGAGTTGAGACGAGCTGAGAATATTGGCTCCGGCACATCCCCCGGTAAAATGAATACAGCGTGCAATATGCTGCTCAACTCCATAAGAGGTTCAAGGACACATGCTGATAGCTTCTCAGGAATTCCGGGATACAAATCTTTTTAATTAGTTTCAAATGTGCAGCATCACAGGGCTCAGGGAGGAGAGGATGTAGGATCGAGCTTTTAAATCATATTGGGGAAAAAAAACCCACCCCACCTTCTAGTATAATGCTTTTATGTGCACTGGGAATTGAAGGCGGGGGAAGGGTTCATACTGAGGGCAGAAAAGAAGCTGGACGTGCACCTGGGATGTGGAAGGCAGGCACCAGGCCTGGGGAGGCATGGAAGGCAAGTAGGGTGAAGGCAGACACAAAACCTTGACAGAAAGGAGAGAACGGTGGTAACTTTCCGCAGGTAAGGAGAGCTACCGGGCACCAGGCCACAAAAGACTAAATTAGGTCCTTCAGCCATTCAGCCATCACAAGTAAAATCCCAATTTGCCTTTTTATATGTGGTGCCTGAAATTGAACAGGGCCTTTCAGGGAAAACCTAGCGCTCTACTACTGGCAGGGTCTTGGTCTGGAACCCACTATGTATACCAAGCTGACCTCACATTCATGGCTGGCCTCCTTGTGCTGGTGAGGTACAACATGACACCTAGCTTTCTGCTCTGCTTTTTGTCTTAAGTTTTTCTCCCCAAGGAGGTAAAGGCTTTCCATTACACAATTAGAACTAAAAAAGACAAAAATATGTTCAGGGCAGGAAAGATGGCTTAGCGGGCAGGTAAAGGTACCTGTCTGTCTGTCTCATGCGCATACACATGTGCACACACACTTGCACATGCACAGATAAAAATTACATACACCAAGGACAGCACAAGTTAATGATTCTCTTATTGTTGAAGATGGTCAGCAAGAATCCAGTGGCTGCAGTAGCTCCTGTCTCCCTTAAGTGCAGGACGGTTGGGAGGTACGGGGTGAGGTGGCTTACAAGGGCTTCATGGAGACCCTGTTCAGGCCTGTTTATACACCATGCCTTTGGCAGAAAGTCACCAGCCAAACATTCAAGTCATCTCCATAGAGGCTGATATCAGTTTTAAGACACACTTCCAAGTTTATTCTTTGTAACACTCTGGTTCATTCAAAGAGCGGGCTCCTTGTCAGGCACGGGTACTACTAAATGTCCTTGTCACACATGGACACTACTAAATGCTCTAGAGTTTAGGTTTGTTTATTTGAATTTATAAGCAACTATTTCATACAACCACATAGTTTGGTTTCAACTGCAAAAATACCTGTGTGCCTTGGTATTTATTATATTTGACTTATTAGTCCTTGAGAATTTAATGTGTTGATGTTAATAATAATAGTAAGTAGATTTTATAGCCTTAGTTTAGTTGAGACAAAGCTGGAGATACATTGAAAGGGAACATATTATTGTCATCACATATTTGGGTGAAAGCCTATTGACTATTTGTGAAAACAAGCCTCCCCCCCCCCCGCAAAGAACACAATCCTAAAAAGATATACTCCTTTAAAATTATTTTATTTGGCAGCTGGAAAGATGGCTCTGTGGCTAAGAGCACTGGCTGCTTCTGTACAGAACCCAGGCTCAATTCTCAGCACCCACATGATGGCTGATAACCTTCTGTAACTCCAGTTCTAGGGGATCCAATGTCCTCTTCTGCCTCTATGTGTACTGCATTAGCATGGTATATAGACATACATGTAGGCAAAATGTCCATTCACAAAAAGTAAAATAGAAAGAAAGAAAATTTTATTTTATGTGCATTGGTGTTTTGCCTGCATATATGTCTGTGTGAGGGTACCAGATCCCCTGAGCTGCCATGTAGGTACTGGGAATTGAACCCAGGTCACAGGTCTCCTGGAGAGCAGTCAGTTCTCCTAACTGCTGAGCCATCTCTCCAGCCTCTAGGGATGATTTTAATTAGCTTACAAAGTAGCAGGCTTCCTTATGCATTGTCATACATGCTTGGGTTTGATTTACTGCTCCTCCCCCAACAAAATTATATGTAGATATTTTGTTTCTTTCTTCATTTTTTTTTTTTTTTTGTTTCTTTTCAGATAGGGTTTCACTGTGTAATCCTGGCTGTCCTGGAACTCAGTCTGTAGACCAGGCTGGCCTCTTGAATCAGAGATCTGCCTGCCTCTGTCTCCTGAGCACTGGGATTAAAGGTGTGTACCACTATCAACTAACAAAACCAAACCAAAAAACAATGCTCCCTCCCCAAATACTTAACAAGTAAAATAAAAAGATAAACAAAATTTTTGAAACATAATATATAAAGAACTTTAAAAATAAGAAAAAGGCCAAATAATTTAGCAGAGAAACTGTCCAAATATTTAATAGAATCCTCACAAGTGATAAATTTCAAGTGATCAATAAATGTATCAAAGAGATGTTCAACTTCCCACATACAGAAAAAATCAATGAAATGTTTTTTTTTTAAATTTTAGATTGATACAGGCCTCATTTTTTTTTCTCTCTTTAAAAAAAACATAATGTAGTTTTGGGCACATATGGGAAGCAAGCTCTCTGGAAAGCATTGCCCAGGATAAAGTTGACAATGTTGGAATCGTTAAAATGGTTATATCCATGACCAGCATCTCCATTATAAAGAATCCAGCCATTTGCCTTAGGCATTGGAAGCAGAATGACAAGGGAACATCTTCAGAGATGGCCACCACTGTGGCTTCTAGGCCCAACCCTTCCAGAAGTCAGCCTTTGGTAAGTGTGGCTGCCGTGCAAACCTGGGAGACTCACTAACCCTGCCGACCTGGCCAGCCAAGCTCCTAGAAAACTCTATGGAAGATTCAGATAGGGACCATGTGAAGGAGCAGCCAGTAAAGCCACAGGGGTGCCTGCTGCTGTGCCCAGTTCATCTCGTGGATTTCAACGATCAGTCATAAATATCCCGGTTTAAAAAAACTGTAACAGCCGGGTGTGGTGGCGCACGCCTTTAATCCCAGCACTCAGGAGGCAGAGGCAGGCGGATTTCTGAGTTCGAGGCCAGCCTGGTCTACAGAGTGAGTTCCAGGACAGCCAAGGCTATACAGAGAAACCCTGTCTTGAAAAACCAATAAATAACTAAATAACTAAATAACTAAATAAATAAATAAAATAAACTGTAACAAAACAAAACAAACACCCTTTCAGACATACAAAACCAAACACAATTAAGGAGAGTCATAATGTATTCTGTGTGTTCCAGGTTCCAGGTCCTCAGAATGTGCCTTCTGAACGTATGTTATATTCTTGGATTAGAAGCACTGTGCATATTGTAAGATGTTCAGATAACAGTTTTGTTAATAGAAAACGAAATTGAATCCCCTGAGAGGATTCTTAATGGTTCCATGAATATTATTTCTAGATGAATTAAAAAAAATAAACATGAAATAAGCAGACCTCTTCTTGTGCAAAACCAGGAACCAAATATGATTTATTAGATAAATGTTTTGATTTTTCTTTTCCTCTCTTTTTTTCTTTTTGTTATTTTGAGTCAGGGTTTCTTTGTGTGGCCTGGGATATGCTAGAACTCACTCTGAAGACCATGCTGGCCTTAAGCTCACAGAGTTCTTGCCTGCTTCTGCCTCCCAAGTGCTGGGATTAAAGCCAACCATATGGCTTTTTTGTTTTTTTGAAACGGTCTCACCGTGCAGCCTTGGCTGGTTTGGAAGTTACTATGTAGAGGAGGCTGGAATCCAACTCACAGATCTCTTGTCTGCTTCTGCTTCCCAAGGGCTGGGGTAAAAGTGTGTGCCACCACACCTGGCTTTGGATAAATATTTTGGGATACTTTTTCCTAATTGAATCTCTTGGTATTTGCTATCTAATTTGGAACAAAATATGTTGAGAAAATATATCATCCTTCACCATCTGAATCCACTATCTAAACTCTTGCTATCTCAATTTGAATATAAGTGGATTTGGATGGCCAGGGATAACTGTAAATATATGTATTTTTTTCTCTTACATGAGTTGTATTTAGCACACATTATTCAGTAATAGACTTTTTTTTGCATGCAAAAATCTATGACGTAGTTTCTATTCATCCTTGCGCAGGAGTCGTGCTAATCTTCTCTGTATCGTTCCAGTTTTAGTATATGTGCTGCCAAATAGTAGTTTCTATTCATAATTATCTTTCCCCTCTATTTTCAATGGTTGTCTACTCTTTCTTTTTCTTTTTTTTTGTTTTTTTGTTTTGTTTTTTTCAAGGCAGGGTTTCTCTGTGTAGCTTTGGCTGTCCTGGAACTCACTCTGTAGACCAGGTTGGCCTCAAACTCAGAAATCCACCTGCCTCTGCCTCCCGAGTGCTGGGATTAAAGGTATGTGCCACCACCGCCCTGCTGTCTACTCTTTCATTGTGCAAGTTGCATGTCTCTTATCCAAAATGTTTGGAACCAGAAGTATTTCAAATTTCAGATTTTCCCAGATTTGGGGATATTCACTCACACCCACACCTACATACAAAATAAACTGGCTGATTTTTATATAGAAAAAGATTACATAGAAAAATATAAATATATATAAAAAAATCCAACTGCTAGTTATCATGGAGTACAGATTGAGGTGGGGACAATAGACAACTTTTTGTGTGACACATTTTTCAATAATGTTTGAATATTGTGAGAAAAGCATTTTGGGTATAGAACAGCTAAATATGAGAAATATGAAGAAAGATGTTGTTAGGAAGCAAATTTCCAACAAATGGAGGTTGAGCTTGGATTTTTGGTAGGGTAGCATTCCTGAAACACAGAGAAGTATGGATGACGGTGTCTTCACCATCAGTCCAAGGTGGACTGGTCACCAAAAATCACTCTCCCTATAAGAATTACTACACTGCCTCTTTGCATTGGTTGTGAGGAATTCCTGTTTTATTTTTCGAGAATGGGCCCATTTCCAAGTTGAGTTTGGTTGCATGATATCTCTCACATGAGTGACTCCATTTTGATCTGGTCTGATCAGCTGGGGCCTAGTGCAAAAGAGCTCTCTAAAACAGCAGGCATTAAACTTTGTTTAATGGCTATTCCTTGAAGCAGTGAAAAATTAGATGCCATAAACTAGTAAATATCTTAGTGTATCGATTCACAGATTGGAAACAATGAGACATCTTCTTCAATACAATAAAATACTATACTTAATAATAGTCTATAGGCACAGAGAGTTGGCTCAGCAGTTAAGAGCCACAGGCTTCCAGAGAACACAGGTTCAATTCCTAGTACCTGCAGGTCACAACCCTGGGGCTCTGAGGGCAAAGGCTTGGCGGTGGTGCATACACAGGCAAAACATTCATACACCTAAAGGTAAGTTTACAATAATAATGTTTTCTTTTTGTTTATGTATTTTATATATTATTGTTACTATAATTGTAGTGTGTGTGTGTGGAGAGAGAGAGAGAGAGAGAGAGAGAGAGAGAGAGAGAGAGAGAGAGCACAAACTATGGCATACTTATGGAGGTCAGAGGACAACTTTTGGCAATTGTTCTGTTCTTCCACTTGGGTGAAGGCAGAGGCCCTCCAGGCTAACACCTCAGAGGAAGCCTGCGACACGTGTCGCAGTCTAACTTCTGCATCTGACTTTAGAATGTGGGCTCTGGGGACAGGCTTCCCTGGGCAAGTGCCTTTACCCACTGACCTCTTGCCAGCTCAACCATGTTTTCATACAGACCGAAATTGTTATCTTTAGGATATTCTAAAGTCCTCCATTTCCACTGCAGTGTCTTCCCTTTTGTTTTAAATACGCAGCCCATATTGGCCTTGAAGTCATAGAAATCCTCCTGCCTCAGCTTCCGAAGTGTTGGAATCATATGCATGTGCTACTTCATTCACCCTATGTTTTAATTAATCAAAACAGGCTGAAATTGGAGTTGTTATCATCAGCATCACCACTACCACCATCATCATTATTATTTATTTTATTCCCTTGGGAAGTAACGACCTCATCTTGTTATAACAGGTAATTTTTTTTTTTTTTTTTTTTTGGTTTTTCGAGACAGGGTTTCTCTCTATAGCCCTGGCTGTCCTGGAACTCACTTTGTAGAACAGGCTGGCCTCGAACTCAGAAATCCACCTGCCTCTGCCTCCCGAGTGCTGGGATTAAAGGCGTGAACCACCACGCCCTGCAACAGGTAATCTTACTATTTTGTTTATGCTTTAGACTTTTCTATACACTTCCAGGAAACTGTTATGTTTGATGTTGAGAGACTTTATTTAGACATCTTTTTTCCATCTGAACTAGTGCTGCTCAATAGACATTTATTGCAAACACATATATAATTGTATTTGTGGAGGTCAGAAGAGATCATTGGACTCTCCCTGGAGCTGCAGTTACAGAAGGTTTTGAGTTGTCTATTATGGGTGCTGGGAACCAAAATCCTGTCCTCTGGAAGAACAGCAAGTGCTCATTCAAGGCCAGTTTGTGGGTACATAGCAAGTTCCAGGCCAGCCAGTACCATTTAAGTTACAATTAGAGCAATTTTGCAAAAAGTAGCCAAGAATGGTGATTCATGACCGTGATCCTAGTATTTGGAAGGTTGGGCAGGAAGATCGTTAGGAGTTTGAGGTCAGTGCGGGCTACACGGTGGGTTCCATACCAGCCTTGGCTAAAGAGTAAGCCCCTGGGTCAAAAATAAAAAAAACCAAAATGTTGAAAATTATATCATTTTCCCAATCGTATTCATATTCCAAATGTTTGGTGCCCAGCACATGGACAGCAGAGGTATAGAACACGTCCTCTGGATACTGCTAGTCTAGACACCGACTGACTTGGACTGACTTGTGGGTAAAGAACCAATGGAGAAAGAGAAGGGGAAGAAGTCAGATCTTACTGTGGTATAGGGGACCTTACTTGCCTCCTACTGAGAGCAAATAGTTTCTGAGCTCTGAGGACTTTAGGGACTGCAATTAGAAAAGGATTTTGTGGAGGTAACATAGTCTTTCTTCCCAATTGACTATATATATATGCACACATACTTGCCTACTGGACCTTTTGCTACAGGATGGCAAAGGCTTTCTTTGGAAGAGGTGAGAGGGTGGAAATCTGGACCTTTCGGGAATGACAATGGTTGTCTGTAGGTAGCAGAAGGGGGCAGCAGAGAGCCGCCAGGGTGGTAAGCTCTCGGGTGCACCAAAGGTTGGGTAGAACCCAAACCAGGAGCTCACAGGTCAAAGTGAAAGCCAGGCTGGAAAGTACCTGCGGGAAGGTTTGGCTTCTAGTATTAACATCGGTAGGTTTGGGCCCTTTTCTTTTTACCTAAGTTATAACAAAAATGAAGAAAGTTAAAGTTACTGTCTACCACAGGGGAGTTTTGGCAATCACCACATCATTTATCATATTTCTTCTCCTTATTTTTTATTTTATTTTATTTATTTTTATTTTTATTTTTTTCCGAGATAGGGTTTTTCTTTGTAGCCTTGGCTGTCTTGGAACTTGAGTTGTACATCAAAAATTGTTTCTCGCTGGCACTCAGAGATCCGCCTGCCTCTGCCACTGAGTGCCTAGATTAAAGGCGAGCAAGAGCCACCACTGTGCTCAGTGTATTTCTTACAGATATGTACTCATCGTTTTGTGTATGTATTTTGTTTCATAAGCTGTTTGAAAATGTTCTGTGAACTTCTATTGATGTCTTTAAAATTCTCAGTACTTTAAACATTTAAATTTTTTTTAAAAAATTATAATTATGTTTATCTGTATGTGGGTATGTGATATGACTGTTGTGCCATTGAAGCCAGAGGTGACAGATCCCTGTAGCTGGAGTTACAGCCTGTTGCAAACATCCCAGAATGTGCATGCGGGTCCTCAGCAGGAGAAGTCTGAACTTTTTTTTTTTTTTTTTGGTTTTTCGAGACAGGGTTTCTTTGTGTAGCCCTGGCTGTCCTGGAACTCACTTTGTAGACCAGGCTGGCCTTGAATTCAGAAATCCGCCTGCCTCTGAAGTCTGAACTCTTAATCACTGGGCCAGTTCTTCATCCAATCTTAGTCCTTTCTATATTTGTGTGTGTGTGAGCACATGCTAGGGCCTGAACTATGGACTTAAGACATGCTAATCACTTGGTCTAACACAGATCTGTATTGTTGCCAACCCTACCCACAGCATTTTTAATGATCAACACGGCTCTGGTTGGTGTGGACCCGTTTTGTTTTATTTAACAAACTATTACTTAGAACACATTAAGATAGCTCACTTTTTCATCATTGGATGAATATAAATCCTAGATCAATCTTTGTGTCGCTATAGTGATTTTCTTAGAATAAGTTCCTAAAGTATCATGGTAGGCATCAAAGTACAGATATAGACGATTCTAGGTTTGAGTTGCCAGGGCTCACTCAAGCAAATGTAGCAGGTTATACTCTTCCCCAGAGAATCTCTCTGATCTTCCACCAACTCAGTAATATGTCACTTTTTTTTCCCCTCAAGAAACAGAAAGCCAAATCAAATCAACTAACTAAACAACAACAATAACAACAAAACCCAGCAAGACCTAACAACTTCAATAATCTGGCAAAAACAACAACAACAACAACAACAACAACAACAACAAAATGACGTCTCATTTTAAAAATAGCATTTTAAAAGATGGCTTGGTGGCATGTGCTTGTAATCCCAGAACTCAGGAGGTGGATTAGTAGTTCAAAGTTGGGGGCTGGTAAAATGGCTTAGCGGTTAAGAGCACTGTCTGCTCTTCTGAAGGTCCTGAGTTCAAATCCCGGCAACCACAGGGTGGCTCACAACCATCCATAATGAGATCCAACACTCTCTTCTGGTGCATCTGAAGACAGCTACAGTGTACCTATTTATAATTATAAATAAGTCTTCAAAAAAAAAAGTAATTCGGGCCGGACGTGGTGGCGCACGCCTTTAATCCCAGCACTCGGGAGGCAGAGGCAGGCGGATTTCTGAGTTCGAGGCCAGCCTGGTCTACAGAGTGAGTTCCAGGACAGCCAGGGCTATACAGAGAAACCCTGTCTCGAAAAACCAAAAAAAAAAAAAAAAAAAAAAAAAGTAATTCAAAACTATCCTCAGGATCAGAAGTTTTGGGCCAGCCGGGACTACATGAGACCCCCATCTCAAAAACAAGAACAAAACCAAAACAACAACAACAAAACCCCAAGAGATTCTTTGATTATTACAGATGATTTTTTAATTTAAAAATGTGTGTTCATGTGTGTATGTGTGCACACGTGCATGTGTATGTTTATTCATATGTATGTGTTCTTTCTTTCTTTCTTTCTTTCTTTCTTTCTTTCTTTCTTTCTTTCTTTCTTTCTTTCTTTCTTTCTTTACCTTACAGGGTTTTGCTGTATAGCCCACACTTATTCTAGCTCATGATCTTCTTGCTGCAGCCTGTGGTAGATTATAGGTATGTGTTACCATACTCAGCTGTTTATTATATATATATATATATATATATATATATATATATATATATATATATATATATGAGACAAAGTTTGTCTGTGTAGCCCTGGTTGTCCTGGAACTCACTCTATAGGTGCAAATGTAGAAGCCAGAGTTTGGGAAATTAGTTCTCTCCTATGTGGGCCAGGGAACCAAACTCAGGTGGCAGGAACTTTTATTAACTGACTCATCTTGTCCCTGACATTTTGCAAGTTGTAAATTTTATTTATTTAATGCTGTGGTGCCGGGATCAGCTCCAGGGACTTGTGTGTACCGGGCAAATACTCTGCCCATGAGCCACTCAGACTTCTTAAAATGCTTAATCTGATGGCCGGAGCGAGCGGGGCGGGCCGGAGAGAGCAGGGCCTACCGGAGCTAGCAGGGCTGGCTGGAGCAAGCAAGGTTGACCGGAGTGAGGGGAAAAAAATGCTTAATCTGTGTGTGTATCCATTTTCAGTACTGTTCATAGTCTATATACATACATACCCTTGCTGCACCCTCCCCTGATACCCCCCCCCCCCCCACCAACCTGGCCTTGAACATCCCCTAACTCCCTCTTAGCCTTTTAGGTAGTGAGATTACAGACAAATGCAACTCTGCCTAGCAGGGCTTCACTTTTTAACAAATTTTCTAGTTTAGAATCACTTTCAGAATAACTTTACATTTACAGAAAGAGTTGCCAAGATGGTAGAGAGGTTGCGGGTATTCCCTTCCCCCGGCTTCTGCGAACACTCACATCTTGTCCAAACACAGACATTCCATAAAGGCTTAAAGGTGTCTTGTTTTAAAGGTGCTGCGAAGAATCAGGCAGCTCTGATGGGAATTTTTGTTTAAAGCCTGGCTGATTGAAACCATAAATTCTGTGTATTTTGCAGTCAAAGCGCTATGCTCTGAAACAGTGTTAGGAGTTCATTAACTGCTGCAGAACTCACTTCGCTACAAATAAACAGACTTCAACAGACAAGGACGTCCAGACTTCAACAGACAAAGACGTTCACGTCTGGAGTTTTGATGTGGAGGACTTTTGGGGTCTGGAAACTGTTCTGAGGGATTTAATTTGTGGTTGGGTCTCCTCTGGTTCCGTATGCATCCCCCTTTACTTCGTGGTTAGGCTGTTTCACCTTCTGGGGTTAAAGGGCAAAACCCTGAGTAGCGTGCCTAGCTACATCCTGGTCCGGAGCAACGTGCCATCAGACCATTTTCTATAGGGACCTATCATCTTTCTCCTAAATTACAGCTTCCCCAGGGGTTTGTTGTTAAAGGCACATTTGGTCAAAAATGGTTTTTTCCTAGAGCTGAGTAGAATTACTTGGTGGTAATCGGGCCCTGTGGAGCTTCAAAGCTGGGAACCAGAGCCAGAGGACAGAGTTCTTGGTGTCTGCTCTACCTCAGATCAGCCCTAGGGCTTTCTGTAGGCTCCTTCCTCTGGGCTGTGTGTATGTGTGTGTCATTCCTTCGTCCCTAAAGCACAGACTGTCTACGACCTCTTTCTGGCTGGACATTTTCTCAGTGACTCTCAAAAACAGATTTTTAAAAACAGGGATGATGGATATATGATATGTCACACTGATTGTGGTGATGTGGGTATATACCTATGTCAAAACTTATCAAACGGTGTGTTTAAAATACACGCAGGTTTAGTATATGCTATCCTGTTTCTAGAATTAGAAAATGGAGAACACAATGCTCTGTCATGATATGATCTTACATCGTCAGAAACAGAAACAAAGACCTCTTACAACTTACAGCCTTATCCGCTTTCCAGCTGTTTTTACTATTTTAATTCTCTCTCTCTCTCTCTCTCTCTCTCTCTCTCTCTCTTTCTTTCTTTCTTTCTTTCTTTCTTTCTTTCTTTCTTTCTTTCCCTTACAGAGTTTTGCTGTGTAGCCCACACTTATTCTAGCTCATGATCTTCCTGCTGCAGCCTGTGGTAGATTATAGGTGTGTGTCACCATACTCAGCTGTTTATTATTTATTTATTTATTTATTTAGGAGACAAAGTTTGTCTGTGTAGCCCTGGTTGTCCTGGAACTCACTCTGTAGACCAGGCTGGCCTTGAACTCACTAGAGATCCGCTGACCTCTGCCTCCCGAGTGCTTTGATGGAAGGCGTGTGCCACCATGACTCCTTGACTTGGCTGTGTGCTCCTTTCCCCAGCTCTCCCCCAGCATGCATTTGCCTGCCACTAGCAATTCAGATCTCTCATCTTTCTTTCACCACATACTCCCTGTCTTGAGACTTAGCTTGAGGGCCAGTTTGTGGGTACTGGGAATCAAACACAGGTCCTCTGGAAGAGATGCCAGTGTTCTTAACCATTGAGCCATGTCTCAAGCCCCATCTTTCTGATTCTTAAGAGTCAAAAAAAACCCAAAAAAACCAGGAGTCCGACGGGGGCTCATCTGGCGGAGTGCATTCCGGACATGTGCAAAGCCCTGGGTTTAACCTTTGTCACCACGCCAACTGGGCATGGTGACACAAGTCTGCAGTCCTAGTAGTCAGAAGGTAGAGGCAGGAGGATCAAAAGAGTTCAATGTCACCCTCAGCTACATCAGCCACCTGGGCTCAAAAAATAAACAAGACGGAACCAAACAAAATGAATACCAAATAAAAAACAAAACAAAACAAAACAAAAAACATATGACACCAAACCAATTAACCAAGCAAAAAACTTAGAACAAAACAAAAACATAAACATAAAAAAAAAACTAAATAATTTCTTCAACTAGAAACATGATATGTGTGCCTTTCTCTTTTGAACAGTTGCTTGAGAATTTTAATCCAGGGATTTAAAGTGTGTGCAGGTAAAAATTCTGATATACAAAGGAAAGGAGGAAAAGTCTCTACAGCTATTTGTGGTTGATTTTTGCCAGGTCGAATATAATGTATAGATGATAAATCAGATTCCTAGTATTCAGATGCAATAAATAGGATTCCTAAAAGAAAACAGGTATACTCATTCTCCTTGTAAATAGTGAACAAAGTTAGATTATGGAAGGTCTATGTGTATAGACAAAGAAAAATTACTTTCATCTAAAAATAATTTTTGTTAGTACAATCTTTGCTTTAGGAAAAAAACACAAACAAAACAAAACAAGCGGGGTATGAAAGCAGATGCTTGTAACCCCAGCACTTGGGAGCTAGACACAGGGGTATTGGGGGGTTCGAAGGTAGTGTCAGCTCCAAAACCAATTTGAGAACAATTGTGAGGGAGGGAGGGAGGGAGGGAGGGAGGGAGAGAGAGAGAGAGAGAGAGAGAGAGAGAGAGAGAGAGAGAGAATTGCAAATTGCTTAAAGAAATTCAGAGAAACAGATACCAAACTGACTGCTTTCTTACATAGGGGAATTCGTGATGAAGTAAAACCCTTCTTTGAACCGCAAACTTTCTCAACAAGTGTCTTTACTGCTACAATCAGAAAGACATTGTCATTTTGAGAAGACACATAGCAATAGAGGTATTAATTTGGTACAAATGCAGATGGATCGCTGTAGAGACAGTGTGGGATTAAATATTACAGGGCATTCTGTTTTGCTTATTTAATAGAGAGTGAGGCCGGGCCGGGCCACATCTCCGGGGACCCTGGGCAGATGTGGACTGAGCGACTTCAGCGCTTCGGGGTAAACACTGTAAAAATAAATGAATGAGCAAAGTAATGGGATATGATGGACGGGACTGTGGGTAATTACTGTAAACGCTTTGTCTGAGACCCAGAAAGGACTTTAACCTCTAGGTCTATTAATCTGGTTTCTATCACACAGCAGGGCTAGCAGTACTTAGGTTCTCCATCATAAACATCTGATTCGCCCTTGGTATGCCTTAGCAATTTTGTTTTCTTTCCATTGAAATCTGTTATCTCACCCTAAAAAAGGAAAATATACAGACTGGCGATAGAGCGCTCTGGTATCTGGGACCTTGAGAACTTCACAAGCAGGTGAGAATTTGACCATATGGGAATTCCTCTGAATTTTCCTAGAGTCAATAGATAGTTCTCAGCCCTGCTCCCTATAAAGTTTAAGAAGGGCTCTGGACTCTGGACTCTGGGAAAAGCATTGACCATGAGGTTGACCCTGTTATTGGTTGCCCTATTTGGGTATATCTACTGTCAAGAAACATTTGTGGGGTAAGCGAGACTTTCTGTTGTTTATCTGAATTCTACTTACTTGATTCCCGAAACCTTTCATCTTCTCACAGCTTGGTCACAGAGTAAGGGGTGCATGTGTTCTGTGTTTTCAGAGCCCTCTTAGGTTGGAGGGAGATAGCAGGAAAGGTAGGCGCTGATCAAAGTGGATATGAATGACTGTAGAGGTAGAAAGGAGTGGAAACCATCAAAAGCCCCAGAGAGAGACCTTTTATCTGGTAATAAAGAATAGGATTAGCCGGGCGTGGTGGCGCACGCCTTTAATCCCAGCACTCTGGAGGCAGAGGCAGGCGGATCTCTGAGTTCGAGGCCAGCCTGGTCTACAGAGTGAGTTCCAGGACAGCCAGGAATTCACAGAGAAACCCTGTCACGAAGAAAAAAAAAAAGTTGGGTCACTTACAGACTGTGGTGGCTTCTATTTACTATGTATAAACACCAAAGGAGAGGCTAGGGATTCTGCAGGAGGGAGAAATGTATTTTGACACTTCCGGTGCCTGTGGGAGCCTGCAGTCTCTGACTGGAGACAGAGGACAATTACTGTGTGAAGTTTGTCTTAAGACCCAGCCTGGGAATTCCCTCACCATTTGCTAAGGAAGAATAGCTTTAAAGATAGGGCAGGCTGTCTTTGGGAGAGTTGGTTCTGTGAGATGAGTTTAAGACCTATTCCTCTTCCTTTCCCATGACCTTAGACAATATTTTATGGGCTGCCACAGGAGTGACTCCATTTTGTAAAAATGAATGTTCACAGAACTGACCTCACACCACCACCACCCTCTTCCCTCCAGTGGTCAGAATGTGGGGCTGACAGACAGCAGGGAAGAGATGCTAAGTCTACACTTGCCTCATTGTAAGGGCCTGTCTCCCACCCACCTCTCACCTCTCTGGACTTTATCGTTTCTGTCAGCACTTGTCTTCCTATTTTCTTATCTGGGTGGTAGGGCCTCCTCAGGGGTCCGTTTGGGCTGCAGGTGTCAGGTGACAGCTCTCCTGCCTTTAGGACTCACTCACCTTGGTTTTGAGATCCATTGACTCTTGCTTTGTTTCATTGGTCTTTTTTTTTTTTGGTTTTTCGAAACAGGGTTTCTCTGTATAGCCCTGGCTGTCCTGGAACTCACTTTGTAGACCAGGCTGGCCTCGAACTCAGAAATCCGCCTGCTTCTGCCTCCTGAGTGCTGGGATTAAAGGCGTGCGCCACCACGCCCGGCTGTTGGTCTTTTGAGACAGGCTCTCACTCTGTAGCTCCTGCAGCCCCCGAGCTCAGACAGGACTTAGGCTGCCCGCAGCCCCCTAACCTGTAGCCCTCCTGCCGCTTTTGCCTCCCAAGTTCCAGGCTTGTAGGTGTGAGCCACCCGCACCAGTCCTGATTCCACAGTTCTGTAAGGGTGCGTTTTTGGAGAGCTTTCTAAGGGAATTAATGAAGCCATGAAATTAATTAATTATTAATGAAATTAATGAAGCCAATTTGATTTGGGAATCAGAGAACGAAATGAACTTTAGGATTTCTAGAATGTTGACTAAGTATGCATTAGAAATCTATAAGGGATTTTTATTTTCACGTTATATCCCCCCTTTTTTGGCTGATCAACTCCTAGGGCTTCCATCCCTTAGAAACGGTACCAGGAACTTCTAGTCTAATCTGCTCCTTTCCCCAGCTTCTCACTTTAAGGATGGACTTCTGGGAGTCCATTTATTAACTAAAAGTAATGAGACCCAAGTGGAGGAATTTTCAGACCATTTGTGGCAGATGGCTACTTGCAGACAGAAGGGTCTGGAAGAGCTTGCATTCTGCCACTTGTGTGTCACCCGGGAGAGCCGTGGAGAGCGTGTGGAGCTATCTGAAGGCCTGGCTTCCCATTCTCACCCGTTCTAGTGTGGGTGTTCTCAGTGCAGGCATTGTTCCTTCTCCGCAGCACACGAACAGGAAGTCAGCCTGCTGGGAAAACGGACGGAGAAAGAAAAGGCTCTGCTACTAAGCGGAAAGGCTCTTCCACCCAAACTTTTCGCTAACAATACACTTGCCAGTTTGGGACTTTCTCTTTTCTGCCGTGATACAATTTTTTTCTCCTTTGAGTTTCTGTGACCGTGTGGGTATGACCCACCACTTGATTTGCCTGGGCCTCATTTTTCTCTTGCTGTGCCCTAAGTTTGTTTAGACCATGGGACCTGGAGATGCTGCTCTGTTATATTTTCAGTCACGAAAACCAAACAAACAAACAAGCAACCAGAACACTTCATGTGTCCCCAGATGTGGCTCTAACTCCAAATTAATTACTCTCCCCGTCCTCTTTCTTCCTTTTTGTTCCTCTCTGGAAAGCAGGAACAGACAAGTTTTAGGAGCCAGTGCTTTATGAGCAGCAGGTGTTGTTTGACAAATACTCATTAGCTCAAGGAAAGGAAACTTTAACGGCAAGCAAGCTTCCTGCTAGGAGCAGGTACAGCTCTTAATTGTTATTTAGATAACATTTCCTTGGAGGAAATCAAGCTGTTTGATCACCTCCTCGTTCTGGGGATGTGGGTCAGTACAGGATTTATTAGTTTCTGGCTTGTGAAAGAGATTATTGACTACTGCATTCACCTCCCTGCAGAGGCTGACCGGAGCACAAAACAACAGGAAATGGTGAACAGCTTTGGCTCTTAAGGTCCTGTCTGTGGTTAATCTATTTCAGAGATCAAGTTCTTGAGATCATCCCGAGTAATGAAGAGCAAATTAAGACTCTGCTGCAACTGGAGGCTGAAGAGCATCTTGAGGTATTTTTCATACCATCAGCGTTTTCTCCCTCCAGTAAATAAAATGCGATTGGCAGCTATTTCGGGTCTGTAGTTTGACTCCTTGGAGGTAATTGTGGGATGCCCACTCTTAGAAGCTGGACTTTAGCTCCAACTCGACAGCCCCGAGCAAATTGCCTTCTTTCCTGGTGATTCATTTTCACAATCAGAAAACTGAGGAAAAATATATCATTCTTCATATCTCACAGGACTACTGCAAGACTTGGGGGGAAAAAAGATAGAAACTGTGAAAACTGAACACCTTTAACTCATTATTTCCCCCTTAAAATTATTTATGGCATTAATACCCCATGATGAAATGAATTGGACCTCTTGAGTGCCAGATTGATTTTATTTTTTTAAGACCTCCCATAACTTAAAATCATCTCTTCCTCTGCCAATTTTAATATCTGGTCATGGGGTGTGTGTGTGTGCCGAAAACAACATATTTTCTGACCCTTGGGTACACAGAACCTTTTGTTGCTGTATCCCAGTGGTTTTGATTCTGGAATGATTCTGGTTTTGTGGACTGAAAATCAACTAGGCAGCCAGTTGCGTTATTGAAATCCATCAGTACACAGCTATCTGTTTCTCTCAGAGTGATTCTGTCATTCTCTTGGCTTGAATCTTTATTCCTTTCAGCTTGATTTCTGGAGATCCCCCAGCGTCCCCAGGCAGAAAGTCCATGTCCGAGTTCCTTTTGCCAGCATCCAGGACGTCAAAGTTTTCCTGGAGTCTCAGGGGATTGCTTATTCCATCATGATCGAAGATGTTCAAGTAAGTGTCCAGAAGGTACCCTTGCAGAGAGGCCTGCTGGTCCTCCTGCTCTGCCAGGAAAGGGACCAGTGGGTTTCACACGGGTCTTCAGTCCATGAGAACTCCTATGCAGAGTGGCAGGGAGGCACATTTCATGCAAATGGAGGGAGACCAATCAGTGATTCAGTTAATTTTTTAATGAGAGGTTAACTCCGAAAGGCAGGCTGAACCACAAGATGGTCGGAAGGCCCTCTAAGCACTGTCAAAATCCACCCCCCCCCCGCCCCCGCCCCTGGCCTGCAGCTGCCACCCGACCCCAGCCCATGCATAACCCATGCCTCCTCAGAGTACTACCAGAATAAGAGGCATCTGACCCAGAGCCCATAGACGAGATGTAAACACAGTGTGGATAGCTCGGTCCAGGGGACCAAGTATCAGCACGTGATTCATCCCACCAGGACTGGATTCATTNGGTCTTCAGTCCATGAGAACTCCTATGCAGAGTGGCAGGGAGGCACATTTCATGCAAATGGAGGGAGACCAATCAGTGATTCAGTTAATTTTTTAATGAGAGGTTAACTCCGAAAGGCAGGCTGAACCACAAGATGGTCGGAAGGCCCTCTAAGCACTGTCAAAATCCCCCCCCCCCCCGCCCCCGCCCCTGGCCTGCAGCTGCCACCCGACCCCAGCCCATGCATAACCCATGCCTCCTCAGAGTACTACCAGAATAAGAGGCATCTGACCCAGAGCCCATAGACGAGATGTAAACACAGTGTGGATAGCTCGGTCCAGGGGACCAAGTATCAGCACGTGATTCATCCCACCAGGACTGGATTCATTGCTGGTGCATTTCACGCCATGCAAACCATAGAG
Source organism: Mus minutoides (assembly GCA_902729485.2). Lineage (NCBI taxonomy): Eukaryota > Metazoa > Chordata > Mammalia > Rodentia > Muridae > Mus > Mus minutoides. The sequence goes on from LR749520.1 coordinate 2,329,948, forward strand.
TTGTTTCACCTTAGGTTCTGTTGGATCAAGAGCGTGAAGAAATGCTGTTCAACCAGCAAAGAGAGCGTGGCACTAACTTCAACTTTGGGGCCTACCATACCCTGGAAGAGGTAGGCATTTCAAAATGGAAGATCAGAGAAACCAACCGCTCTTTTCTTTGAGGACAAGGCTACTTCCTCGGGGTGGGGGTGGGGTGGGGTGTGTGTGATTGGATAGCCTAGATGTGATTCTCCTTCTCTTTCCTAGCTTTCTAAAGTCTCCCCCAGATTTCGTAGTCCGTGCCTGCTTACTGCAGGAACCAAAGTCTGCTTGTCCATCCCAACAGCCACTCGGTTATTTTGGAGGTGTCAGGAATGTTTTAAGTGAGGCCACAAATAGCTCTTTCACACTCTTCCCACAACACTCCTTTGCCGAGTTTTAAGCTGCATAGGCTACAGAGTCACTCAAGAGTGACGATTAACGGTGGTCTTGGATGTGTCAGGGGCCACTCTGAATCACCTGACTCCCACTCAAGAGGGTCTGCGTGTTTGTTGGAGGCCCCCAAAGTGCACATTGATCCAAGGTCACACAGTAGCAGAGAGTCTAGTCTCTGCCTTTCTGGGTCTCACTCTCCTCTCTAACAGGGCCGTGCTGGGCTCTGGAGGTTCAGGAAGTGCACAGCACCTGCTAGCGTGACACAGCCTTTTCAGGGAAGCCTGTATAGATCTATTTATCCGCACGGTCTGATTGTCAGTGATCATGGGAGTTAAGAGGTGAAGAGAAGAATAGGAAAGACTAAAGGAGTAATAAGCCAACAAATGAAGTTTAAGATGTATTTTTTTTTTTTTGCCATAATTTATCTAGTGGTAAAAGCTATTTAAAATGATTGGGGTGAGGTGGAGGGGCGGATATGACTTGAACGAATTTGTTTCACTGACAGAAATATCAGCAGGATTAAGCACGGGGTAATACCACCTGGTAATATATATTATATATATATATGTGTCTTGTTACCTTCCTAAAATTCTCCCACTTAAGAAAAAAAGTGGCTAGTTTAGCTAGAAGAAGAGTGTGAAAGAATACATATATGTAAAGTGTGCTCTCTCTCACTTGCCGATCTAACAAATAGGTGTTTGTGGAAGCAAACGCTGGCAACAGCTGGATACTGTTTCAGGTCTGTCTCTGTAATAATGCTCAGAATTTCAATGAGCCTTAAAAATTGGGGTCAGAGTAGCTAGTGACTGGAGGATGTCCCCATTGTCCCAGGGCCTGCACTAGTGCATTTTGTATTTTGTAGCAGAAGTTGGCCACATCTCTTTTGGTGTCACTACGGTTTGCTGGTTAAGGTGAAAGACTTCCCTGCTGGACATAGTCTTGGGGGGGACAAAGCCACAGGCAAATCAGACAAGTGCCATTTTACTTTGCACAGAACTGGAAAGAACTGGCTGTGCTGGGGCAAGATGGCTTCTCTTTTTCAGAGTGACTCATCATCCCCGTGATGGCTTCCTGCCATCCCTAGCCAGGTTGAGGAGAGACCGGGAACGCAGGGGCGACAAGACCCTAATAGCTGCATTCGCTCAGTCACTCAATCACAGATGCCTGTTTATCATTTGAACCTTCCAGATTTACCAAGAAATGGATAACCTCGTGGCTGAGAACCCTGGTCTAGTGAGCAAAGTGAATATCGGTTCATCTTTTGAAAATCGGCCCATGAATGTGCTCAAGGTATAAAGGGAGCAGTGACTTTTGTTTTCCCTCTCATGATGCTTCTAGAATCCCGCTCCTCCCAGCTGGGCTTGCAGAGCACGGTTTCCCCCCTCTTTTTTCTTTCGCTCTTTTTTTTTTCTTCTTCTCTTTTTTCCTTCCTAACCGGTCTTTGCTGGTTTTGAGTATCTCCACCACCACCCGCCCCCCCTTCCTTTTTCTTTTTCTTTTTTTCTCTTTTTCCTGCACGCTGACGCAGGTCTGCAGGAGAGAATTAATGTGTCCTGATAGATGCGTTCGCCAGGAGCCAGGCCCGAGCGCCAATTGGAGCCGAGCTGGAGAGGTGGCGGGCGCGGGGGAGGGGGCGGGCCAGCACTGGGGAAATTAATCAAAGTGGGAGTTCTTTGCGGATTTTTTCTTTTCTTCTCTCTTTCCTTGTAAAAGCCAGCTTAAAAACAAACAAAAAACCAAGCAAGCAAACAAAAAGCACCCAGTAATTGTTTGAACCATATTAAAAAGGCAAAGAAAAACAACCACCCCGTCCCCTCCCCCCAACAAACAAAACAAAACAAAACTAGTTTCTCAGTGTGCAGAGGATGACAGACAACTAAATGCAAAGGTAATACCCCGGAATGAAGGCAGCCCCCCACCCCCACCCCTGCCAGGTGACAGTTGAAAACTGGCTCAGGTTCACTGCGACTGGTAACCCCTAACAGTATTCCGGATGATAGTTTCAAGTATTTGCACTTTGTTCAGAAAAAACAAAACAAACCAAACCAAACCAGTGAAAGTTATTTCCCCAGACTTCCTAGAAAGAGTTTGTTAAGGGGGGTGTGCGGAGGGAGGTAATGTCACAACGCCCTACTAAATTTGGAAACGTTGTGGCTAGGAACCAACTGACTAACTGGGACATGGATTCCTCCAGAGCGGTTTCCCCAAAGCTGGCCTGGGAGGGGTTGCCACTGCTGGCCGGCGGTGGCTAGGCTGCGAGCTTACTACTACTGCCCCTTTCTCTTCCGTCTCTGGCCTACCTCTGAGTCAGGGAACTCGGAATTCTCCCGCCTTGGTTTTTCCTGGCCTTTGATTTTTCCAAGTGGTTTGGTGGTTGAGACATTTTTTCTTTCTTTCTTTCTCTTTCTTTCTTTCTTTCTTTCTTTCTTTCTTTCTTTCTTTCTTTCTTTCTTTCTTAGTTCCCTACTTTTGACATCTGAACACTCTGAAGGAAAAAGACTCAACACATTTTCAACAAAACTTTCCCAAACCTGTGAAACGTGAAAATCTTAGCAAGAATTTGCATTTCTCATTTACCTTATCTGCCGTGCTTCGGATGCTGCACAGAGGCAGAAGTTGATGGTGCAAAAATAATCTTTCCTTCCTATTTAGTGATCCAATTGGCAAGGCCACTGTTCCAAATAACCCAGTCACTTAGATTAGACAACTGAAGCACTGGAGAGCGCCACGGTAGCTTTGCCGCCCTGTTTTGATGGAGGCTCTGATGAGATTCTTAGAACCGAAATAATAGATCAGTGCATGAGCATTGGCAAACAGAGAAACAGACAAAAAGGGCGAGGAATAGCTTTGGCAACTCGAATTAACCACTATAGGATGATAGCTGTAAATATTTTCTTTTTCCTTTTTTCCCCATTCCATACCCGTCCTCACCACCCCCATACATTTGCTTGCCTGCTTACTCCCACATGAACTAGTCTTTTAAAATATAAGAATGACGTACTACCTGAAACCTGTTTCTCCCCTAATTTATAACGTGAGCAAATTTTCATTACATTATCTGCAATGATTTTTTTTTTACAAATATTAAGGGAAGAAAATTTTGCTTTGCTTCTCAATCTGCATTTAACCCTCTTTTCTTTCTCTCTCTCTTTCTTTCTTTCTTTCTTTCTTTCTTTTTCTTTCTTTCTTTCTTTCTTTCTTTCTTTCTTTCTTCCTTCCTTCCTTCCTTCCTTCCTTCCTTCCTTCCTTTCTTTCTTTGTTTCTTTCTTTTTTCAGAAAGGGACTAAACAAATTGATGGAAGAATCAAGCCAGTGTCACCTGTCCATCTCCTCTTGTTCTCTTAATCCCACTGAGAACAGAAAGGGGACAGAGAAAGACCCTGTGGTGGGGAGAGGCGCCGCCGACTGGGGAGAAGCTCTTTCCATCGCTCTGTTTGTTTTGCAGTTCAGCACCGGAGGAGACAAGCCAGCCATCTGGCTTGACGCGGGGATCCACGCTCGAGAGTGGGTTACACAAGCCACTGCCCTGTGGACGGCAAATAAGGTCATTTTGCTTAAAATTCCTTACATACTTTGTCTTTGGGGAGTTAGGTTCTCTAATTAAACACACACTGCCCTGGTGGGCCTGATTGCGAGCACTCTCAGCCAAATCCTCCTCTTGCCACAGCGGCAGGAAACAGACTCAGGCAAGCTTTCTTTTCTTTGGTGTTGGATCTTGGTACTGAGTCCGTAGGCCCCTTGTTAAAAAAACACAGCAAGCCAGAAGAATTGGAAGGGGTGGCGGGCACCGTCTGGGGTCTCAAGTTTCAGCCTAGAAGCAGAAGGGAATCTTGGCCCTTAAAGGGAGGTGCCTCCACTACAAAGTCTTGAAAGGGCTTCAGAGGGCAAATGGAAACACGTGCGAGAAGACTCTAACCTACAGATCTAAAGTGAACCGAGCTGAGGGAGTGTAGATCGTTCTGAATATTGCCCAAATCTGATTCTGAAGTCAGAATGTAGCAATTTCTCTCTTCCACATGGTCCTTGGCACAAGAGCCAGGACACGATGCTGGGTGTGACCTAGGCTGGTATTTCTTAAGTAATTCCAAAATGACATGCTATAAATCAGAATGTTAATTCATGAGCAAAGGAAATCAATCCACATCAGATCATTCAAGCATGTGCAACCACGTGCATGCCGACTGATACATTTTTCCCTTCAATTAAAATTCGGTTACCTTTAGGGTATTATGAAATGGATATTTAACAGTTGAATAATAATGCCTGAGGATGGCTGAGCACAGGAAATGAATAAATTTTAATCCAGCAGAAACTTCAGCTCTCCTGCAATTGATTGCAGTCAAAATGTAATTCCCCAAATGGAATTTAACCGGTTCTCCATATCTTTAGCAAAGTCCCCGCATATTTAAGTAATCTGATGTTGGTCCCGAGTTCTTTTGGAAAGTCACCCCATTAGAGGATTAATGAATATCAAGTTTTTTTTGAATATCAAGTTTAAAATTTTTAGTTTATAGATCCAAATAATCCACACATGCCATTTCCCACCATTGCAAAAAGTATTACTACACAAAACAAAACAAAACGCCCAGGGAGAGAGGGTTGCTATTTCTAAGAGAAAAAGATAGGCGATATTTACTTAATAAGGAAAATAAAACTGGTAATTACTTAATATAAGAAAATTACTGTCACCAGAAAGGAAAGTTGTAGACACTGTAAGATGCGTACTCCAAGGGATTTGAAAGTTTCCCGTAGATCAACAGTGGTCCCTAATTCATGTTTGGAAACAGCAATAACAACAACCCAAACAACCCCCCCATCCCCCAACCAAACCACAAAACCACACTGTCACAATATTTTGCAATGCATCTTCTGGGCCAAGCGGCTTGTAAGATTGAAAGCCTATGTCTCCTCTCAGATTGCTTCTGATTATGGGACTGATCCAGCCATCACTTCTCTTCTCAATACTCTGGATATCTTCCTGCTGCCTGTCACAAACCCTGATGGATATGTGTTCTCTCAAACCTCCGTAAGCTGCTCAATTATTTTATTTGTTGCTTTGTGTTATTTTTATGTCCACGGGACTTAAGACATCTGTCTGTTCTTGGTTGACTCTAAGCAGAATGCACATTCTCTCAGTAGTGGCATGGGGAAGTGTTTATAGTCGTTTCTTATTCTGACATGTGATGTCTTTCCCTGTCCACTCAGCCAGGGCCTATGTCAGCTGTTAGCTGGATCCTTCAGTGCTGGGCTTGCAGCGAGTCACCTAGGAGACTTGTTCCAGTTATCTCTGAGTGTGTGAGTGTGTGAGTGTGTGTGTGTGTGATAGAAAAGAAGAGGCAGATATTACCTTCTGACTGTTAGATTGCTACAGGATTTAAGTAGGCAGCACAGTGCATCCTAGCATTTTTACTTACAATTCGTCAAAGGACTCCTCTGTAATATCAGTAAAAGGAGTTCTATAGGCTCCCTCCCCACAAGACACCATTACAAAAGCACTACCATGGCATTGTGACCTCATGCATATTCAGAATGAATCAGAGTCTCAGGTTTATTCTGGTAGAGAGCAGATGACAATGACAGAAGTGGTTTTTTTTTTCTTTCTTTAAGAGACTGACATTCTCTGTTCATGAATGGATATAGGGTCCACAGGCAAGCCAGAGGAATGCTGCCTATAATCTCTTAGAGGTTCATTAAAAACAAAAACAAAACGAAACAAAACAAAACAAAAAACTCAAAAAACACAATACATTAAACACCCACGGCAGTTCTGTAGTAAGGTTATCAATTTAGCCCCATATTTTCCTAAACTATTCTCTCACAAATACCATCTCTTTCCTTTTTTTTTTTTTTTTTTTTTTTTTTTTTTTTTTTTTTTTTTTTTGTTGTTGTTGTTGTTGTGGTGGTGGTGGTGGTGGTAGTGGCTGGCATTTAACAGATCCATGTTTTATGGAACATGGTTTGGCAGGCATTTACTTGAGAGAGGAAGTACATAAAGTCAACCCCGTATGGGGACCATTTGACAACTCTGGGCAAAAGAAATAGCGCGCAGTTCTCTAGGGAACAGAGGAACACAGGGGTAGGGACCTGCTGATTACAAGGGATGACCATCTTTTTCTTCCTCCATATTCATATTTGGTTGGCTATTTAAAGAATCGTATGTGGCGAAAGACCCGGTCTAAACAGTCGGGAAGCTTCTGTGTCGGTGTGGATCCTAATCGGAACTGGGATGCAAATTTCGGAGGTGAGCACCGGGTGTCATCCCGGGGGATGGGGTGGGGAGGGTGGGGGGATGCCCAGACTGAATTCTGGCCACCCCAAAATTCTGGTTTGTGTGGCTTTGCAGTGCCTTCAGCTCATTTAGTCCATGTAGGATTCAAGTCATTTAAACCCCTCTTTGAAACACTTCACTAAATTCTCTCCCTTCACGGGAGTGCAGCCTTGTCACAGCCCCAGGCAGCATTTAACTGGGTTTGCTTCACATCTTGGTTTTCCCCGCAGGCTGTAGCCTGGTTCATCCTCTGAGCCAAAGAAGCCAGGCTTTGCACAATGGCGGGGTGGGGGGTGGGGGGGTTGGGGGGGGCGAAGTGGCGTAAGAAGCGTGGAGCCAACCGCTAGAGGGGGTTAGGATCTATAAGGAATAGAAACATTACATCATCTGGTAGATGCTTCGAGAAGGAAAACTTACAAAAAAAAAAGTACAAATGGAATTAAGAAATGGATTTTCGAATTACAGTCAAAGATAAAACGTTAGCTTGCTCATTTGTTTTTATTGACTTCAGCTTTTCTGTTTGGGGGTCCACTGGCAAGCCAGTTGGGTGTTCTTTTATGCTTTTAGGAACCAGTTAAACCTGCTTCACTAATCACAGAGTTGAAATTTGTTATTTTTTTCTACTACTTTCCTGTAATAGTACATTAGTTGCTTTTCTCATTGATGTGACCTAACACTTGACAAGCTTCATCTCAAGGGAAGAAAGGTTTATTTTGGCTACAAGTTGGAAGGGACATTGCGCCATGGCAGAGAAAGTGGGGTGGTAATGGGAACAGGAAGAATGTTATTGCCTTTTGTCCCTAGCTTGTAAGGAGAGAGAAAGGGGTACTCCTGCTCACGTGGCTCCCCTCTTTCCTTTTAACTCACCAAAGCACGCCATCCTGTGGGACTGTGCTACCATATTCAGGATTTAGGGTGGGTTTTTTCCTCCTCACTTATATGTCTCTGGAAAGATCTCAGAACCTTCCAGAAGTGTATTTCCTAGGTGTTCCCAATCTAGTTGAGATGACAATGAAGATTAAGTATTACAAACCCCGGAGCTGGGTGCTGTGTCTTTTTTCCTAATAACTAGCACAGAGTCTGCATCACAGAGAACAATCACTAAATATTTGTAAACCAAATGAATTCTCGAGAGTTACAGAAGTGAGACAGGACCCACTAGGGAGGTGTGATGGGGCACGCATGAGTGGTAACTTCATTCATTGCTTTAACGATTTATTCTTCTTCTAATTTTTTTTGCATAGGAAAAATATAATCAGAGACCAGACACCAAGTATTGAACCGGATCCAGTAATTTGATGCTACTTCTCCCTCTGAAACATAATTCTTAAATAATTTTAACATAAGATGGCATAAGTTATATTTACATGGATTTTGCCCAGTTCACGTAGAGAGCTTGGGAAATCTCAGCCCCCACCTGCTCCCTGAGAGATTCTTTAACATTCACAGCCCCTGCCAGGCCTGTAGGGATCCCCGTTTCAGGCATCTTGAGCAACTATAGCTGCTGAGAGAATCAAGGGCAAAGGTGGCCTTGCCAAATGTTCTTCTGATTTCTTCAGCGTGTCAGAGGTTCCTTAGATTTGTGACTTTGTAACTTGGAAATATAGATACATAGAAACTTCTACTCTTGGACTCCACAAATTTGAAGAGGTCCCAGAAAGTGAGGTTATAGAACTCCCACCCAATGTGGGGAGCTATTCTTTCAACAGCTCCCACAGAGGGGAGATGATCTCATCAGCTAGCTTCTTCTGCTGTACAGAGGATCCATATTTTAAAAGAAGGGACACGTCCAGGATGAGTTCATTTCTGCTTCCTGCCCATCCCCTTAGAGCAGGGATGTCGACCTAACACAAGCACAGGCTTATTCCAATTTACACAGGAGGAAACATATAATGCATGAGGTAACATCCACCCTGCAGTGTAGCCCTGACTGCTCTGGAACTCACTTTGTAGATTAGGCAGGCCTTGAATTCAGAAATATTTCTGCCTCTGCCTCTGCCTCTGCCTCTGCCTCTGCCTCTGCCTCTGCCTCTGCCTCTGCCTCTGCCTCTGCCTCTGCCTCTGCCTCTGCCTCTGCCTCTGCCTCCTGAGTATACCATCCGTGCCCAGCTACAGTGTCTTCTTAAAGCTACTACCCTAACTAGGCTTCTGCTTCTCCTTTCTTCATCCCACTAGGACCTGGAGCCAGTAGCAACCCTTGCTCTGATTCATATCATGGACCCAGTCCCAATTCTGAAGTTGAAGTGAAATCCATAGTGGACTTCATCAAGAGCCACGGGAAAGTCAAAGCGTTCATTACCCTTCACAGCTATTCCCAACTGCTCATGTTCCCCTATGGCTATAAATGTGCCAATCCAGATGACTTTAATGAGCTGGTGAGTTCCCACATTGTTATTTTGAGTCTAATGACCACATCTGTTCCGTGGACAAGAGAAGTTCCATTCATAAAGTTAGACACTGAGGAGGAAGAATATTAGTGACAGGCTATGAAGGTAATCAGACATACACCCAAGGCAGACTAAGTAAATAGAATTCATAGAAATTAATGGTGCCTTAACATAGATGATTTCGAAATCTGCTTTCCTTTTTTTTTTTTTCTTTTTTGAGACAGGGTCTTACTATGGGTAGCTGTGTCAGGCTGGCTGTAAAGTTGCAAAGTTATGATCCTCCTGCCTGTCTTAGTGTCTTGAGTGCTTGGGGTACAGATGTGTACCACCATGACTGGCCTTAGGAGCCTGCCGCCACCTTTAATTCCCATGGCATGTGACTTGGATGTGGGACCGAGGTTCTTGGATTGCTGGACAGATGCTCTGTGCTGAGTGGTGTGGCTACCCAGAATTCACTCGGACTTCGTTGGGGCCTTTGGCTCTGTAACCTGACATGACAGTGCACTGGTATATGATGTGTACTTAAAAGGCCTTCTTCCCTAACTCAATTCCTTCTGTCATCTTTCCCATTTCAGAAACAAACAGATTGGTTACAGCCTTGGGTCAGATGGTGACATCTCCGGGAGCTGCTCAGAATTGAGCAACAGCAATTCCCAGATGAAGAGAATGTGCAAATATTTCCAATTTGGCTTTTAGGCTTGATTTTGAAACCCATCTGTTAGGGATAAGCTTGGAATTGAGACCTTTTGAACAATTTACCTTCAAATAGGGTTTTGCCAGCAGACCCAGGCTGTTATAGGATAGATAATTCCAGTTCAAATATATCTTTCGTCTTATCAGTTGTATTTTTGGGTTTGTTAGAACAGTTTTGAGGCTTGAAGAGGACGTGCTACCAAAATTACATGGGGCGGGGGGTGGGATGTCAAGGTTGGTAGGAACCTAAATATATTCCCTGCTCACATTTTAAAAAATTAAATATAATTTATTTTTAATTAAAAATCATCGTACAAAATATTAGGTTTCATTATGGCATTTAAAAAATTTGTTTCTGTTGATTTTTGCCCCTATAGTCTTCTACCTCTTCTGTTTCCTGTTGTAGTCTCCTTTCCCCTTTCAAGTAACTTATCTTCCTCCTCCCCCCTCATACCTTTGGAAATATGTCTCTCTCTCTCTCTCTCTCTCTCTCTCTCTCACTCTTTTGTTTTTTTGAGACAGGGTTTCTCTGTATAGCCCTGGCTGTCCTGGAACTCACTCTGTAGACTAGGCTGGCCTTGAACTCAGAAATTTGCCTGCCTCTGCCTCCCAAATGCCAGGATTAAAGGCATGTGCCACCACCGCCCGGCTTTGATATCTCTTTTATGGGTCTATACTTACACCTAGATAATCTTCAGTTGTTCAAATCCCTTGCTCAAGTATCTGTGAGCTAGTTCTGTAGTCTGTAGCCTAGAACTGGGTGTCTCTGTCTTCACGGGAGCCTGTTCACGTGGGGCAGAAGCTTGACTATTAGAGTTTCCCCTTGTCGTCTGCTTTGTCATCTGGCTGTATTGACAAAGTTTACTCTTTTTTTGGAGATAAATCTGTGAATTACTTAAAAACTAGATACCCGATTCTCCTGGGTCTTCCTATACTGCACTCCACCTCCAAACTATCCTGATTCCTTTAAGGACTTACAACATGGGACCAAACTCCCACCCCATCCCAGGTGTTGTTTTCTGAATGCCAGCTTTGGTTGTCTGCCTTCTTGAAAGGTCGCCCCCCAACGAATGCAGAGCCCATGTTGCAGGTTAGCCATGAGGAACAGAGTGCGGCTGGCTGTAGCTGCTATCCATCCCACCCTCCCCTCTCCTCCTGAGGAGGCAGTTGAGGGTCACCTTAGCTTTTTGGCAGTTGCACCGTGCTGTTAAGTCATGCTGGGCTCATTGACAACTGAAACCCCCAGGCTCTCCTAGGCTTTAGCTGAGCCAGGTTTTCCCCATCTGGTATTTGTACAGTTGTTTTCCTGGACCCAAGTTCAAGACCTTACATTTATCCTTAGCAAGGACAGTAAAGCCTCAATCAGTCAAAAATGGAACCCTTGAGTAATGGAAAATATTTTGCTGAGGTCTGCTTCTTGGAGACAGAGAGAATCACAGGAAAATAAGCCAGCAGGGATCAACTGGGGGAAAAAAAACAAAACCAAAACCCAACAAACTTCCCAGGTACATCCTGAGGTCAGCACAGGCAGGCTTGCTTTAGTCCCCGTAAGCCTACGAAACTTTCTAAAAGTTTTGTTTTTTGTTTTTGTTTTTGCTTTTGTTTTTTGGTGTTTTGAGACAGGGTTTCTCCATATAACAGCCCTGGCTGTCCTGGAACTCACTCTGTTTACCAGGTTAGCCTTGAACTCACAGAGTTCCACCTGCCTCTGCCTCCTGAGTGCTGACTAAAGATATGTATTACCACAGCCTGGCAAGTTTTTTTTTTAATTACATTATTATTATCATCATTATTATTTTATGTGTATGGTGTTTTGCCTGCATATACGTCTGCACACTACTACCATGTGGTTGCTGGGACTTGGAACTCAGATCCTTCGGAAGAGCGGCCATCTTGTTAAAAGCAAGCTCTTAACACCTGAGCCATCTCTCCAACCTACTTCCTAAAAAAATGTAAAACTGCATTTGTTTTTCTAAAAAAAATTATTTTTTATTTATATGAGCACACTGCAGCTGTCTTCAGACACACACTAGAAGAGTACACTGGATCCCATTACAGATGGTTGTGGGCCACCATGTGGTTGCTGGGATTTGAACTTAGGGTCTCTGGAAGAGCAGTCAGTACTCTTAATCACTGAGCCACCTCTCCAGTCCAGAATTGCATTTGTTTACTTTGTGTGTCTGTGTGGAAGTCAGGGGACAGCTCATAGGACCTGGTTCTCTTCTTTTACCATGAGGGCCACGGGGACTGAGTTCAGGCTGTCAGGCACAAACACCTTTAGCCACGGAGTGATTTCTCAGGCCACCAATATTATGCGCATTTATGTTTCTAGACAGGGAGAGCTAGTGACGAAATAATGGATTCTGGAGCATCAAAAACAGCTGCATAATGATAGAGTGACTATGTCATGTTGTATGTTCACAGCAGAACAACACGTGATTGCTGTCCAGAGAAATGGTTGAGAGCAAAGGAACGGATGTACGTCTGTGTCAGCTAATGAAGGAGTCCGTTTCACCAGACCTCCCTATGTTAGAATATTGGGTAACTGGTTTCCCATGAGGCGAGTTTTATTAGTTCACTTTTCCTTCTAGGATGAAGTGGCCCAAAGAGCTGCCCAGTCTTTGAAAAGACTCCACGGCACCAGTTACAAAGTGGGACCCATCTGTTCTGTCATCTGTAAGTATCTAACCTGCTAGAGGTTTGTACACATGACCTATAAAGAGGAGAGGCACCATTTGAATTTGGGCTAATGCTTTTGAATGCCTTCACATGAAGTGGTACCTCTCATGCATATAACCCAACCTTACCTGTTTTTCCACAGAAGGTCTAGGTTCCCCATGAAATATTTATGATGTGATAACAAAAGATTTCCTGGAGATGTGAGTTTTGTGCTGTCTCCTAAGCTTGTCCATACACCTTTAATCCCAGCACTCTGGAGGCAGAGTCAGGCAGATCTCTGTGAGTTCAAGGCCAGCCTGGTCTACAAAGCGAGTTCTAGGACAGCCAGGGCTGTTCCACATAGGAACTGTGTCTTGAAAAACAAAACACAAATAAGAAAAGTTTATCAAAGCTTACTCTTAAAGTCATGTTCTTTTATTAATTCTCCCTTTCCTGGCCAAGAGGGACTCCTGTCTTGAGTAGGTTTATGAGCTGTGGATGGTGAAAGAATAAGTGTGGCTCCTTTAAAAGGACCTGGTTAGAGGCTGAGGGATTAGTTCAATGGTAGAGGATGTGCTTAGCATTCATGAGGTCCTGAGTTCAAAAGCCCTGGGTTCAGTCTTAAGTATCAAAAACTCAAAACCAAACCAAATAGCAACAACAGAAAACTCCTGGCTGGTTCAATGGGAAGTTGCTGTTACAGGCAGCTGCCTGTGTGCTGAATGGCGGGGAGAGGAAGCCAGATGCAGCAGGGACACATCTAGAAGTTTGCTCTGAGACTCTGTGAGACTTTTCTGTCTTCTGGTAGGTACACCAGGAGATCTCGGCATGCCCTGAATTCTGAACCATTTAAATGCCCTTCCTTATGGATAAAGCTAGAAACTCAGTACTATACAGCCAAGTGTCCATTTCCACAATGTCCTGTGCCCAAAGGTCCTTTGGAAACTAGTAGAACATGAACCTCAGACAGACATTTTATGTTCAACAGACTCTCAGTAAGCATCTGCCACATGCTAAACCTGATGCCAAGTTCTGCAGATACAAGAGGCCTACCAAGGACTCAATTTCTTCTGCATAGTGTGTGTATGCATTTGTGTGTGTGTGTGTGTGTGTGTGTGTGTGTGTGTGTGTTTGTCCATGCATGTGTGGAGGACAGAAGACAACTTGTGGGAGTCAGGTCTCTCTTTCCGCTTTGTGTGTTCCTGGGATCAAACTCAGATCATCTGGCTTGTACCAAGTGCAGACTTTGCCTGCTGAACCGCCTTGCCTGCTCAGAGGTCACTCTGAAGAGAGATGAACAGGAATGTAAAGGAATACTAGGATGTGTGTGCAATAGTAGGTTATGCATGGCTCCAGAGTACTGTAAGACTGGGCTGGGGGATTTAGTACAATGGAGAAGCTTCACATTGGAAGGAAGCAGGGTTTTAAAGATTAGGAGCCACCAGGCAGCTGACGAAGGAACAAAGGGCTAGAGACTCTGACAGTCAGACCCGAGGGTACTGAAGCAAGTAGCTGCATGGAGCCCCCCCCCCCCCCCAGCCACAAGTGGGGCTGGGATTGCTGGGACGGAAGATGTGAGGAAGGGAGGCCGAGGGGTGGGGTTTTGTGTGCTATGTGGAGACTTTCATCTAAAGGATTCTGGAAGCCATCTTGGAGTTTTTAGTGAAGCAGTTGAAGTATTGAGTGGTTATGGACGGGAAGTAGGTACGTCCTCCAGCAAGAGCTGGGGGAGTTAGGGTCAAGCTACGGCAGGCATGAGCATGCACAGTGTCTGGGACATGCCATTAGCCCTTGCTGAGTTTCTTGCTGAAGGTCATTGGATTGTGCCACTCGCTGAGAGGGACATTATGGATCATAAAAGAGGAATGATGGAAAGAGTATGAGTTTGGTTATAGAAATATTGAGCTTAAGGTACTTGTTGGGGTCACAGGCTTTATTTTATTTTATTTTACTTTATTTTATTTTATTTTATTTTATTTTATTTTATTTTATTTCAAGACAGGGTTTTTCTGTATTAACAGCCCTGCAGTCCTGGAACTCACTCTGTAGACCAGGCTGGCCTTGAATTCACAGAGATCCACTGCCTCTGCCTTTCAAGTGCTGGGATCAAAGACATGCATCACACGCTGGGCTGGATCTGCAGGGTTGTGGGCGCTGAGATTCTGCAGAGAGGAGAGGGAGGAGCAGAAAGGGAGAGGGGTTGATTTAGGAAGGGTTGATATGGGGACAGTGGTTGAAACAGGAAAGCAAGCTGGGGCGTGGTGGGGCACGCCTTTAATCCCAGCACTCAAGAGGCAGAGGCAGGCGGATTTCTGAGTTCGAGGCCAGCCTGGTCTACAAAGTAAGTTCCAGGACAGCCAGGGCTATACAGAGAAACCCTGTCTCGAAAAACGGGGGAAAAACAAAAACAAAAACAAAAACAGGAAAGCAACGAGATGTTTGGCGTGGGAGGAGCCTTGGGAGGAGAGAGGCAGCGGGGGCTAAGCAGAGAAGCTGAGGACCTTGAGTTTCAAAGACCAGGGAAGAGCAATTATTAAAAAGGAGACAGTGGTTAGAACGATAAAAGCCATATAAAGGTCAACACTCAGGAAGGAACATTTTCCATTGGGTTTCTGTGACTAGTTCATTAGTGGCCTTGGCAGGCACAGAAAGAGTGGCTGAGAGGAAGGGAATGGAGCGATTCAGAAAGGGAGGCTGTTTTTTATTTTGTGCTGTTTGTCTGCTTTTAAGACACAGTACACATATGAATACATATGTGTGTGCTGACTGCACAATGGAGATTCCAAGAAGAGGGGACAGAGCAACCAGAGAGCACAGGGACCTGTTCTCTGACGCGCTGTGAGCGCAGACTGAGCTACACCCATGGGGGGGGGGNCATGGT
This sequence comes from Mus minutoides, assembly GCA_902729485.2. Taxonomy (NCBI): domain Eukaryota; kingdom Metazoa; phylum Chordata; class Mammalia; order Rodentia; family Muridae; genus Mus; species Mus minutoides. The sequence continues at coordinate 2,345,249 of LR749520.1, forward strand.
TATTCTTCCACCTATAGGGTTGAAGACCCCTTCAGCTCCTTGGGTACTTTCTCTAGCTCCTTCTTCCTTGGGAACCCTGTGTTCCATCTAGTAGCTGACCGTGAGCTTCCACCTCCATGTTTGCCAGGCATTGGTATATTTTCCCCTGAGACCTCTATATCCGGGCCCTTTCAGCACCATCTTGCTGGCATTTATTTTTTAAGCTACTAAGATTTTACTTTTTTGTTTATTTATTCACTATATATATATAGGTGTTTTGTCTGCATTATGTCTGTGTACTCTGTCTGCCTAGTGCCAACAGAGGCATCAGATCCCCTGGGACTGTAGTTAAGACAATTGTCAGCTGCTATGTGGATGCTGGGAATCAGGGAATCAAACCCAGGTCCTCTGGAAGAGCAGCCAGTGCCTTTAACTGCTAAGCTATTTCTGTAGGTCCAAGTCTCATCCATTTTATTATGAGGGATTTAGGTTTTTATCTTCCCTTGGCTTCTAGACCTTGGAAGGCTAGGGTTAGTTAGTGTATTTTTCCTGCTGAGGACACAGATATCAAAGATAGTTCCAATAAGTAAATATCAGACACATACAGATTTGCTATGTGATCCCTTAGGACCTGGTCTTTCATACATGCAGCTCCTGGCTGCAGACCTTCTCAGTGCTGATTCTGAGATCCTGACTCACCCCAACCTGGAGAATAGTTGGTCCTCTAAGACTAGCTGAGTGTGTCTTGCCTCGTGACTCAGGCTGGCATGCAGTTCCGGGCTGAGCACCTGCTCGCCAAGCCTGGGCCAGCTGCACATCTTTGGTAGGTGAGACACTTCCTGGGCTACTTCTCGCCTGCAAAGGGCTCTGAAGGAGCTACACAGTCACGAGAGTGAGAATATTAGGAGACAGAATACAACCACGGGCGACAGAAGCCTGTGTCTCAATTATAGTTCTGATACTTTGGAACCAAGTCACTTTGAGGCAGTTACTTATTCTCTCTTGGTTTTGTCTATCTGTGATCCTTGAGGTAATCTAATTTGACGAGGCCCCACTTATTTATTGATAATGACACTTAGAATCATTACTCAATTGATTTTACTTTTTTTTTTTTCTCACAGTACTGAGGATTGAACCTGGGACCTAGTACATGCCAGGCAGGTGCTAGCTCAAAACTGACATTTACTGACTAATAAGAATTCTACGTAGATTGTCTGACCTCAGTTTCTTCTTCTGTACAATGGGGACAGCACTCCTCAGACTGAAACAGGCATAAAAGGAGCCAATGAAGATGTACCCAGTGAGCATAAGCCAGTGCCGGGCTTACCTTCTAATGTCTAGTTCTTGCTGCCCTGTGTCATAAGATGTCACTCATCCCCACTGACACACAAATCTTTTGGAACTTAAAGAGATAAGCTGGTTTGCTTTAGATCACCAGCTACTGATTTGCAGGCTCGAGACTCTTCTGAAGTCCCAGACTTTTGTCTGCTCTATACCTCTCAGTGGGATTGGCTCTGCCAAAGGTACAAGGTGCTGACCTAGGAACCCAAGGAGATCCATTTAAGTTAGGCAGTAACCATTTAGTGTTTTCTATTTGCTAGGTGCAGTGGTGGTTACATTAGGGAAAGACAGTCGCCAGTTATAGAAACCCTTGGGCTTATAGGTTAAGCATCACAAATCCCAAAATCCCAACCCCAAAATATTTCCAACTCTAAAACTTTCCCCTGCCAGTGGAAAGCCACAAGTGGAAACCTCTTACAGGACAGGTCTAAGTGAGGGCACAGGTACACTAACAATAGTGATAAAGTGATTTCCAGGCTACGAATGTATTAGGTATATATAACACTCAAATGAATTTTAAATGTAGATTCAGGTCTGCCCCCAAGATACAATTTGGAATAATTGTATATTATGCATATACAATTATTCCAAAATCTCAAAAATATCTGTAATCTAAAACCACTTCTGCTTCCAGGGCTTTGGATGGGGGACAGGTGTCTTCTAATTTGTAACACTAATCTTGAGTCCTGGTCTTTCTTGTAACAGCCTCCCTGGTCTCTGTTCTTAGGTACCTGGTGACTTCCTCCAACCTGTCTTTCCTGGGAGGGGCCTCAGGGCCAGTCCATTGCTTAGATTTTCTGACTCGTGAATACCTCAGGAGTTTGTAGCCTAATGCCATCTTTCTTTATCATGTGCCATGTCATCGTGTGGTATGTTGGTACTTATCTCAGGTGCATATTACTGTACTGGCTTACCCATGATCCCTAGCACTGAGCATGTGATCTGACATCAGATGGGCTTGAAGCCAGGAACCAAGTCACTCACTGGATTTGTAATCCATTCTATCCCACTAGAGAAAACAATGCCTGTGCCTTCTAAAGAAGGAAATGGTGTGTCTTCCCTAAACAGGGGAAGGTGACAATTAGGGCATCGAGCAAATGGTTTCCAACTGGGTAAATAAAGTCAGGAGGCTCCTGAGAGCATCAAAGAAAGGCTAAGTACAGCATCCATTTGAATACCTTTTTTGTTTTAAACTATGTTTGTTGTGTTTCTTTTTTCTTGGTCTGTTTCTTGTCATAAGCATGAACCCTGAGTAGACGGTACCTGTTCCTGGAGCCCATGCTTAGAAGGCTGGACTTGTCTTTGATCATGTCCAAGGTCTATAGACATAGTACAATCATATTTCATTTCCGTTTGTCCCTCAGACCAGGCCAGTGGTGGAAGCATCGACTGGGCTTATGACCTTGGCATCAAATACTCATTTGCCTTTGAACTGAGAGACACAGGCTACTATGGCTTCCTCCTGCCAGCCAAGCAGATCTTGCCCACAGCAGAAGAGACCTGGCTTGGCCTGAAGACCATCATGGAGCACGTACGAGACCACCCCTATTAGGGACATGCAGAACACATGAACACCATTAAAATCTCTGTGGTGTAAAGCACAATTGGCTTCTGATTATTTCCTTTTCTATCCCTAATCTGGAAACAGTATTTAACCCCTCCCCCACCCCCAGGGGCTGGAGATAAAGCTCCGCATGAAAAAGCACTGGCTGCTCTCGCGCGGAGGACCTCAGTTCGATTCCTACCCACCTGGTGGTTCACAGCCATCTGTAACTCTACCTCTAGGACATGTGATGTCCTCTTTTAACCTGAAGGCTACATGGTACATGGTAACCAGGCAGGTACATGGTACACAGGCATACATGTGAGCAAAACACTCATACACTTAAAATAAAATGAATAAATCTTTAAAAAGAGAGAGAGAATGAGAGGTGCTCAGAAGCACTTAAGACACACCCAAGAGTTTGGTGTAAGCTCCTCAAAGAAAAGTCCCAGAAGAGAGACTGAAGTGTGGTCTGGAACTCACAGAGACTCCCCTGCTTCTGCCTTCCAAGTGCTGGGATTGAAGGTGTAAGCTATCATGCCTGGTCCCTTGATGATGATGATGATGATGATGATGATGATGATTCTTCCTGCTCCTCCTCCTTCAGGACAAGTTTCTCTGTGTAGCCTTGGCTGTCCTGGAACTCACTCTGTAGACAAGGCTGGCCTTGAACTCTTAGAGATTGGCCTGCCTTTGCCTCTCAAGTGCTGGGATCAAAGGTGCACACCATCACTGCCTAGCCACCCTTGATTATTTTTAAGGGTACAATTCAACAGCATTAAGTGTGCTCACTGTGCTACGCCTCCATTCACCAAGAACGCTCTCATATCATCTCAAACTGAAATACGCACTCACTCACTCATTAACTGGTCAACCACCACTGCCTTCTCCCTCTGGCTTCTTGTAAGCATCATTGTACTCTATGAATTTTGCTATTCGAGGTACGTCAGAACCAAAATGCCACAGTGGGGGACTTATTTCACATAGCATAATTTTGAAACAAGTCTCAATCCTTCATCTTGTGGTGTGTGTGTGTGTGTGAGAGAGAGAGAGAGAGAGAGAGAGAAAGAGAGAGAGAGAGAGAGAAGAAAGGGGAGGAGAGGAGGGAGAGAGAGAGAGAGAGAGAGAGAGAGAGAGAGAGAGAGAGAGAGAGAGAGAATGTTTAGCTAGGGTCTCACTAAGTAGCCCAGATGATCCTCCTGTCTCAATGCTGGCATTTCAGGCATAGACTGAGCCCCTTTATTTTAAACAGTGCAGCATTTCCAAGTTAGCAATGGACTTAAGTTCCTTCATGCAGTCAACACTATCAACAATAAAGAGCCAGGCATCTGGCTCCTGTGTATCCTTTGGTCTTGTTGCCTCTCAACATGTTGAGTTTGTCTCTCAGCTTGGACACAGATTCTCTTTAGAACTTCACCTCAGTTAGTGGTTTAGACTTATTGATTTGTTTCCTTATTGATTTGTTTGCTTATCAATTGATTGACTGGCTGATTGATTGATTGATTGATGGTGTTCCTTGGGAGGCAGTGGAAAATAGAATTCTGGACACTTAATTCTTTCTATCATTCTTCCAGCTGACTCTAGTCTTGGTTTTTCTTTCTATTAACTTCAAGGATGTGGTATATCTTGACGTGAACTAGAGAGAGCCCTCACTCTGTGGTGGGCAGAGCTCGTGTGGGTCCAGTGTAAGTGCTGGGAAGGCACAGAGCTCTGAGACAGGCTGAGAAGATAGGGCGGTTCTGCCATGTCTGATGGAGGCTGCCTCTTGGGACCCAGTGCCTTATTAATTAATTAATTAATTAATTAATTAATTATAGTTAGGTTGGTTCTTGGGCCCTGACAGAACCAGTATTAGGAAAAACATGACAAGTCATACTACCTCATCTATAAGATACTGTTAATTTCTTACCCCTCACTGGTGATGTTAAGTCCTTGACCTACCTCCAGCATGATTCCTCTGAGGGCAGCTTAGCAATTATCCCCCCCTCTTGGTGCTCCCTCTTTGTAATTTTCCATCTACAGATCCCCTCATCCTACTGTCCCGGTTGCATTTGGCCTGGAGACTAAACTAAACCTCCTACTGCTGTAGTCATGAGCTTCCTGACAATGATCTTTAGTAAAGTATTTCTCAATGTTTTAACAAGTGTCAGAATAGATTTCAACACTCCCAGCCACAATCCTCGGTTCTGTGTACCTGCCCTTCAGCAGGTGTGGAAAGAGTTCAGACAGCGGGAGGGAGGGAGGGAGCTGATGGTGGCACATACCTTAAACACTCGAGAGGCAGAGGCAGAAGGATCTCTGTGAGTTTGAAGCCAGCCTGGTCTATATAGTAAGTTCCAGAACTGCCAATACTATAGAGAGACCCTATTTTAAAAGGAAGAAAGAAAGGAAGAAAGGAAGGAAGAAAAGAAGGAAGGAAGGAAGGAAGGAAGGAAGGAAGGAAGAAAGAAAGAAAGAAAGAAAGAAAGAAAGAAAGAAAGAAAGAAAGAAAGAAAGCGAGCTGGACTTATTATTCCAGCAAGAGAATTGTGAGTTTAAGGCTAACCTGGGATACAAAATGAGCTCGTGTGTCAAAAACAAAATAAACAGAAAACTTGGGACAGGACAGATGAGTCTTTCAGAGGACCCAGGTCTGATTCCCAGCACACATATGGTGGCTCAGCACTGCCTGTGTCTTAGGTTCAAGGGAGCATGATGGAGTCAGATGCTCTCTTCCAACCTTCAAAGATACCTGCATATACATGGTATTTATAAACTCACACAAGCACACAAAAATACACATAAAGATAATACAATTTAAAACAAGTATCATTAAGCCTTCTCTGTCACTCAGATCCCAAGGAAAACTTAATTTATTCAGAATAACACAACCTTTCTATATTGTTCACCACCCATATTTATTTTTTCTTAATGGAATCCTAAAACACCAGGCCTTAGACCCAGAAAGGTGGTCAGCAGCTCTCCTCTGTATGATCTGCTTTTGCTGAATTCTCTGGTCAGGTTTCTCGAGAGTGCAGCCTTTGGCTTAAGGTTGCTTGATAGTCTTCACTTTCAAAGAAGGTTTTATTACTCTAGAGGTAACTTCATCCCAGGTTTACAATCTGGCCTCTCCTACCTCTGCATTCCAACCAGCAGTGTGGGATCTTTCCCTTTACACACACACACACACACACACACACACACACACACACACACACCACTTAGATACCAAATGGTGAACAATGAGGCTTCCTGGGTAAGCCGTTCCCAGCCTGCGGAGCAAGTTCCTGCCTTGCAAATGGAAAAGGCTGGACCTTCATCACTGGAAAGGAATGGAGGAGGCCCTGGCTGGTGCTGTCTTGTCAGAGCTGGAAGGGTGCTACAGAACCACATTAGCATCTCTGAGGACATGAGTCTGTCTTGGGTTCCTTATAAATACGGCTTGACTCAGTCAGTGTGTGACTGGCGCCCTTGAGACATGAAGTGGTTGCTGTTCTTTGGGGCCCTGATTGGGGCAGGCATCTGTGGCCAAGAGAAATTCTTTGGGTGAGTTCTTTTTGAACTTTATTATCATTTAGTTATCTCACCAACTTGGGAGCCAAATGGAGTGATTATACTCTAGGTGGTAGGACTTAGGGTCTGGGCTGGGCTTTTATATCTCCTCTGTCTCAGTGTCCTGGACCGGCCACTTCTCTCTGAAACCTGACTTCTTCTGTAAAATCAATGCTGGTGGTCTCCACAGGCCCTCCCCAGCTCCCTAACCTCTGGCTAATTCTGTGTCTTCTTCCTCCTTCTTTCTAAGGCTAGTTCCAGATACTTCCTACACCATTAATTAGGAAGAATGGTCAGAAAGGCTTTGTCAGTTTCTGCCAGGTATAAAGGGAATAGCTGGGTTCTAGGGCTTTGGGAATAGTCTCTATCATTGGTGAAATGTTTGTATAGCTGGTGCATTCCACAGGCTTCTGGAACAAGGAGATCCAATAGGTCTTGTCTAGCTATAGCTACAGAACTGTACCCCGGGACTCTGTGTGCGTGTGCGTGCATAGGCTCACATGCTCCACGCAGACACTGTGGAGTTGGTGAGGGACAGGAAGTCAGAGAGGCAGGGATGATGACAGGGATGCTCTGGTACCACCGTAGAAGACTGTAAGAGAATAACCCATCACTGCATAACATTTTGCCTTCTGCAAAGAGCATTCACGTGCCTTGTCTTGTGGATCATGTAACAGCTCTGTCAGGCAAGGGTGTTATTTTCCTTAATTTAAACGTGAAAAAAAAAAAAAAACACGTTAGCCTTAAAAAGGTTAAGGAACCTGCCCAAAGCTACTTAGCTGGTCAGCACAGAAGCTGGAATGCTGAATGCAAAGCTCACACCCCCTTTTCTGTAACACAAGCCAATCAAATGGAATCCTCTATCTCACGGATCTACCCGTATTACCCGAGTTTATGCTCTACTGTGTTGTCTGGTTAAAGGGACGGGAGGACTGTTTATTGAAGCAATTACTTACATGAGATGGAGTAATTTTTATGGGGATGATGGTTCATACCTGTCTCCGCTGCCAAATAGCTTGGAGGGGTTAGGCGTAGCAGGTGTCCAGGGAGGAAGATTTTTCCGCAGGCAGCTCAGCGGTGGGTGTGTCATAACTACACTTGCTGCTGTGTGGGCTGACACATGGAGCTGTCAGGCTCCCACTGCAGCTCTCCATGTAGTGAAAATCTCTTTTTTTTCAGGATACAGACCTCTCTTGTGATACAGTGGGCACCTTCGCTGAGACAGTGGGGCTGGGTCCTAGAGTAATCGCTGCAGTACCTGTGCATCCAAGGGGCTGTGTGATTGCAAATGGTTTTAATGAACAAGCACTATGCCATCTCCAAGTCTTACCTAACAGCGGGCAACTCAGTAAAGGTTGAGGACTCTTTGCTGGGATCCATGTCCTGGTTGCCCATTTCAGTGAATATAGAGAACACAGGGGACCTGGCCTCTGGCCTCTGAGTGGTTGGGAAGCCAGGCTGGTGATGGGCTAATGGACACAAGGCTGGTGGTATTTTCTCACCATTCTATCTCATGCCCTTGGACCTTGTTGTCCTAGCTCCCTGGTCTCTCTTGTCCTGCTCTTATCCTCTGCCCTAGTCTTCAGATGTCTTAAGGATGAGGCAACTGCCATGATACATGGAGCTGCTGGGTGGGTGGAGAGTATGAAGCAGTTGTAGAACTGGTTGTAGCGTCGGTGGTAGTCGGCAAGCATCCCAGGGTTTCTCGGGGCGTCTCTCAATGCTATCAGTCATAGCTGCTAAGCCTGGACAAGAATGTGGTGAGTGGTACAGAGAGCTGACCACTTGGCTGTCTTCCTGGTACTAGGGGGAGGGGAGAGAAGCTTAGTCATCAAAGCAATTATTGATTGTCCTGAGTATGGGACAGGTGTGAGGACACGTGAATAGACATCACCAATCCCGATGCTAAAGGCATCTTGGTGTACTGGGAGAGAGCCAGAAGAGCTGTTAACATAACCATTCAGAGCAGGAGGAGCAGATAAGCACCTGCAAATCCCTACCTTTCCTCCCCTTCACTCAGGACAGTTTCCTATCTCCAGAAAGAACGCAAGGTCAAGACCTTTGAATGGAATTCCAGCTAGTACATATGGGGTGTGCTCAACCATCTGCATGGTCATGTGCTGGAGAAGGTATTTTCCAAGCAGAGATAAGGTCAATGAAGACAAGAGGAAGATTGCTCCGTGTACGGCACCTACTCTGCTTTTAGACACCACTATGCTAATGTTCACAAGAATAATTAATGGTAGACCCTACTCTACCATCGCTGCCCCTTGTTAGTGCTATTGCGTCTGGCTTTGTTAGGGGAAGCCTCTTGAGTGACATGAGCATGTCTTAAGGTTAGATGGGAGAATGCCCGGCACTTAAGGCCTTGGATTGCAAGCAGAGGGAGCACAAAGGCAATAGCTTGGAACGGACATGAAATTTCGGGGGAGCTTGAACCAAGAAGGTGTGCAGAGGTGGTGGGGGGGTGTGTGTGAGAAGGTGCTCTGCTCCCCACCAGATCTTCTGCTTTGCCTCTTCCTGCACACGGCAGATGTTTGTTTCTTTGACCTGTGTAGCTTGGCTCATTAGTACATGATAGAATGGACTGTGAGCTTAGTCCTTTCCAGGGCCAGCAAAGTCACTGTGTTCCATGATGACAGTACCGTGTTGAAGAAAGGAACGGGCACACACACACTTTGTAGCATGGGGTGAATATGTCGTCTGCTCTTCATATTCCAGAGTCTTCATCGGTCCTCCTGTTCTGTTCCTTCTCCATCCCTACTCCCTCTCTGTGACTCCTCTAACCAGTGTCTTGTTGCAAAGGCCTGACTTTTTTTTTTTCCACCCAAGATGTCAATCCTTCCAGCATACTCACTGGAAAAAATAATTTGTTTTTAATATTTGTATTAATGTGTGAGTATGTGCATGTGCGTGTTTGTGCATGTGAGCACAGGTACCCACAAAGGCTAGAGGCATTGGATCCCCTGGAACTGGAGTTACAAACAGTTGTGAGCCAGCCAACATGGCTTCTGAGAACCTAACTTGGGTCCTTTGCAAAGGCAGTGATGATCTTAACAGCTAAACTGTCTCTCTGACCTCAGCATGCCCGTTGTAAAGACACTACCTTTTTCTGGAGTATTAGGGACAGGTGGTTACAGAGCATGCATTTGCCAAACTGATCTTTGTCCTCAGAATGGTTTACCTTCCACCAAACCCTCTTTAAGGTCCCTTGTCTATGACAGAAATGACAGTTTGACAGCCCATCTTCTCCAGACTATAGTCCAGCTCTTTGCATACCCAGTTATGTGTTAGTCAGCTTTCTGTTGCTGTAACAAAATACTCGAAGCTGGGTGCGTTACTTTTTTTTCTGCTGCTGTGCTGAAATACCCTGACAAAAGGAATTTAGGGGAGAAAGGACTTATTTTGGCTCACAGTTTAAGATGTAGTCCATCATAATGGAACGTCACGTTGTATCCTTCGGAGGCATAGAGCCATACATGTAACTGGATACATTCCTATTTTTACCCAGTCCAGGTTCCAAGCCCAGGGGATGAGGCCACCCTGCTTTAGGTTGACTCCTCTCACTAGTCTATAGTTCCTCACAAGTGTGCCCAGGGGGTGAGGCCACCCTGCTTTAGGTTGACTCCTCTCACTAGTCTATAGTTCCTCACAAGTGTGCCCAGGGGCTTGTCTCCTAGGTAATTTTAAGTCCTGTCAGGTTAATAATTACTATTAACCATCACACTGGGGAACATACACAGAAAAAAAGGATATTTATTTCATTCATAGCTTTGGAAGACCCTGTCTATTCTGCCTTTGGTGAGCACAGTTCCTGTATAGGGCATTATAGAGAGAGCATGCGTGAGACGTGGAGACCATGTGGCAAGACAGATGCCAGAGAGACTCGGGTGACTTGCCCACCTTTTAAACCTTCTTTCATGGGATCTGACTCTACAAAACAATTTCCAAGGACCCAATAAACCCCACCTCTGAAAGCCTCCTACCTTTGAAGGCAGCCTTTCAACTGGAGGTCAGACTTCCGGGGCCTGAACGCTTGGAGCAGGGAGGCTGTTAGCTGCCTACCTAGAAGACCCTAGTGGGAGAGCCGGGGAGAAAGGATGCGCTCCTAGGACCCTGTGATCTTATCCAGTCCAGCCACCTGTGCTGAGAATAGCCCTGGGCAGTGGGCCTTGTCTTTTGGGGCCTGGCTTAGCTCTTCCCAGAACTTTCTAGAACGAAGTGAAACTGTGGAAGTCCATCCAGATTGAACCGGTTTTCTGGTAAGGAGCCTCCACGTGAGCCCCACATTTAGCTCCCTGTGACAGAGCCATTTACTCTATCAACAGGTCCTTCAACCCACATCCCTCTCCAGCAGCTCCTCCGGCATTCACTCGCGTCAAAGGGATGACGCACTTGACAGAGTGGAGTGCAGATTCATTTGGGCCGTCACCTAGCAACGCCTAATGGCTCCGCTGGTTCTCTGAGTGAGCTGAGAGCTCAAAGAAGGCTTTTCAGACATAGCCTTCTCCCACCCACGCAGGAGTTGGGGGCCTCTTCCCCTGCCAACGCTGCAGAAGCTGAAAGATACATGCAAAACAAGTGCAGGACAGGCGACAAAGGGGTCTGCCAATGGCAGGCCTCTTCTGGGGGCTCGCAGGTCCCGGTGCGCAGCCACGGGTCTCAGGTTGAGCCTCATCCCGTAGTCCACATTCAGTTAACATTGTAAAGCACTCGTGTGCGGCTGGGATGAATGGTTAGCACTCTTCTCCTGGCCTTCTCAGGATAAGAGGGTCTGTTTCCAAAAGTTCCCAGCTCTTCCCAGCATGAAAGTTCATCAGGGTTTCAGCCCTTGCATTTGACAGTGAAGAAGTGTTTCTTTATGTCTTGAGTTAGCTTGGAGCCTAACTCAGGGACATTCCTTTCTGCAAAAATATATGTTTTTCATTATAAAGTAATATGACCACATTACAGAAAACAGATATGGGGGGGGGGCGAGTAAAGCCATCTATAATCCCACGACCCAAACGAGCACTGGCAGCAACCACTTTATCTCCGTTGTCTGTTTTGCTTCCAGACCATCTGCTTTTTCCATCCTCGTAATCATGGCATGCATACAGCTCTGTGTCCTGCTCTTTTACTTAATATCCCCTCAAAGTTATACATAAGCACTTTTTTCATCTTTGCCACATAGTCTTGTTTTTAATGGCTATACATTGTAACCAAAGACTAGACCATTTCCTCTCATCCTATCCAGCTCTGTCTGGGATGGTGGGTTTGGGAGGGTCTACTTGCCAGCAGAAAGCTCACCATTATCTTCTTCTCCCTCCCCTTCTCCAGGGACCAAGTTTTTAGGATTAATGTCAGAAATGGAGACGAGATCAGAAAACTGACTGAGCTAGTGAACTCTGACCACTTTAAGGTATGCGATTCTAAGGTTGTGCTCTGGAATGTTCTGAGTTGGAGGGGAACAGAGTCTTGTACTTCTTTTTATCCTTGCAAGTTTTCTGTTCATAATGGAGTCTTAGTCAACCATTCACACAAGAGGGAACACGGGGGGTGAAGGCCACCAGAACTCAATTCTGCAGCTCTATTAGATGTGAGGCCTGAGCTGCGTGCGGGCTCCCTACCTCAAGGAGCCCTGTTTCTTGAACTTTGCCGGGTACTGATTGCTGGGCAGATCTGACCAGCTATGTTTGTGAAATGGGCGACGTTGGCCCTTGGGCAGGACTCCGGGATCATCCTGGCTTTTGACAACACTTCTAAAGAGCGTGAGCTCGTTTTGAGTTTTGCCCAAACTGTCTTTTAACTTGACCGTGTCTCTGCTCTCCTCAGCTCAGTGTCTGGAAATCCCCCTCCACTTTTGATCGGCCCGTGGATATTCTCGTCCCTTCTGTCAGCTTGCTCCCAGTCAAATCCTTCCTGAAGTCCCAAGGTTTAGACTACTCTGTGACAATTGAGGACCTCCAGGTGAGTAGGCCAGGGACTCCCACTAACTTTGCCTGAGACTAAGGTGCTAGTCAGATTGGGCCTGGGAGATTTGAAAGTGTCTGGTGTCAACCCTTTTAGCTCCTAGGTGAAGAAACTGTGACGGACGAAGCAGAGCGTGGTAACCTGCTCAGGAAGAGGGTGTTACACAGATAGGTGGCTACCCAGATCTGTTTCTGAGGCTTGACTTTGCTAACCACTCATGTGTGTCCTTGGGCAGGCATCTACCTCCATGAGCCTTCATTTCATCACTGTTTAAATGATGATAATGATTAGTATTTCAACTATTTATCAAGGCAATGCTTCCATTAACTATATATAATGCATCGAACAGTAGTTGGCATATCATAGACTCTTCAGGAGCTAATCATTCATCCCCACATTTTGTATTTGAAGTTAGAAGGCAAGAGTGTCTGTGAGGGCTTCTGGGAACTAACTAATCAGGAAAGATATCTTTTGAGAAAGGGGGAATGTCACCAACAGCTCCCAGCAGAGGGAACTTTGCCATCCAGCCCCACAAACCTGTATTGAACAGCAGGACAGTGTCTCTGGCTCACACTCTCTCCTTCACCGAGGTGGGTTCTGGACTAATTGGTGATTTGGCCCAGGATTTTCCTGATGGTATGAGCAGCTGTGAGTTTATTAATCATCCTCACATGTCACAGACATCTGCCAGGAACCTTCAAAGTATGAGTGGTTATAAGAATTTCTTTGTTTCTCAATGCTTTCCCAAGCTGTGTGCTTCAGAAGCACTGGATACCAGATGCAAGCAGATATCTAGAGGTTTCATACTACAGAAATGTATAGAGATTCCATACTATAGAAACTATAGAGATTTCATACTATCATATGAAAAGCATATGTTACTTCCAGGGAGCAAAGAGGGGTTTGAATGGAATAATGTAAGTCAGATATAAAAAAGTAAAGTGTTTTTTGTATATATATATATATATATATATATATATATATATATATATATATGCATAAATATATACACATACATATATATACACATATATGTTATCTTATATATAGTTGATATCTTATATATATATAAAACTTTGATATCTGATATATGTGTGTGTGTGTGTGTGTGTGTATGGAAAAAATTTAACCCCCTATTTTAAAATGAAAGGCAGGGTGGTTTATTATTATTTTTAATCGTGTCACAATGACTATGATGACCAACACACACTACTATAGACAGGCCTTCTACTGAGTGTGAACACTGCACTAATTTTATGTCCCAAAAAGTTTCGCTAGAAGCAAGAATGTCAGGGAATAAAGACCTTAAGCAGAAATCAGTACAAGTAATTCCATCACCCTACCCTACAGAATTAATATAAACTCCTTGAAAATTAGTAGCGTTAGAATGTTATGTAGTTGAGAGGAAAGCCATTTTAGACACAGGCAGCATGAACTTACGTTCTCTTGGGTTGTAATTTAAGTCACTTAAGTGCTCTGGCTCCCTTTAGACCTGGGACATTTGTGTGGCTTCTTATGCAGAGGGTGCTGCCCTCTTGGCCAGCCCATCTTACCAGATGAGTTAGACCTCCAGGGGTCCCCTCACCATGTTGCTGTGTCTGGTTTTGTTTTGTTTTGTTTTCTTTAGGCCCTTTTAGATAACGAAGATGAAGAAATGCAACATAATGAAGGGAGAGAGCGGAGCGGTGACTTCAACTATGGCGCTTACCACTCCCTGGAGGCTGTAAGTGTTTCGGAGCAGCTTTAAAGCCGACATTCTCTGCTTCCCGAATTTTGGAACCTCTCTCCTCACATCCACCTTCAGCATGGTATCACTTCACAGAGGAGCTAAAACATGTCTACTCTAATTCCTTCCCCACGGGTTGCTTAACTCCCACCAACATCCAAGTGCCTGAGAAACACAGCTGCAGTTTCCCCTGGAGAAACCCTGCTCCAGCGACCCTCTAAAGCAAACCAGAATATAATGGCAGCATTTCCAGCCCTTGTAATTCAACCTTCTCCCCCATCAGAATCCCTAGCACAGAATAAAATTCCATTTACTCCAGGCAAGCAGACAGGCAGTTATTTCCAAGGTTAACCAAATATTTCCACTCATTTATCATGACTCCTCATAACGTATATTTGTTCCACAATGCAATTTGGTGGTGTGTGGAGCTAGAAACCACTTTATACAGATGGCTTTCAAGGTAGGCCAAACTTCCAAACAAAAAACTTGGAACTGAATCATTTCATATGATACTGGAACTTGAGAAATCAGAAGGGACCACAGAACAGAACAGAACAGCCCCGTTCACGATGCAACTCTCTTATATCCCATGCGTCTCTTTCATTAGTTTGCAGACTCTACTAGCTTGGGACCTCCCTCCCAAATCTAAATGGCTATTCTCCCTCCTCTACCTTAGTACACGCTGTTCTTTACGTGCAAACACTGTGTTCCTGGCAAATTTTTCCAGAGACGTATTCTTTAAGTTGTTTTTCTTCAACCGGAGGGATTAGTTCAAAGGCTGGCTGACTGCTTCTACTTCTTTTCCATGATTGTCAGTAGCTTCCCACTGCACTGCCCCTTGATCCCTCTTGTGACCAATGACATACATCTGCAAAACAGCTGAGTAAAGTTCAGAGTTCAGTTCAGTCTCGGGCCACGGACAGACTTGGCCCACACAGGGATCAAACCCATAATATTAGCCTCATTAATTTGGGGCCCTCCCGAGCCGAGTTAACCAGTTACAAATGTCACCCAGGAACCAAGAGAGGCCATCTACTTACCTTACCGGCTGTCTGCCTCCGTTTCTCATCAGCTTGCTTCTGTTCTCCCTGTCCTGGGTGCTTCTCGGAGAGGGCTCTCCTGCGAGCTTTTGCTTCGAGAGGCCTGTTGCTATTGCCTTCTCTCTCCTGGCCAGCTTATTTGGGTTCTTCCTAAAACCAACATTAAATAGCTCGTATCCTATGACCATGCAGGCTTTTTAGATCTCCAGTGGGAATTCTACATTTGTTTCTGCCAGGGCGTCTGGTTTCAGATCCTTTGTGTGATGATGGTTGGTGTGTGGATTTGCATCCCACAACAGGGTATAGCTTGGAGGTTTCTAGAAACAAAAGTTTCTATCTATCTATCTATCTATCTATCTATCTATCTATCTATCTGTGTGTAGGTGTGCATGTGCCTTGTGGAAATCAAGAGGACAATTAATTTTCTCCTCCTACTGTATGGGCGCCAGGAATCAAACTCAGAACTCATGTTGTCAGGCTTGGTAGCATGTACCAATCAATGGCCCCAGCCTGGCTGGTTGGCTGGCTTCCTTCTTTCCTTTCCTTTTCTTCCCTCTTCTTTTCTTCTCTTATCTTCTTTCCCCTTCCTTCCTTCCTTCCTTCCTTCCTTCCTTCCTTCCTTCCTTCCTTCCTTCCTCCCTCCCTCCCTCCCTCTTCCCTCCCTCTCTCCCTCCCTCCCTCTTCCCTCCCTCCCTTCCTTCCTTTCCTTCCTTCCTTCCTTCCTTCCTCCCTCCCTCCCTTCCTTTCCTTCCTTCTTTCTTTTAGCAGGTCTCACTATGGTTGTTCAAGAACTTGTTATGTAGATCAGGTTGGCCTTGCTTCTGTTTCCTGAGTGCTGGTTAAAGGCAGATTCTACCCCCACCCCCAACTTGTTTTAACTTTTTGTAGGTTACTCTCTTTTTCTCACGGCCCAAGATATCTTCTCAGCTTTTCTTCAGTCTTTAGAGTCCATGGGTTGGGGATGTTTCTAAGAGGTCCCTTTTCCTTTATTGTGAGACAAAGTCTTATGTAGTATCTTAGCATGGCTCCCAACTCCCCATGTAGTTGAGGATGACTTGGAATTCGTGGTCCTTCTACCTCTACCTTCTGAGTGCTGGGGTTACAGGTGTGTTCTACCACCCCTGGTTTATGGGGTTCTGGGGATTGAATCCAGCAGCTCATGAACGCTCAGTAGCGTTCTATTAACTGAGTTAGACACTCAACTTTCCAAGGCCTTTGTGTGTTAAACAAGCATTCTGTTCCTCTGCCATTCTCCACTTAATTTACTGATTAGTTTTTGAGACAGGGGCTCTCGTGATTAACTAGTCACTGAGCCTCAGGGACCTTCCAATCTCTGCTCTCCCATCACTAGAGTCACAGGTGCAGACTGCCACACCCAGATTTCTATGTGGTTGCTGGGATCCAGACTCAGTATGGATAACACATGTTATCTTGGATGGCAAACATTTAATTTACTGAGCTATATTCCTAGCACTCTCTTTGCATTTATTTATATTCATATATATATATATATAATATACATATAATATATATATATTATATATATATTATATATATATATTGTTGTTGTTTTTCAGGACTGGGTTTCTCTGTATAACCCTGGCTATCCTGGAACTCACTCAGTAGACCAGGTTGGCCTTAAAACTCAGAGATCCAACTGTCTCTCCCTCTCAAGGGCTGCGATTAAAGGCACTACCACATATGGCTTCTTTTCTTATTTTATATTATACACAGTCTATTTGTAGTGATTATTTGGAGACATCACACACATTGTGAACAGGTTTGGTTTTGTTCTGTTTGCTGGTGGAGAACAATTTGGCCAACCCTGCTTACCAGGTAAGCAGGCCTATTCTGATGATCCAGTCCAAGATAATGCAAAGAATCACATGTTGATGTTGGGCAGTGGTGGCGCCCACCTTTAAGCTCAGGACTCAATAGGCAGAGGAAGGCAGATCTCTGTGAGTCTGAGGACAGCCTGGTCTACAGTGTGAGTTCTAGGACAGGCAAGGCTACACAGAGAAAACCAAAACAAGCCGCCAAAGAATCATACTTTGGAGTAATATCTGTTTCAGTCTCTCTGCTTTATTCAAGGGGACTATAGTTTCCGCACACAATTGAAATGTGCTGACTTCTAGAAAACTGCAGAAAGCAGCTGTCCACCCAGTTCTGTGCTGACAGTGTGGCCAACTCCAAGGTCAGCGCCTCAGAAGAAACTTAACACTGACAAGATAAAGTTCACAGATACCCAACTCATAATGGGACAGAATTTTAAAATATCACTGGGTTGGGTACAGTAGCACAAGCCTACTATCCTAGCTCTTGGAAAAGTGAGGTAGGAAGATTCTGTAAGATTAAATTAGAAATACTCCTATTTCAAACACGGGCTGTTCGAGTATCCCAAGAACCACGAAAGACCTGTCTTGATGCAAATTGCTAGAGGACTTTATCAGCTAGCTGAGGACGAGCTCCTTTCACCCCAGGGGCTGGGGAGCTTGACCCAGAGCAGCAACAGTAGGGGGCTTTTAAGGAAAAAGGGAGAAGTTGTGAGGAGTTGGGAGGAGTTAGGCTACAGCTCTTCTCTGGGCAGGGGGGTGGGGTAGCCTTGCTGAAGGAACAAAGAGAGGGAGTGAGCTGTCTTTGGAGTTATCTCTGGGTCTCTGACACAGACAGTCAGGCTAGGTCTTCTTGCTAACAAAGAGCTTCTCACTGGCTGCATTCTCAGAGATTGGGAAACAGGCCTTGGGGGAGCATTCAAAGGCTGTACATTTCAAGTTCAAGACCAGTATGCACTACTTAGGAACACCCTATCTCAAAAAATTAAAAAAAGAAATTAAGTGTCTTTGGTTTGCTTTCTTACCCTTCAGATTTACCACGAGATGGACAGTATTGCCACAGACTTTCCTGACCTGGCGAGCAGAGTGAAAATTGGAGAGACATTTGAAAAGCGGCCCATGTATGTTCTAAAGGTGAGGCCCAACCAAGGCCCTTCCAAGTATCCTGACGGTACACAAATTTCTGCATCTGAGTTTCTAGGACTCAGCCCTTGGTTTGCTAATATAGGCAGTTTTTTAGAGCCCTTGGTTCTAAGGAAGAGATCGTAGTTCTGAGTCATCTTTGCATAATCAGATATTTTGATCTGATTGAATCCCCTGCTTTTATCTACTGTAGGTCTGTTAGAAAAGAACGTATCCCAGTCTATGTTTTGATTGGAAGGATCAAAAGAGAGGCCATTAGTATTCCTTAAGACTCTCAGAGGCCCATAGTCTGCCTTCATTCCTGCTTAGGCAGGCTACAAACCCTGTTCTGCTTTTATGGCCTCTTCTTGGAAAACACTGTGGGATGCTTGCATTAAGGTAGATGTCATTTTTAAGCCCATTCTGGGGTTGTTGGCCGCATGGAGCCCAATTTCCAACTATTTCTAACACATTCGAGCCTCTCTCCGGCAAAGGAGGCAGAGAGCTATGACAATGACAGAAGTTACGTAAGTAGTCCAGCTGAACACACAGAAAGGAATTTGGGCCTAAAAACTGTGGAACAACTGGTGGTGCTAAGAATTCGCCAGACCCTTAGCTTTGTAGAAGCCAGGTTTACAGCAAATAACAGGCAGAAGGGGCGCCATACCGCTGAGCCGGTTCCTGTAAAATAATTACATTTAGATTATTTGCCCATCTGATAGAGACCCTGGCTTCATTAGCCCCACGCTCTGACCCATGGAGCCCCAACGCTACAGCGAAGGCAGGAAGCAGAATTCATTACTGCCATTTACAAAGAGCTATAGTGAAGCCCTCTCCTTCGTAATTTAAAACCGAATCCATTTATTACACGAGCAGAACAGTCTGGTTCACGGACCCTTGTGTCTCTCTGTTGGGAAACCGTTTGAGAACTTTCAAGAGACACACTATTATTTCTAATCACACTAGCATTCTGATCCACAGTAGCAATTGTTTCTCCTTCCCATTTACTCCCAAAGCTGGAGAGGTTTGGGCTGCCCAGAGCTTCAGCCAGCCAATTAAGCTCCCCGGTCACGGATAAGCGCGATAAATAGATGGTGCCCTTAGGAACATTTGGTCTCTGAATTATATTAAATGAATTAAATGAATAGGAGCGGGCTGGGGAGAGGAGAGGTGAGGAGAGACGTGGACTGGCAGGTCATTTTCTGGCCCCTTTTCCCTCTGCAGTTCAGCACGGGAGGAGGCAAGAAGCGGCCAGCCATTTGGCTGAATGCAGGCATCCATGCCCGTGAGTGGATCTCACAGGCCACAGCCATCTGGACAGCGAGGAAGGTCATGTCGCCTGGAATTCGTCAAGGATTCTGGTGGGCCTGGGGTGGGGGACTGTAGCAACCCCTGTAGCTGGGTCCAGGGGATGAGGTACAAGGTGCTTGGCACAGACCTGGTAGGCTGGGACCTTTGTAGATGGGAGAAGTGAATAGACTAAGGTCATTGCATTGAGGTTAAGTAACAGTGTTAGGAAGCAGGCTAATGTGCTTCAAACGTGGGCCCTGCAAAAGGTATCGGAGTCTCAGCACCAGACTCAGATGTGTTTTGCCTTTACCTCCTTCCAAGCCTCACAGGGCTTCTGGGTTCTCAGATTGCCCCCAAGATCCTTCAAGAAACAGTTTTAAGACAAGTGCTGGGTGGGAAGGGTAGTGTCTGTGGAAGGCATGAACAAAGCCACCATCTCTCAGTCAACTACTTGTAGTTGATATTATCATGCAATCCTGTCCCCTGGCTTTGAGGGACTCAAAAGGCTTTTCAGAGAGCCCAGGGGGCTTCAGGGAGGTTTCAGAGAGTGGATGCCATCTTAGGGGAGAGGGGTCCTAGGTTTCTCAGGGAAATACCTGGTTAAACCTAGAGACCTAGCCCACCATAATGTAGCTGACAAGCACATTGTCTCTGCTTAGATTGTGACTGATTATCAAAAGGACCCAGCTGTCACCTCCATCTTGAAGAAAGTGGATATTTTCTTGTTGCCCGTGGCCAATCCTGATGGATATGTGTACACACAAAGCCAGGTGAGTGATTCTGAATGGCCAGGGCCTAGACTGAATTCCCCAGGTGGATTTCATATTTCGTTGGTACCCCTGGAGACCGTTTCTACCAACATGCATGTTAGAAGCTCCCTTGGGATTTTTTTCTTTTCTAGTTATCCTCTGAGCTGAGAATCGCCAGGGAATATATTATTATTTTTAGAGAGAATAGTCTAAGGAGCTCTCTATTGTGGGTCTTGAACAATTTTCAGCATTTTACCTATCTTCTATTCATCTTTCTCTCTCCGACACAATTTATTTTCTTGACATATTATAAAGCAAATCCCAGACATCATGTTATTTCATCTACAACAACCTTAGTATGCATCTCTAGCTCATGATGATAATAATAAAGAAAAAAAAAAACCAAACCCAGTACACTACTGTCACCTTTGAAAACTAATGGACGTTCTTTAATATCCTCTAACACTCCCCATTATTTTAAAACTGTCTCCTAGGAGTCAATTTGTCGAAGCCAGAATCTAATAAGGTCTGTGCACTGCACCTGTGGCTGGGTCTCAGCAGTCTTTATTCATTCAGAAGCACCCCAAACACATCCTTTTAAAATGTCATTCATTTGTTGGAGAAACTAAGTAATTTCCTGTATAATGTCTCACATTCTGCGTCTGGCTTATAGCTTCTTTGTTGTACGATTTAATTTGTTCCCTTATTCCCTAGTTGAGAGTGTGATTGAATTCAGGTGACTGTCTTAGACGACAATCAGCACTGTGCGTGTCTGTGGCATGAGTGATTTTCAGTGGACATTGCTTTGACTTCTGCATGAGCCAATAACTAGTCAAGGCAGTCAGATGGGACCAGCTTGGTTCTTGTATAGAAAGTTCTCACCTCATTAAGGCACTCTGGGGAGTCTCTTTTCTCTTCTCTTCTCTTCTCTTCTCTTCTCTTCTCTTCTCTTCTCTTCTCTTCTCTTCTCTCTCTTTTTTTTTTTCAATCAGCATCTTACTATATGTATTTTTGTCTGGCTTGGAACTATGTAGAGCAGGTTGGCTTCAAACTCACAGAGATCTGCCTGCCTCTGCCTCTTAAGTGTTGTGATTAAAGGTGTGTGTCACCATGCCTGACTCAAAATCCCTTTTCAGGGCTGGAGAGATGGCTCAGTGGTTAAGAGCACTGACTGATCTTCCAGAGGTCCTGAGTTCAATTCCCAGCAACCACATGGTGGCTCAGAACCATCTGTAATAGGATCTGATGCCCTCTTCTGGGCATGTCTTCTGTCTGAAGACAGCTACAGTGTACTCACATACATAAAATAAATCTCTTTAAAAAAAAATCCCCTTTTAAAGCCAGAAGGACACAACCTCTCCTGTGAGGGGTAAAAGCAGACGCCTACCTAGGCCAGTAAAGTCTGGAGTCTAGATGTACTGTTCCCCAGCACGCCCCAGTGAGGGCCGTATGCAGCTCAGCCCATTTATTGTGATCTTTGCACCTAAAGAAACTCTTCACTGTATCTTGACATAACCTTGGGTGGTTGGTGGCTTTTGCAGAACCGATTATGGAGAAAGACGCGGTCCCGGAACCCGGGAAGCCGCTGTGTTGGAGCCGATCCAAACAGAAACTGGAACGCTAGTTTTGCAGGTAGGTGGGGGGATGGTAGGTGGGGGGATGGTAGGTGGGGGGATGGTAGATGGGGGGATGGTAGGTGGGGGGATGGTAGGTGGGGGGGATGGTTTGAAATCCCACCAGCATTGGATGAACCTGTCCACAGGCCAGCCGTGTGGGAGAGCTAGCCAGTTCCACACTGGTTTTGGCCAGTTCCACACTGGTTTTGTTTTTCCATTTGCTGAAAGACTCGAGGACATGCCTCAGGCTCTCTGTGTCTCTGTGTTCTGTTTTGTTTTTAAGTCTTATTGTTGTAACTTCGAAAAGGATTGAGCCAGTAATCCCTGTCCTCGGGAGGAACGGGTGGGCCAGATAGTCTTTGCATTGTGATTATGATTATGTTAATTCGAACTATTTATTTATTTAACTTATTTATTGTGGTGAGTCCTTATACATTCTAGGCAAGTATTCCACTACTGAAGTAGCCCCTCAGCCCCTACATCAATTGTTATTTATTTATTTATCTATCTATTTATTTATTTATTTATTTTAAACGACTCTCATCTTAGACGCATTAATCCAAGACCCTTCCTTAGTCCTGGCCATTCCAGCTTAGCCTGCTGGATCTGTAGCTGGGTAGAAGGGTTCCTGATGTCAAATCAAAAGAGAGCAGTTAGTACTGTCACTCTAATAGGCTAGACCTTGGAGCAGCCACCCTTCTGTTAGTGTGATTCAGCCACTCAATGTCATGGAAGGTGAGTGTGAATTAGGTGTCCTGGGTTCTGAGGCCCAGCTGATTAAAAACCATCCCCACAAAAGAACCAACTGTTGTCTAGGAATCCTCTTCTTGCCCATTGAATGGATTTTTGTTCTTGAAACGGAAGAGATAATATTACTATTGCATGGCTGATAAAAATTACCAAATAAACTCACCTTCCACTTTTAAATCTAGTAGTTCTTTCCTACTATCACACACACGCACACACACACACACACAGACACACACATGTACAAACTCACACACCAAGGCATGCTTTATTATGAACCATGCAGAAAGCAATCCATCTATATACCTGTTAAATAATCAAGAGATTTTTAAAAACCACAACAATAGATTATTTTGGCAGCAGTTGGCCATTAAGACCTGAACCAAGAGAATAAGTTGACACCACAATAAATGGAGTCATTTTCATTATTTATTGGTATTCATATTAATTATCAAGAACACTTATTAATTACAACTTGTTCTTGAGTGTGACATTAATTATTTATGACAACTGCTATTAGCACAATATGAGGTCAACTCTATCCACTTAAAATAAAAGCCCCAATACTTTTCCTCCTCATTTGTAGCAAACCCCCAAACTCCCTCTCTGTCCCCTCAGAATCTGTACCTGCAATGAGAAGATTCTCGGGGGGCGGGGGGGGGCACCTGACAAATACCTGCTCACTTGTGTTGAGGGTGGCTTATTTCTGTCTTCTTGGCCTGTGGGTTACTTGTCACTTACTGCCCAGTTCCCCTCCACAGGAGAGGGGGCCAGTGATAACCCTTGCTCTGAAGTATACCATGGCTCCCACCCCAATTCTGAAGTGGAGGTAAAATCGGTGGTGGATTTTATTCAAAAGCATGGGAACTTCAAATGCTTCATTGACCTGCATAGCTACTCTCAGCTGCTGATGTATCCCTACGGGTACTCAGTCAAGAAGGCTCCGGATGCGGAGGAGCTGGTAAGTGATGGAGGCCTTCCTCCTGCCACTAGCCTGCTTTGACTTTGGCACGGCCAAGGTGGCTGATCACAGCTATAGAAGGCAAGCACGGGAGCCCAAATACCATGAAGGGCCCTGACCAATGCCTCTCTGTGCTTTGTGCCATTCCACCTACAAGGGACAAAAATAAACTCTGTGAGTTCTAAGACTTTGTCCAGCCTGCATCCTTGACTTTCTACCTAAGATTAGAACAGGTCTTAGGCTCATGACTTGCTAAAGACTGTTTCTCTCTGGTTAAGGAAGAAGTTAAAGAGGGTATAGGTCATAGCCTGGGGGTTCTGTGTCAGAGTCCACTACTCAGCCACAGAATAGGACAGGCACCTATAGATGGTCTAGTAGGAATAGGGCTGGTATCTTCGGGATAGCTTCAGGCCTGTGTCTCTCATGCTGCTCTGCTGGGACACCACCAGCCCAAAAGTCTATGGGCTGAAGAAGCTCCCCCCGACCAACTCATGGCTAGCTATGGACCAGAGTTAGTTCTCTATTCAAGGCTTTTCTCTTGACCATACTTGGCCTTCTGTCATGCTCCTGAATAAGACATTCCCCTCCCTTAGGATATCTTGGTAATGTATCTTAATGAGATTCCTGCGGGGTTGGCAAGCAGCTCTCAGGGTTTTCTGACAGAGCAGGAACCTCAGAGTGCTCCCTGATTGATCTCTGCTCACCTCCCTCCTCCCTTCCCAGGACGATGTGGCAAGGAGTGCAGCCAAAGCCCTGGCTTCTCTCTCGGGCACTAAGTACCAAGTGGGACCGACTTGCACCACCGTCTGTGAGTATCACTGGGTGTGAGCTGTTTGGAATGCAGCTTGGGAGGGAACTTGAGTTGGGGTAGGAGAGATGGGAGCTTTATTTTCTGTGCTATTATCTGATTGTCTCAGTGGTTAGTAACAGACCAAAATTCATGTCAAGACTTCGTGACAAATGGCTGCCGAAGGCACCATCTCCATCAGCTCCATCAGTCTGCTAACAGGTGATCACATCCCATTGATGGGTTAGGACCTGTCAGCTGGGGGACGACGCTCCTCATTTGTATTAAGGCTCCTGACATGGTTTATAGAAAAGTTATCAAAGCTTCGCTTCCATGTGTGTGTTTCCCACGTTATTGTTTTTGAGACCAGGTCTCTTACTGATTGGCTACACTGGTTGGCTGGCAAGAACCAGAGATCTGGTGATCTCTGCTTCACTAGCATGACAGTTACGGACCTGTGCTGCCATGTCTGCGGGGTTATGGCCCCATGCTACTGTCTGCTTGTGTGTGTGTGTGTGTGTGTGTGTGTGTGTGTGTGTGTGTACTGAGACTCCAGATCCAGGTTCTTATGCTTGAGTTGTTTCTGCAGGTACCTATCGATTTATCAAAGGAAACTCCCAGCTTTGTGTTGGGAGATGGATGACAGAGATAATGGGTGTTAGAAGTGGCCTAGTGGAAGGGCGCCTCTTAACTAGGACTAGTATCTAGGTAAAACAAAACAAAACTCTACCAAGTATCCAAATTCAAACCTGGCCTTGAAGCTTGTCACCCACAGCCTCACTTGAAGGGCATATTTGTTTTGGTCTCATCTGAGCATTTTCCTGGATTTCTGTTGACATCTTGCTAGTTAACTTATTTTGGGAATCTGCCTTCAAGTGATGGGAAATGTCATACCACACAACTCTGGCGAAATGGGAAACGTGAGTGTCGACATGGGAGGTAGAATTCTGTTCCTTTGTCAGGGAGTGTGTCCCTCTACAGTGCCTTCTCTATAGCAACCACTGTACCTTTGCCTCAGATCACTGTACCTTAGCTCCAGAGCAGCATAAAGCCGTGAGCAGGATGCTGGTGTTTGTCTTGCTAATTGCAGCAACAATCCATTAATTATTCATAGTTTATTGCTATTAGTGTTGTTAAATGGGGACTCTTCAGAGGATGCATTGGGAGACTTTCTCCACCCTCTGCTTCATCAGTCAGAAGTGAACCACTCACTAAGAGAGACTTGCAAGGACTGACGGAGCCTTGCTAGGAATCCCTTGAGGAGGCCTTCCCAAAGGCCTTTGTGGGTCACCAGGGTCCCCACTCTTGGGTGAAACATCAGTTTAAATAATGGCCTCATTCTCTTACATCAAACACATTCTTTTCCCCAGCAGGAGCTGTGTCAAGTCAAGGGATACTCACCAGATCCCTCTCTCAGGAGGGAGGCTCCCCCAAGAGTGTCTCAGAGCCATAAAACTTCCTATCTTTCAAGAACATTCTACGACCTTTTTAGGTCTTCTCGGCCGCCATTGCTTTCTGAAAGAGCAGTCGGTTTTGGTATATTAAAAGTTGTCTAACCCAGGGGCGGCTCTCTGGCATTTGCCCTATCCATGGTTGACGTCTGTCCCTCTGAGCACTGGCCTTTTCTCGGAGTCACCAGTTGAGATAAAAGTAGTTTACACTTTCTTACCTTCTTAAACAGAGCATAGGAAAGAGAGTTCAGTGCACACAGCGCACACACCCCCCCCCCAATTGAGTGGTTTTCTGAAGATGAATTATTACACCCCGAGGACCTGATATGTCTAAGGTCCTTCTGCTAACTAGCTCCACCCCATTTTGCTGCTTTAAGTCTTGTGTCTTTTTTTTTTTTTTTAAGCTAATGCTTTTTAAAGTTAGTGTAGAAGATACTGAGTGTCATGGTAGAGTTCTCATGCATCTCTGCGATGCTCATGTGTGCGCTCCCTGCCACCCACCTCTTCTGACTGGGTCGCCTGCCCTTCAGAATCTTGTGGCTTCTTCCTCCTGTCAGACCGTCATGGCTGCGTGTTCTGCCCTCCATCCAACTGCTTCTTGCAACTCATCCCTTTTCTCTTTACTGCTCCTGATTTATTAGGGGCTCCTGATCTAGTTAGTTCTTGGGCTCGTCTGACTAGGATAAATCATGGGTTTTTAAGGATGTTTGTGACAATGTTATTTATCACCCCAGAAGTCTGGTAAGCATCTAAAATTCCCATTAAGAGAGGGCTAGACAAAAATACAATTGGTGCATTCATAGAGGGAAGTATCAAGCTCCCCTTAAATGAATAAGGTGGATCAATACGTGCTAATAGGGAATGATCTTCAATCTGTTTTTTAACTAATTGAAAAATAGAATGTGTGGAATGGCCTTAATTGTGTGTGTTTGTGTGTGTGCATGTGTGTAGTGTGTGTGTGTATGTATCTGCGTGTGTGTGTGTGTGTGTGTGTGTGTGTGTGTGTGTGTGTGTGTTTTAAAAGATCTGGGAGATAGCTTGGTTAGGAATGGCCTTGCTATGCAAACATCAGCACCTACGTTCCATTCCTCAAATCCATATACATAAGCCAGGCATTGTGCCATCCACATTTAAGCCAGCACTAAGGGGATGGAGGCAGCTCAGCCTAGCAAGTGAGTTGCAGGCCAGTGGGTGACCCTGTCTCTAAATATGAGGTAGCCAGCACTGAGAACCAGCACCTGAGACTGACCTTCCATCTCACACGCATATGTACATGCATGCATCCATGCACACATATGTACACATGTACCCCATGTGAATATGTATACATGCAAGCAAAAGTCAGTGTCCATTGAGCAAGGAATTAGGCAAAATGAAGTTTATGAATGAACTTGATTAACTTTGAATACTAAGCAGTGTCCTTTCTGCCTGCTTCCAGTATCTTAAGTGTGTTAGGAAGTTCTTGAGTTTGTCCTGTAAAGAACAACTGGGCACCCTAGGTATTAGGGTTGGTTTCCTTTTCTTTTTTCTTTCTCCTTTTCTTTTCTTTTTTGCTGGAGCATTTTCTCAGGGTAGAAAGACTATGGGAGAGATCACACAAAGATTTCTGAGAGCAGGGCAGAGCCCATTCCATTCCCTTGGGAACAGGCAGTCTCTGTGGAAGCTGTATCTCTAGAAAAGTCACACACACATGTCCATGAGAAATGCTTCTCAGGGATAAGGGAAAGGAAGGGCCTGGGCTTACATTTATCAGATGTGTTAATCCACCAGATGGACCTCAAGTAGATTGGATAGACCACTTAAAAGAATGTGGGCTTAAATTCCAGCGTCACCCTTTTCTGTCTGCATTTCCTTAGTAGCTTTACCCAGGCTGAGCCTGCACTTTCCCATCTGGGAACTAAGGGTGGTAACGGCCATCACTGCATTTTTCAAGACCATGATATCAATGGATGTAAAGTGTTAGATATAACAGCTAGCTCATGGCAGATACTGAACAATAACAACAAAAAGATTATCTGCCATCGTCATTATTTTATTAGTGACAGTTGGAGGCCAGTTCCTGCTCTGGCAGTTTGGGAAGAAGCAGAAAAATAGATGTCCTATCTCTTTCAAGTCCTCTGGCAAAGGGAAGCCCCAAGGAATGTGCTTCCTTTCCCTCTGTGTATCAGTTATCTCGTGCTGTGTGGAAAAAAGAAAACAAACAAGACTAAGCTAAAACCTCTCCAGCTTAACATGATAAACATTTCTTTTCTTACCCTGTTTCTGTTGGTCAGGAATTTAAGACCATCTTATGGGAATGAGTCTGGGGCAGAGTCTTGCAAGGAGGTCACAGTTAAGCTGCATTCCGGGATGGCGATCAAGCAGACCTCAGGGCTGGGTGGTCTGCTGATGGGGCAGCTTGCTTGGGTGCCTGGTGAATTAATGTTGATTCCCGGCAGGAGGTTGCATTTCTTCACTGGGCTTCCTAGGTGCCCTTCCACCAGTAGCAGCTGGTTTTCTCCAGACTCAGTGACCCAAAGATAAGCAAGGCTCACATGACAAATTCTTTCTGCAGAATCTTTTTTTTCACTAAATGTCAGTGCATGTGTGTGTGTGTGTGTGTGTGTGTGTGTGTGTGCGTGTGTTCATGTTACTTGTATTTATGCATGTTTAATATATACATGTATATGAACATATATGCAGAAAAATTTACTGTCTTTTCCTATCACTTTCCACTTTATTGAAGCCAGCTCTCTTTGCTGATCCAGCTAGCCTTGTTAGGCAGCTTGTTCCAAGGGTACCCTGACTCTGCGTCCTGAACGCTGCAGTCACAAGTAGGCCACCATGGCTAATTCTGTAGATTCTAGGGATCTGAACTCTACTACTCAAGCTTGAATGGCAAGCAGTTTACACACTGAACTGTCTCCCCAGCCTTGGGAGTGAGGATTGAAAATCTTAGTTTGAGGCTTAGAATAGACCTTCACAGTATGAGATGACCTAAGATATATGGATGGAGTCGGAGCCAATGTGCCTGTAGAACATATGTCTCAGGACCTGACGACTCTGAAAGAACTCTGGATTCTAAGGAAGTCCATCCAGACAGAGCTCTCATCCTTTTCCACAGGAATTCCTAGAGGAATTCTTGAATTGAAGTAGGCTTCAATGGTGTTTTCTTCTGACTTACAGATCCAGCTAGTGGGAGCAGCGTTGACTGGGCGTACGACAATGGCATCAAGTATGCTTTCACATTTGAGCTGCGAGACACTGGGCACTACGGCTTCCTCTTGCCAGCCAGCCAGATCATCCCCACCGCAGAGGAGACCTGGCTAGGGCTGAAGACCATCATGGAACATGTTCGGGACCATCTCTACTAGTCAAAGAACTATCACATTTTACCTCTAAGCCACCACAGTTCAAGATCACTTCTTCACGGAGAGGTCTGAGCCTTCTGGGTTGGCAGAGAGCTCAGCTGGCTCCTCTTCAGCTTAGCTTCACAGAGATCACATCCCCTGGTAGTGAGCACATGAGGGACACTTCCTCTGTGTAGTGGTTGGTCCTGATGCTCTACTAAGCTTTTGGGATACCTCTCTACTTACGCAGCTGGTTAGGCGGGCCACATTTGAGGTCATCATCATCATCATCATCATCATCATCGAGACAGGATTTCTTTATGTAGCCATGACTGTCCTGGAGCTTGCTATATAGACCAAGCTGGCCTTGAACTTACAGAGATCTGCCTGGCTCTGCCTTCAGCATACATTAAAGGAATAAAAGATGTATATCACCATACCTGGCTCATCTGAATTCTTTTCTGTTGGCTGGAGCGCACAGTCAAGCTCTTGTCCATTACAAGGCTCAGTGTTCAGATGATGGCCTTTGTTTTGTAAACCGTCTTTTCTTTATATTTGGTGTTGCTGGGATCCTCCAAGGGGTCAGTTAGTTATATTGTAGGTGAGGCTCTCAGGGGTCATGGGGAAACGGGACTAGATTTCAGGGACAGATTAGCACCATCGGTCCCCTTGGCCTCACCACCACTCTGCCTTTTGAACTCACTTCAAAGATTTTTGACCTCACCCCACAGGTCCTAAATCATCCCTAGAGCCTGGATAATCTCAGGGCCTCAGCACACTCTGGCTCTGGTGTGCCCTGCGTTTCAGTATCCTGGTTTCTGTCCTCTTGTGTTTAATGTTACTTTCTATTTTGCATCCTGGACCCTGAGTACCTACCTGGAACAAGACTTCATCATCATCCTTAGCACATACTGTCTGCCCTGTTTGTGTTATGGTTTTTTTTTTTGTGTGTGTGTGTGTGTGTGTTTGTTTTCTTGTGGTTTCTTTTTTTCCTGTTTTCAATCATGTCTATAAATCTTAACCTTCTGCCTAGGATTTGGGCAGCATCTGGTGTTTCCTGGTAAGCTAATAAATATTCAATATGGGTCTCCTGATCATCTTTTATTCTTTGCTTTTACCTGAATAGAACTGAGCCACAGTCTTGAATATGCAGCTCTTTAAATGTCAAAAGTAAATTTTAATCCCTGTCCCTCTCGCATGACATGAACGAAAGCCTATTTCATCAGGCCCGGGGGGTGGGGGGGCTCTGGGGCAACGTTACCTTGGCGATCTCACTCTGGCTGGTTCTACTTCCTTGGTTTTCCCCCCAGAAGCTTGATATTCAGGGCTTCCATGATGATTAGACCCGGGGATGCTGACTCACGGCTTTGGAGCCCAGATGAGGCCGATGATAAAATCAGAATACGAATGTACTAATTTACATCATGGCATGTAACTGTTTAATGGATTGGATCCTCACGTCGGCTAAACAGTATATTCTCAGTACATTCTCTCCCTGTAGGCAAGATACATGGGCAGCCAAATTATAATCAGAAGGTCGCTTAGTGAGCAGGCGTCGGAGCAAGGAAAGTTAATTAGAGTCTATGATTAGAATTTCTAATGGCACCCAGCTCTAATAGAATGATATGTCTACTTCTATAACCAGAACACACCTGCCAGCTGGTCACTTGTGTTGGGTAGTAAGGGCTGCTACACATGCGATAGATATCTCTGTGGTCACCACAATGCTTGCCTCTGTGACCTACCTGTGACCTAGCTCCATTTCTGGCCACTGCCCCTCAGATTGAGATTTTTCCTTCAGATTCTTCAGGGATTTCTTAAGCAGGGCATGAAGAGCCAAAGGAGAATAATAATAACAATGATGGTATGTGTGACTAGAATAAGACCTGGGACATTAGTTCTTTAAGAGACACAGCAAAAACAAGTTATAAGAAGAGACCCACAACATTCGCAAATCCACACAACAAAGAATGTATGCAGACCTTCAGGTCAGTAAGAACACACATAATACTGTGGGGAAACTGGGCAAATCTAATCATGATGAGCATATCGTGCAAGAGGAGGGGCGTATGTCTGACAAGCATATTTTTTGTAGGGATGATGGATGACTGAAGACATCCAGAACAAGGAGGCCACTCTGCCCATTCAGTTAACAGAAATGGAAACGCTGGGACAGACGCAAGGGGAAGGTTCTCTTATATGTCCTCAGTGGACAGATGAACTAGTAAACCACTCATGTGGAAGCCATTACATCACCATCTCCTGAAGCTTCTGGCTTATGATCCAGCTACTTCCACCCCAGAAGCAAGCCTGAGAGAGCCAATGGGAGAATTAGGCAGGAACAGTCATAGAGGCTCTGCTCATTATGGCGAAGGCCTGGGAATCATGGGAAAGAATGTTATCACCATTGACGCTGCTAAATAAAACGTGCCATGGCCACGTGCTTAAGTCGTGTGTGCCAATCAAAATTTACTATGATTTTTTTTTTTTTTGAGAATTAAAACTGCATACCCACACGGATATATACATGAACACATACATGGACATGCACGCATAATGTATACATGTATAAGGAAGACATATATTCTTGATAAATTATTTAAGGGAAGGAAGATGGAGCCGATCTACTCCGATCCCTCCTTCCTTGTGAAATGCACCGACCCCTTAGCAGCTGTGGGTGTTCACTGTCCACAGTTCAAATCTCACCTCCTTCCTTTCTTCTTAAAAAACAAACAAAAAAATATACCACATTTATTTATTCTCTCTCCTCTCCTTCCCCGTCCCCTCCCTCTCCCTCTTCTTCTCCCCCTCCCTCTCCCTTCTTCCCTCCCCTTCCCCTCCATTCATGCAGGTCAGAGCACAACTTTCAGGAGTCAGTTCTCCCCTTCCACCATATGGGTTCTGGTTCTGAGGCTCGGCAGCAAGTGCCTTTACCCACAGAGCCATCTGACTGGCCCTAGTCTTACTCTCCTTCTAATCCTCAAGACTTGATGTTGACCAAATAAGGTCTGCCTCAGTTAGGAAGCTATGTTTCTTTTGCCTTTATCTCTCCTCTCCAATGTGGTTCATGACTTTGTTTCAAGGGTACAGATAGTTGATTCTTTGCTTCAAGATGGGGCCAATATTTGGGCATCAATATTCTGAGGGGTCAGGATGAGGCCGGTTGGCAACAGATTCAGGCAAGTCATCTTTGCTAAGCCCTCTTTCACAGATGCTGGTCTCTGGGGATCAGCCTCTCGAGGTATCACTCACAGAAGACTGGCTGCAGGCTCTGCTTCCAGGGGAATGGCTTAAGACAACCGGAAGCGAACGCAGGGCTCCAAGTGATGATTATCACAGTCGGAGAGGCAGCAGGAAGGGTAGGGTCTCAGATAAGCCCCATTGCTGATGAGAATGTCATTCACCAAGGCGTATGATGAATCTATTCCCATAGACCTGGATCCATTTGAAAAGATATGAATAAAGATAGGAATTTTAATTTAAAAATGCTCACATGTATCATGAATTTATTGCACTTCTATTAGCACTGAGGACAGTTTTAGATGCTACATTCTAACAGCAAATGAGAACAAAAGTCTCTTCCTGCCTGGAAACTTGTAGATGAAGAGGCAGGAAGACCCCTGTTAAGGTGAAAGTAAGAAGTTCATTTGGATAAACAATAATAAATAAATAAGACAGGCTGCTTTAAGGGGAGTGATGGATGATAATGGACCTCTCTGGGCTGAAGGAACTAGAGGAGATAGCATTTGGGCATTTGTTTTAAATTATTCTTAACATTACTCTTTGTCTTCTTCCCTAAGCCACGTGAACAGGGGGGCGTTAGATTTAATTTTCTACAGTTTATGGAGGGAAATGTCTCAAGGGCTGCACGTTTCTTGTCTTAGATGAATAATTAATATGTTCTGTTTTCTAAATGAAAGCCCCACAGGAAAAAAAAAAAAAAGGAAATCTGAACTCTTATAAACCTGCACAGAAACAGCTAAATGCTTTTTTCTGAAAAGCATTTAAGTTGGAAAGACCTCTGCACCTCAGAAAACAAAATGTTCATGGGGTTTCCCACCCATAAGGGTGGCCATAAGAGTAGAGGGACTAATTCATCAGCCATGGCTCTCTTGGTATGTACTCATGTACCAAGTGCACACTTGTGAGTCAAGGTTAGCCAACAACCTCGGGTGCTCGGGTGTGTGTGTGTGTGTGTGTGTGTGTGTCTCTGTGTGTGTATATATGTCTGTGTGTGTCTCTGTGTCTGTATCTGTGTCTCTGTGTATGTGTGTATCTGTATATCTGTGTTTGTGTGTCTATGTGTGTGTGTGTGTGTGTGTGTGTGTGTCTGTGTCTGTGTGTCTGTGTGTGTAGGCCAGAGGACACTTTGCAGGAATGGGTTGTTGGGCCTGAGTAAA
The DNA here is from genome assembly GCA_902729485.2 of Mus minutoides. Lineage (NCBI taxonomy): Eukaryota > Metazoa > Chordata > Mammalia > Rodentia > Muridae > Mus > Mus minutoides. Next base: position 2,378,645 of record LR749520.1, read on the forward strand.
TGTTCTTTCCTGCTAAGCTATCTTTCTGCCCACCAAGGTTTTTGAGATGGAACCTCTCATCGGCCTGGAGCTTGCCAATTCAGCTGGGCTGGCTAGCCAGTGATCCCCCCAGAGATACTCTTGCCTCTACCTCCCCAGTGCTGGGGTCATAAACACTTGCTGGGGGTGGGGAGGGGGGTGTTGCAGACCAAATTTGGTGACTTGTACTTGTGTAGAAATCACTCTATAGACTAAGCTATCCCCCCAGCCCCGAGTTTTCTTCACAGTCTCTGTGTGTGTGTGTGTGTGTGTGTGTGTGTGTGTGTGTGTGTGTATGTGCTGGTGGGGTCAGGACTCTGAACCATATCCAGGGTTTTTTTCCATGTTCTCTTGGGACCAAAAGATGATGTTTGTGAAATCACTGATTAAGGACAACAGTCTGAGGCTGGGCTGCGATTTGCAGCTGCCTGTGCTGCTAGCTTGAAGTTGAGCTGCTCACTGATCTGCAGCCACCTAGGCACCATGTTATTTACTTCAGTCTTACGGCCGTGGAAGACAAGGAGCAACAGAAGGGCCCTGCTCCTCCAGCTGTGTCATCTTGCACCGTGATGTACTCTCTGGGAGCCTCAGTTTCTCATTCTTATATTTAGGGGTGTGGCGCTGGAGATAAATCCAGGGCCCCGAATCCACAAGTGCCCTACTCCTAAGCTCTGCCAAGTGCTGCCTATTTTTCCTTTGTTTTTGTTTGGTTTTTGTTTTGTCTTGTTTTGTTTTGAGACAGGGTCTCACTACGTAGCCCTTGCTGGTCTGCAACTTGCAATGTAGACCAGGCTGGCTTCAACTCAGAGATACACCTGCCTCTGCCTTCCAAGTGCTGGGATTACATGTGTGCAACATTACCTCTGGCTTTCTATCTTTAAAGTGTGAATACTGTTAGGATTGGCAATGAGATAACAAGAGAATTAAGTGAGCTAATGAAGTATTTCATAGTATTTCATAGCTTCTGTGGCAGTAGGAGCGCTCAGTACGTGTAACAGTAATTCCTCTCACCAGGTGGTAAAAAATCATCTATAAATGAAGTCATCGGCAATTTCTCTAAGTGGAGTCTTGCTTGTTAAAGGTGTATGACACTAAAAGCAACAACCTCAATCATTTACAGAAAACCACAGACAAATCCAAAGTCACATGTAGTATTGTTGAGTTTTAAAATACTGTCTTCCTGTTGTTGTTGTATAGATACAGCTGCCTTTAGATTCAAACAAAGGACCATTGCCTGGAAGCTTCTGAGGGCCAGCTTCTAGCCCAGCCCTGACAAGCATATGGGGTCATCTCTTGAGTTCCACAGGTCCTGGGAAGGCTCTGCTCTAAGTCTGTTCTGGGTCAAGTTGAAGACGTGTTGCAACCCTGGGACTTCTTATGGAAGCCAAGCTTCTCTTATGTTTCTTTACAAAGACAGGGAGGCAGCATCTTCTCATCATTATCACCACCATCATCCTTATCTTTCTGTTTGATGAAGTCTGGAATTTTGCCAAGCCAGGCAGCTTGTAAAATAAATTCCCTCTGCTGTTTGCATTGAGCCTTAAATCATGAACACCAGCTGTTTTGTGTATTTGAAATAAAGCTCCAGGTGTATTGGGGGGGCATCAAGGGAACACAGGCCGTTTTTTTCCTCTCCTCTAGGATATCTGGGGGTACTGTGGTGCAGCTGGGAAATTTATTCATTCAGTGCAGAAAGTGAATCTTGCCCCCCCCCCATCCCACATCTACTGCCATCTTTGGCAAGGTCATGCTCAGCGAAGCCGTGCTCAGCCACTAGTAAATATTTATAGATTTGACTTGTGACAGGCACCCAGTCAACAATCACATAAGCCATACCCTCAACACCTAAGGATGGCAGGGAAAGGGTGCATTTTCCAAACAAAAATGATATGTTGAATTCTCTTTCTTTCTTTCTTTCTTTTTTTTTTTTTTTTCCGAGACAGGGTTTCTCTTTATAGCCCTGGCTGTCCTGGAACTCACTTTGTAGACCAGGTTGGCCTCGAACTCAGAAATCCTCCTGCCTCTGCCTCCCGAGTGCTGGGATTAAAGGCGTGCGCTACCACGCCCGGCTTTTTTTAAAAGATTTATTTTATTTATTATATGTAAATACATTGTAGCTGTCTTCATACACTCCAGAAGAGGGCGCCAGATTTCGTTACGGATGGTTGTGAGCCACCATGTGGATGCTGGGATTTGAACTTATCACCTTCGGAAGAGCAGTCGGGTGCTCTTACCCGCTGAGACATCTCACCAGCCCCCTGTTTCTTTTTTTTTGTTTGTTTTTTGTTTTGGTTTTTGAGACAGGGTTTCTCTGTGTAGCCCTGGCTGTCCTGGAACTCACTCTGTAGACCAGGCTGGCCTCGAACTCAGAAATCTGCCTGCCTCTGCCTCCCAAGTACTGGGATTAAAGGCATGTGCCACCAGGCCTGGCATATTGAATTCTGGAAAACAGATTGAAATGCATGTCCCTAAGTTCCGAGAGAGACCACATAAATTAAACATGGGGCCATAAGGAAGGCTCAATACTGGTTAAGTTGTTTGCCATTTTCTGGTGATTTATAGTTGTCAAATGCTTTATAGATATTGGATAATTAAATTATTGCAACCACCTGGTGATGTATGTGGGCTGAATGCTATTATGCCCTCTTTAGTAGACAATGAAGAGGGTGGCTGTGGGTGTAAGCATACAAGCTGGGAAATGAAGCTGTCCTCTGAGTCCTTGATGAGAAAACACAGTCCAGCAACATACTTCTAACTATGCTCGTGAACTTGAATGCCTTTGACGTGTGTGGTCACACTGACGTCACAGCCTTGTGTTAGTGATGTCACAGCCTTGTGTTAGCTACCTGCCTTTTGACACCTGAGCCTCTCCAGGTCTGCAGTCCAGAGGGGATGTGTGAGGAAGCCAGAGTTAGGTCTCCCTTACTGGATGTTGTCGCTAGCTGAGGAAACATAACCAACAGGGGGACATGTTTCTTTATGCCCTCCCTGACTCATGGACCTGTGTTCAAGATTTTCTTCCAGGGGAAACCATGAGCACTGTTTGAATATGGAGCATCTAAAATGAGTTGACAGCTACTATGTCCACCCCTCAGGGGCCTTATGTGCTTTTGTGTACACAACCTGGAGTGCCACCTGCTTCATTTTGACCCTCAGCCTCTTACCCTTAGATGATTAAAGTGTCCACTCCTGTCAACACGCAAATAGACATACTCTGTTTCAATATTTAAACAATTTGGCCTAGACTTTACAAACCCATTAACTTGGGTCTGAAGTGTCAAGACAAAGCCACAGTTTTGCGTGGTTGAGATCTTCAGCACATAATGGCACACCATAAAACAAACAAACAAACAAACAAACAACCCCCCCAAAACAAAAAACAAAACAAATCAACCCACTGTATAGACTTGAACAGCTGTGTCAATTTCACAACCAGGAGCCTAGTGTGGTCTTTTCACTTAGCTAACTAACTGTGATCGCCTTCCTTGCTCTTGTGTCTTTGTACTTTAAACATTTTTTTTTAATAATATTTATTTATTTATTTACTGTATGAGTGGAAATCAGGATAATTTCCAGAAGTCAGCTCAGTCCTTCTACCATGTGGGGTATAGCTATCACACTCAGGTTTGTGGCACTAGCCTTTACCTGAGGAGCCGTCTTTATTCCTTTTTGATGGATGGAGAGAACACAGAGGTCAGGAAAGCAAACACTCTCTTCTTAGGAGAAGCTGGGCCCCCGTGGGAAAGGACGAGCTGCTTCAGCACTGTGAAGTCATCTTTCTAAAGTGCTTTTCTCGGTTAAGGAGGCATGTCAAAGAAGACACCAGGTCTTTCTCTGTCCTGTTACAGGGCCATCAACAGGGTAGATGATCTCTGTATGTGCCTGGACTTTCTTGGGCTAGTAGCTCCTGTCAGGGAGTCCTCAGTTACACTGGAGAATGAAGAAAGGACTTTCCTAGTCAGAACACCTCTTGCTCATACAGGGTTGGGGACAGAGTCCTGAGCTGGAAAGGCCTGGCAGTGAATCAAAGAGCAGCACTGAGCTGAGAAAGGTCCAGGAGCCAGCCGGGGACTAGGGATGAAATGCACAGAAATGAGAGGGGAAATACCTGATTGCTTGTCAGAGGTAGACATTTTCTCCTGGACATGTCTGATGAAGCCTTTCCTTCAGCAAGTTACTTTGAATTTTTCTAATTCTTTAATCCAAATTTCTAGATCCTTCCTCAGATGGATCTAGACACTTAAACAACTCGAGACCCAGAGTCAAGTGTTTTTCTTAAGATTCAACACCCCAAATTTGACTTTCTTTTTCCTTTTTAAATTTCACTCTGTGCGTACGGATGTGCTCGAGTGTGCACATGTGGATAGGTGTGTCTCTGTATATGTGCGTCTGTGTGTGTCTCTCTCTTTGTGTCTGTGTGTGTCTCTGTGTCTGTGTGTGTCTCTCTCTTTGTGTCTATGTGTGTCTCTGTGTCTGTGTGTGTCTGAGTATCTTTCTCTCTCTCTCTCTCTCTCTCTCTCTCTCTCTCTCTCTGTGTGTGTGTGTGTGTGTGTGTAAAAGGACAGCTTTCAGGTGTTAGGTCTCACCCTCCACTGAGGATTGTAGCCACTGAACCCAGGTGGGCTCATGTGGCAAGTCTTGTAAGTTTGCATCTCTCTCTCTCTCTCTCTCTCTCTCTCTCTCTCTCTGTCAGCATTCTGATATATATTTCAAATGTCTCTTGGTCTCAATGCCCACAAGATTGCTTTAGGCCTGTGAAGGACATCCTCACTCTAACTACAAGAACCACCTTCCAGCAAGGTTGACTTCTGGTTTCACATGCAACCCATTCCTGAACACAGCTATAAGAGGATGTGGAAATCAAATCCGGAGACACAGGTTGCAGTGAGAAGCAACACCAGGGAGCTGCAGAGCTGCTGAGGAATACAGAACCCTGGTCCCACTGCCACGTACAGAATCAGACCTGCATGGATATCAATTCCCAGATGATCTAGGTATGTTGCAAGGTTTGGGACACACTGATCGTGTCCTTGCCACCCACCCTCGTATGTTGCTAATTATACCTTTCAATATGATAGATTATCTTTACCCAGGCTTTATATTAGAGTCATGGGGGTGACATCAGCAAAATGTTGCTTGGGGCTCTACACCGTTGGTAAAACAGAACCTCTGTATCCCAGCTCCATGGACGTCGGGTGGTAGTCCATGGCTGAAGCTGAGTTGAGTGGTTTTCAACCCAGTTTCCAGGTGGTTTCTCCAGTGTTTAGAAATCCGCTGAGAGACACTCCTCTGTGGATCTTTTACATCTCTGCACATCCATACTGTCTTTTCAAGGATGTTAGAGCAATAAACATCGCTGGAAGCTGGAGATAATGTTTCCCTCCGGAGTGAAGGGTAGATTTATTTACTGTCCAGTATAATAAAAATAATGTCTGTTTCTGAAGCAAAGGACGGTTGGGTTCACTGCCCTATTACAAAAGTTCAGGGTCTCTGGGCTTCAGCTCTGACATGTGACGAGCTCCGAAACCCGCCTCTCCTGCTTTATCAACAAGCAAAAAGCTGAATAAACTGAAAAGCAATGACTTTTCTTAGACTTCCCAGAGAATTGAGGTCAGAGGGCAAACTGATGTCCCGCAATCTGGAGAGACAGCCCTTTCAGAGTCACAGATGTGATCTACTGACCCAGAGCAGAAGCCATGCTGGATAGGGAGACTTGAATTCCACAGTGACTTGGATGTGTCTGGAGGCTGAGTGTGGACTTGCATGAATATGTGAGACCCTCAGGAACACACCATCTCCATATTCCTCCTTGTGTGTTTTGTTTTGTTTTGTTTTGTTTTGTTTTGTTTTGTTTTGTGGGTCTTCTCTCTAGAAACTCACTAGGGTCTCCTGGAAATGAACCAACAAACCTTTCCTATTGTCTGAGATGGGAAGAGAAAGTCAACCGTTGTGAGCACGGCCAGCGCACTCTCCACAGCCCAGCCTCACTCTGTAGGGGAGAGAATGCTCAATGTTCCAACATACAGAACTGATGGGTGAGGCTGATGTGAGAGATGGCTCAGTGGTTAAAGGCCTTGGCTGCTCTTCCAGAGGCCCTGGATTCGATTCCCAGTACCCACATGGTGGCTCTCAACTGTTTGTAACTCCATTTCTAAGGGATCCATGGCCTCTTTTGGCCTCCACAGGCATCAAGTGGTACATGGAGGTACATGCAGGCTTATATACATTAAAAAAAAGAAAGAAAGAAAAACCAGAAGGAGAACAGATACACGTGCTGGATGTGGTGATGGACGCGCTGGTGACTCTCATTGGATCAAAGCACATGGATTACATATGTCAAAATATCACTTCCCAACCCCATAAAGGGATGCAATTACCACCACTAAGTGCTGCGTGAGAGAGACTTGCCTGGCTTTATCAAGCCTTTCAGTCTTCTTCTCTCACCTAAGGGAGAGAAGGGGGAAAAGGAAAGCTTGTCCAGGAACTCATCAAGACTCCTCTTTCATCCTAACACAACAGAGCATTGTCTTACTCTCATTCACATCTTACTATCACACCAATAGGGCTCATTATGGATCAAGGACACTTGGGGCATCTGAAGGCTCCAGTCTTGAGTATCTCTGACCAATATGAAACACAGTCCAGAGCCTGTCAAGATGAATGTAGACTCTCACACCAAAGGCCTATTTACTTCAGTTCTGGTTACTCAATATGTTGTATCCATCTTTCAACAAGAAGTTATAAGGCATACTAAAGAGCAAGGAAAAAAACCAACAAACCCTGAGGAGACAAGGCAAGCATCAGGACCAAAGGCAGTCATCTTGGGGAAGCATCACACAGAGAACTGAGAATACCAGGGACTAGTGCTACATCCACTCCAGTAGCAACCTGCCTGACAAGTCTGGGCATGGTCCCGAGGCAAGAAGTTCACGGAAACTTAGTCTCCTGGAATCTTAGCATCCTGTATAAAGAATGCTCCAATGCCCTTGCTTTAGTTGGTAAATAGATCTGTGTGCTTTTCCTTAATATGCTTCATTATAAGTGCTCCTAAGAATTCATATTTTGACATATAGCTAAGTTAGATTCTAGGCAGTCCTTGATCCAACCTTGAGCATGAATAGCTGAGTCACTGCCCTACAGAGGAATTCACCACTACCGAAGAATAAGGAGGTTTATGACCTGAGAAGGAACCAGACTGAGATACTTGAGTCACTCCCATATACAGGAATTTACAATGGTTTAGGAAATAGATTGAGCTGTGGTTTTAGAGTATTGCATTATTCATGAGAAGGTTAGCTAGAGCGGAACTCCTTAATTAGAATCATGACTTGGGTGTGAATGCCCTTGCCCTGGGACTGTTAAGGCCTCACACCTGGCTCCTAAAACCATAGCTGACCTTAGATAGAGCTGATTTTGTCTCAGTTGTTTTATTACCCAGTTCCTGTTGGTCCTTTCTGTGACTGCATTTCCTCTGCCTTGTGTAAAAGTCATTAAGCATCCGGTGATCTCATTGTACCTTGAAGATGTGCTACCTAACTCAGTATTTTCTTCTGTATAAAAGTCTGATGCTCAATTTGACAAATTACATTCAGATCCACACTCCCTTGTGTCGGTGTCTGTTTGTCACTCGCTGAAACTTTGCCCACTTCCTCAAGAGAACTCGACCCATGCAGATAAGGGATCCAGAGGGTCTGTGGCAGACTAGGAGGGTGGCTCAGCACTGAAGAGCACTTGCTGCTCTAGCAGAGGACCAGAGTTCAGTTCCCAGCACTGACGTTGGGTGGCTCATAACTGCCTATAAATTCTGCCTCAGGGGACTCTGGCATCCATTTCGGGCCTTGTAGGGTCCCCACACACATAGATACAGATAAAAATAAAATACATCTTTAAAAAGCAAAAGTAACCAATATGGAAAGAGTAAATATACAAAACCACATGGGTAATATACGCAGCAAAGAGATGGGACTCGAACCACATGGGTAATATACGCAGCAGAGAGATGGGCCTTGAACCACATGGGTAATATACACAGCAAAGAGATGGGACTCGGGTAATGAATGAAAAGCACTAGGGCGATAGCCCAGTGGTACGGCACTTGCCCAACATGTGGGAAACTCTTAATTTGATTCCAGCAAAGAGAAAATAAAATCCCAAAGGAAGCTCCGGGAATCTGAAGTGCTGTAACAGAACCGAAGGTTGCTTCTGGCATGGCGAGAAGAAAGAATCATTGCGATATTGTCAATAGGAACTTCTGGAAAAAAGTATTCAAAAGAGGGGAAAAAAAGCCTTCCAAAGAAAGCAACAGGATACCTAAGAACTGTGGGGAAAAAGCTAAAGGTAGAATAACGTGTAATTGGAACACTAGAAGGGGCAGAAAGAACAGAGCAGAAGAAAACTTTGAACTAATGTGGCTGAGAATTTTCACAAATTAGCATCATACACACCAGGAAACTAGACACATCGTAATCTAACTTCAGAAAAGCAAAGAAGTCAAGAGGGGATGCCACCTTATATAGAATCAAGACTAAGAATCACTAAGACGTTTTGTTAGAAACTACGCAAGCAAGAAGAGCAGAGTGAAATATTTGCAGTGTTGAAAGAAAAGCCCACTGTTCTAGAATCCTATATCCAGTGAGATCATCCTTCAAGAGTCAAGGATCAATACCTCCTCAGACAAGCAAAATTCGAGGGCATTCATCACAGCAAACTTGCTCTGCAACTAATATTAAAAGAAGTGATTCAGGGCAGAGAAAATGATGTAGGTTGGACATTCAGATCTATATGAAGAAAGGAAAGGAGAAAGGCATAGCTGAAGGGAAAAGACCTAATGATTTTTCTCTTTCCCATTCTTAATGTATCTAATGGATAACTGCTTAGTAAAACATCTGTGTGCTGTGAATTTAGCGTATGAAGTAATGAATGAATGTAGCCATCCTATAAAGGCCAGGAGGAAGGAACCAGAGATACCAGTTACAAGACACATGCCGAGCAGTATAGTATCATTTGAAAGAGTTTTATACATGAGAGGCAATTACAGATTAAGGGATGATACAATACATGAGGTGAAATTTGGCAGAACCACAAGAAAAACCCAAATCTACCATTATAGTTGAAGACTTTATAAAGTCTTCAAATCTCATCTTTTGGTAATTTATAGACAATCCAAGGAGAAAATCAGTAAAAAAATGGTTGACCTGCAAAGTGCCACCCACCAGCTTGATAGCATGCGACAGCGACTGGGTATGCGTTCTTCCCAAGGCCCCGTGGGAAGCACACTACGGTAGACACATCCTGGGCCATAAATCTCAAAACGTTTATAAGAATGGAAATCATAAAAGGTTTCAGGTTCTTCAGGTTCAGGACTCTTCTGGAATTCAACCCTCTGGCTTTGCAGGTGTTCCTGACCTCCTCCTATGTTGCCTTGTGAGAAACCGGGGCTCAGACAGGCAGTGCAAGTGTTGATGTCACCCCTGAGTCAGGGTTGCTGTCTCTTCTGTTGGCATCTGTCAAACTGTGCCAACTTAACTTGATCCTTTTATAAGAAGTGTAGAAAAGTCCCCAACTCTTCAGTTCTTTCTATTTATTTATTTTTTAAATAAGCTCTACTTTGTGTATTATGGTATATGTATGTATTCGTGTGGGTGTTTCCATGTGTGTGGTTGTGCACGCATGTGTGAGTGTGTAGAGGCCAGAGGTTAATGCTGAGTCTCTTTCTCAGTTGCTTTCCACCTTCTTGGGTGTGGGGGACAGGAGCAAGGTTTTTCTGTGAACCTGGACCTCATGGATTCTGCTAGGCCAGCTAGCCAGTTAACTCCCGGGATCCCTCCACCTCTGTCCTCCCAGAACTGGGGTGACATGTGTGCTGCCATGCTTGTGTGTTTACGTGAGTGCTGGGGATCCAAACTCAGTCCTCATCTTGCACAGCAGGTATTTTATCAACGGACACATTTCCCCAGCCCCTATTCTGATTTATTTCTATGTGTGTGTTTCTGCATGTGCTTGTGGAAGACAGAGAGGACCTCAGAAACCATCTGCCTCGTGTTTTGGATACTGTCTCTCACTGCCTTGTTGAGCAGAGTACGCTGGCTGGCAAGCGAGCTTGCCTCGCCAGCACTGGGGTTGCAATGGCATTTTTAATATGTCTAGGATTGAACTCAGGCCTTCTTGTTTGCAAGATAAACATTTTACAGACAGCCAGGTGGAGGTAGTACATGCCTTTAACCTCGGCACTTGGGTGACAGAGGCCAGCAGATTTCTGAGTTCAAGGCCAGCCTCGTCTACAGAATGAGTTCTAGGACAGTCAGGGTTACATAGTGAAGCCCTGTCTTGAAAAGCCAATAAATAAATAAATAAATAAATAAATAAATAAATAAAAAAATAAAATGCTGATAGCCATTGTTTTCTCAGCCTCCTTTCCTAGTCCTTGAATTCACCTTCCCCAGTTTTTACTTTTTTTTTTTTTTTTCTATCCAAATTAAGCTTCAGCTATCTGGGTTAATTCAATAAATGTCAAATGGGGGCTAATAATTTGCCTTCAATATGTCGCTTTCATCATTATTCTGGTTGCATCAAGGTTACCAAAGACTATTTAGCCAATAATAAATTCTCCATTCTCCACTAATTTGGAGAAGGCACACAGAAACACTGCTGTGTAGGTGAAGACAAGGAAGGTGGAGACTTGGTCCACCTGGCAGCCCTTCCCCCTCCCCAGTCCTCCGTCTTTCCACTCTTGTACAAAAGTTGGCTTTGTTCAGGAGACTGACTTGAGCACAGGCAGGGAACGTTGCTGTGTAATTTATGTTAGGCCAGCGCAGCCTGGAGCCAACATGACCCCAGCAGGGCTTTGAAAATTATTGATCCCCAAGGCAGGCCTTGGGGTTAGATGCATCTGACAACAGGAACAGCCAAGGAAATCCCAAGCAGACGGTAAGCTCTACAGGCAGGCCCCTGTTCAGTTTTTCCTCCATAGTGCAACTTCAAGGAGAGTGAAATTCCCCGATGTCTATCAGCATTTATTTAACAAAAAAAGTAATTAAAAATCAGATTCTGCCACCCAGCAATGTGTGAGAGATGTTTCTAGAAACAAAAGGATTGACAGAGTGAAGGTTTTCAAAATTAACTGATGCTCGATTAGACCACGCTTCGGTTTCCCTTCTTGCTACATGCCTATAATTTAAAAAATTAGCACGTCACACCCAACCTGTATAATTACATAGCTTCGGAATTCTGCACAAATTATCATTGCGTCCATATTTTGTATTTTATAAAACACAAAGAAAAACTGAAGTGCAAGAGGCTGAGGGTCACCCGCCTTACAGCCGGCAGGATTGACCCTACCTCTACTTGTGTTGTTCAGCCTTCCGTGTAAGAATGCTAGTACATTCTACAGTGGACATTAGCTGGATCCCGGGTAGCCAGACTCCCCCCGCCCCCCACTCCCAGCCATAGGATGGCAAGAGCTGTGGAAGAGACTCAGGGTATGTTTCTGTACAGCCCCCAGTCTAGAGATTGATGGGCTGGGTCAGTACTGGAACTCTCTTGGTGGGTATCAGGACCAGCTGAAAGGGCAGTAGATAGAGAACAGTTGAGAGACAACAGCTGGGTACCTGCATGGGAGCAGCCACGTGGCCTGTCATAAACTGCTGGGGCAAGGACAGCAGTCTGGGTGCAAAGGGGAGGGTGCAAGGTGCACGGGGATGTTGGAAAGTTACACTTAGGGATGACATCAGGTGGGGTCTTTGGCTGTTGGAGTGAGACTGGGGGTCCAGGAACTAAAGACGGAGGTGTAGGACATACAAAGGTTTCAGAGTTCTGAGCAATGGATGCAGAAAAGGAAGCAGGCACTGGGAAAGGCCCAGGAACTGGGAGTTTTCCCCCTCTAAGATTGGAAGAAATCATTCCAGTGAATGAAAGGACAGAACACACAACAGATGGGTCTTAGGCCGTGGTCTGGTCTATACTCATGAGTACTGAAGTCAAACAGATGACAGAGCAAGCCCCAGCCTTCGAGGGGTTAGCTGGGTATTGTCAGCTACCTGGAAAGAATTCAAGTGTGTGGTGGATGGTAACAGGAGGCTCAAGACATGAACAGGTAACCAGGGAGGTGTAGTTAGGGAGGTGTAGTTAGGGAGGTGTAGTTAGGGAGGTGTAGTTAGGGAGGTTGTGGTTTCCCTAGAGGGTGAACCCTGTGCGGAATTCTGAATGAGGAAGTTGTTTTATTTTTTTTTTAAGAGACCCCAGTCTCCAGCAATATTAGCCCACCTTTTGGTAGCTCATTATTTTCTTGGGATATCCAATATTTAATTCCCTCTGAAAGCACATCTTTGGAGTTCTGGAAGGTAGGATAAACCTGTTTTTCAGCTAATTCAATCACATTTGAGTGTCCTGGGGGGAGGAGGTCCTGCTATTTTAAAGACTTGTGGAAAATTAACTTGTTAATCACAAGATTCTGATGTGAACCACGGCGCTCTCTCGTTTTTTGTTTGTTTTTTTTTTTCTGTTGTTTTAAAGATTATAGTTGACGTATTTATTTCTGTAGAGCACCTAAAGGGAACTTGTGGAGATTAAACATAATTTAGTCTGGGAGTTTTATTTGTGAGCACTGAGGCACCTTATGGATCTTGGAGACCCTCAGGGTGGTCTCTGACAGAAGTGGGAATTAATACCTTTAATGATAGGGATTCAGGGCCAGCTAGCATCAGGTTTCTCCGTGCCTTCCTACCTCGGCCTTGGTTACTTAACTCCTTCTTATCTTACCTTGTCCTCCTCCTCCTCTTTTTCCTCCTCCTTCTCCTCCTCCTTTTTCCTGAGTGTAATGTTAAAAGTTATAAATAACATTTAATATCGCAGTGTTTTCGGTAAGATACTCATCCATTCATTTAAAAATATATTAGACACACACAGGCTGGTTTTATATTCCATGTTCAATCTGGCCTAAGAACAAGGACTGACATTGTTACCAAAGAGCTTCACAGCCCCTCAAATGCACGTGCTCCCTTCCCCCAGATGAACCCACCAACTTGTGCTATTGATTTCTTCGATTTTTCTCTTAATTATCGCATAGGTACCTATTTTTAGGCAATCTATTGTTTTTTCGGGCCCATGTAAATGGAAACAAACATTTTCTGTCCTGGCCACTCGCTTTCCGTTTCTTAGGTTTGTCCCCTTGGGTGTGTGCTCCCAGCATTGATTTGTTTCTGTTTCTTTGTCTTTGCTTTTGAGACAGGGTCTCACTCCGTGATCCAGGCTGTCTGGAACTCAGAGAGATCTGCTTACCTCTGCCTCCTGAGCACATGGATTAAAGGTGTTCGCCACCACTCCTGGCCCTTGTTTCCATTTCTTTCTCCAGTCCCGTGCACAGGCTTTGGCACATCCACTTTCTTTAGGCAGGTACAGGTAGGTAGGATGCAAGGGCACAGGGTGTGCAGTACATTTTCTACATTACTAGCTAATGTAAGGCCAACAAGAAAGGATATTTCTCATATGCTGGGGAGACAGCCTAGAGCTTCAGACATGACTAGGTAGGTGCTCTGCTACTGAGCTCTCTCTCTCCAGCCTGATTCTACCAGTTTCTGACAGTATTTCATTTTAAATTCTACCAAGGGTAGATGAGAGATTTTATGTTTCACATCTAATTTTGTTAACTCTTCCCATCGACTGAATTTTTTAACTTTTGCTAATTTGGTGGTATGAGACAGTGCTTTCGATGTGGTCTCAATTTTGCTTTTATCTGATTGAACTGTGTCCGTATATAGAATATTTATGAGTCCTCTTCTGTAACATAACCTTTCATTAAAAAATAATTTATAGAAATTGATTCACAAATGTTCTTTATATAATCTGGGGTTATTAATTCTTCATCAGTTTTATATGTTGCAAATATGTCCTCCCAGTTCTTAATTTAGAATCTTAAAATTCTAAATCTTATGATCTTTCTTTCTTTCTTTCTTTCTTTCTTTCTTTCTTTCTTTCTTTCTTTCTTTCTTTCTGATCTAGCCTTGTTAAGTGGTCCAATCTGGCCTCCAACACATTATGTAGCTCAGGCTAGCCTTGAACTTGTGGACCTTCTATATCAACCTCCTGAGTAGCTAGGATTATAAGTGCGCACCACTGTGACAGATTTAGACAGTTTTCTTTTCTTTTCCTTTCCTTTTCTTTTCTTTTTTTGTTTTTTTTTGAGACAGGGTTTCTCTGTATAGCTCTGGCTGTCCTGGAACTCACTTTGTAGACCAGGCTGGCCTCGAACTGAGAAATCCACCTGCCTCTGCCTCCCGAGCGCTAGGATTAAAGGCATGTGCCACCACACCCAGCCAGTTTTCTTTTTAAAAAATTAGAATAAATTAAAATTTAATTTTATTTAAAGATAGGCTATCACTATGTATGCCAGACTGTCTATCAACTTTGGGTCCTCCTGCCTTCACCTCAACAGTGATGGGGTCCCAGGAGCCTGCACCATGCCAGGCAATCTTTTCTTCCTCTTTGCTCTTTCTTTCTTGGGAGTCTTGGTACGTTACCTTTTCTGGCTTCAACTAATATCCTTGCTCGAGTATCCCAAGTCAATGAAGCTTTAGTTAAAACTAGCCTGAGGTTCCTTATTTTAATATAGTTGATTTTTGCTCATCTTTGCCTTTTTGCAAACCTTTAACGTTCTCTTGCTTGTTATGTTTATTTTAAAACATTATTTCATACTCCAATGTTATAAAAAAATACCCTTCATACTGCCTTCTAGAAACTTTATAGTTTTGCCTTTACATTTAAGAATTTTAATCTACCTGGAATTGATTTTTGTATGTGGTATAATAGAGATTTAATTTCATTTCTCCATACAGATCTATAAGAGTTGCAGCCACATCCATTGTCTGGTGTGTCTGCTACACATTGATCTGCTGGGCCATGTCTGAAAAGGTGAAGTTTCCAAATGTGCTTGGCTTATTTCTGTGCTCTGTATGATCTATTTGACTCTCTCTAGCATTTTATTGTCTCATACATGATAGACTAAAATGTCTCTCCCTTCAGTGTTATCTTGACTTATAATTTTTATTTTTGTCAAATACAGCTTATTAAATTTTGCATAACCATTATTAGGCTTGGTGGGGGGCATGAAAGGAGTTTCATGGAAACTCTGTATATTGGAATATTTAAGTTTAAATAAACAAAAATACAGCTGTCCTGGTGGCTAAGGCCTTGCAAACAGTTTATTGGGAGCCAAGGCAGGAGGATAACACATTCAAGGGTTGCCTGGTAATTTCATTTTCTTTAATGGTACAGCCAACTGAGAGATTTGTTGGGAAGAGGAAAAGATTCAGAGAGAAGAGGGTGATAACAGAGGTGGGTGTGTATAAATGTATGCAACAAACAAACAAACAAACAAACAAACCCTAGGTACATATAGCTCAGAGCACTTGCCTGGCATGAATGGGAAAGGACCAAGAATTTGGTTAGTTGAGCTTGAAGCAATATCAACTAGAATTACAAATGAACATGTAAATGCTCTGTTATATTGATGATAAAATAGCATTGATCGTAAGAAACAGCTTGATTTTTATGCTCTCTCAAAACCACTGCCATTTATTAGAAGGTGTGACCCAACTGTACAATGAAAGCCTCTTGATTTCAAAGGCTTTGAAATGTGAGGGAAATTTGTTTTAGGACTGATGTGTTAAGCATTTGAAGTGTAAAACTCAGCTGATCAATTAAATTACTCGTTAAATTCAGTTGAGGAGAAAGGTACAAATATTTGATGTAAATTAATTCTCTTATGTGTAACCCAGAAAGACAATGAAACAAGGATATTACGAAATGCTTTTAAGTCGGAGAGGATGGCAGAAAAAGGCCGTCATCTAATCAAAAGCTCCAGACAGAGGTAATAGAGACTGGAAAGGAGACAATGTTTGAAAAACACAATGGCTGAGAAAATTTGAAAATAGCATTTGCTAGCCAAACGCAGGAAACGAAATAGTCTCAAGCACAACAGAACAAAGAAGTCTGTGTTCAGGCATATTACCATCCCTGATGTTATAAATGATGATAAAACTGCAGAACATGAAAAGCAAGGAGAGCTTTAGAGCAACCAGAAATGAACAAAACCTATCAAGGAACCCAGAGCAGATAGACCAGCTGACTACAGAGCAAAATGGAAGCCAGAGCCCTGCCGGGTCTATTTCCAACGTGTCGAGAGAAAAACGGTGACGGAGTGGAGTTTGTATCCATTAAAACGCCTTCAAGAGGACAAGAGGACAAAGATCTCCAAAGAAATCAAACCGAAACCAAGAACATTTTCAGGAGAGTGACTCCAAGCAAATGGAGACTCCCTGGATATGAGGCACGCACGCCTTCTACGAGGAGAAGTCAGGCCCGAGAGCCCATGGGGAGGCTTCTCACATCTCGATTGTCTGGACAACTTTTTAGGACAGTATGGATCTGCAGATACCTACTTTTGTGGCACCCCAGTGACGCATTGAGAAAGACATTATGAAGCTATTGGAGTCTGCGTCCCAGTAGTTCCATTTTGGCCACGGTTGTTTAGATGTTTCACCCTGCCTATCTACAGGAAATAAAAGTCTTTCAACAAAATTTTGTTTAAGGATGCTTCCCGCAATGCATTTTCTTTCCTTAGGTGCTACCCCACGCACCCCTCCCCCACCCCCCGTAGCATAAACACACTCAGTGCTCTGTGATCCTCATTGTGAATTTACCTTTTAGAAATGTAAGGGACATGACTATGTCACACAGCTTGAGTCCCAGAACTCAGTGAGTGGCACATAATAAGTGTTCCAGTAGACTGCTTATTGAATGAATGGTTAATGAACCATTAATTATGAATGAGAAGCCAGTATGAAGTTTTTTTTTTTTTCTTAAATACATACATGTTTCTCTTGCTTCTAAATTCAGCCATTGGCTATGCTAGTCTGAGGGTGGGTGAATTCCCATTGAACTCTGCCATCTGACATGGTAGACATTCCCTACATGGGGTTACTTAAATTCAAAAAAGTGAAGCATAAGCATTTCCCAGGCGTGTCAAGGGGCCAGTTGATGGTCCTGTTGGATGATGCGGGATAGAATGCTTCCATTATCGTAGAGCATTCTATTGGAAGTGCTGCTGTAGAATTCTCCAGAATTCCTAACCGCTCCTCTTCTTTCTCCTTGCTCTTGTTCTCACTCTAATTCTCTCTCACTCTCTCTCTCTCTTTCCATCTTCCATTTCTAAACCAAGTGCAGGAATAGTTGTCTCATTGTTAGTGGCTTAAAATGATGCTTTTGAACACGAGGATGCTGGTTGCTTTCGGTGACTAGTACCATCCCTACCTTTTTTTTTTTCTTCTGAATTTCTGAGCTTTTCTTTACCAGCTCTCTCTTTTATTCTCATGGCTACTAAAGCTGTACAATTGCTTTCTTTTCTAGGTCCTTAAGCCGTTCGCTAATGTTACTTTCTGAGCATTTCCAAAGCCGGGGTTCTAGGAGAGTTTGGTGCGCCTGAACGGCTGACCCATGAAATAAAGGAGTAGGGCAGGCAGGGTGGAGAGCGGGGCCAGCTATCAATAGAAGAGCGACCCCCCTCTTTGCACACGGCCAGCTAATTGGCCATTGTGGGAAAGTATGTGTGCATGTGTGTGTGTGTGTGTGGTGGGGGGTGGTGTTGCTAAGAATCTCTGGTGACAGTTAGGTGGCCTTTATGGACAGAACAACTGGATTTTAGCTAAGATTCTTCTTAACCTCTTTGGATTTTGTTAGATTCATCCTGTGTTGTTTAGGCCCCATCTTTTGCTTTCCTCTTTCAAGACGACTATTCTGTGTACTGACCTCTGCTCTATTCCTACTATTCCCAAGCCATAAGGAGACTGAGTGGGGCTTCAGCAGGACTGAGAATTGGACTTTTCTGCTTGTTGAAAATTATACAAAAGATTCTCCTGGCCTTCAGTTTACTTCACCTGTCTCAGTAGAGTGGCGACTGCCTGCTGACAGAGACAAGGGGTCCTGATTGAAGTTCTTTTGTACAATATATATTCCCTTTGCCACGGTGCCCCCTGCATTTCCCCCGTCGCAACAGGAGTACAGACCTGTGATTAAGGGCTAATGCCTTCGAAATAATAAGACATTCCATGTCACAGGCTGCACCAAGCCAATTCATCCAGGTTGTCTCATCTAATATCCCAGGCCTCCTGTGAGGTAGGGAGGGAAGGAACTGGTGAGTCAGTTCACTGTGACCAGGTTCAAAGGCACCAGTTCTTTCAGACAGTGACTGGGCATCCCAGTTCCCTGACTCAGTCCTGTGACCCTTCGCTGGTGCTCACGGTGCTCTGGGTACAGTGGATAGTGTGACAGTGTGAGAGGACAGAAAGAAGGGGAACAGAAGAGCAGCTGTGTAGAGGAGGCAGCCCAGGGCCACTAGCTACTTCTCTTTCTCCGGAGATGGAGGATTTGGTGCTCCTGAGGAGGTTGGAATAGGGAATTTCCTATCCATCCTACAGAGGAAAGAAAAGCTAAGGGTCTTGTCTTAATTTTTCCATCTTTCCACTCCCTTCCCAGGAAAGGAGGGAGGAGGGTTGGCCTGGCTCTCCCAAGGCCTTGCATGCGGATACCATATGCCAGACTCCCCCCACCCCCACCCCCTTAAAGTCTCATGTCCATTCTCAGGCCCGGGCTGCTGGCCTTTAGGTGATGTGCTGTCGTGAGGCCTAGGCCATGTCCAAGCTGGAAGAAAGCCCTTGACGCTTGTCTGGAAGGAGGAGCATGCAGGGCACCCAAAGAGGAGGACTAGGCCCTGTGGACAGATGGATACTTCTGTTCTGCAACTTTATCCTGGCTGTAGCTTGGGGCCAAGTGAATTTCACAGGGTGAGTGGTTGCTTCTTGGTGGGAGAAGGGGAGGCTGGGAGGGAGAAGGCCTATGTGTTCTCTCTCTCTCTCTCTCTCTCTCTCTCTCTCTGTGTGTGTGTGTGTGTGTGTTGGAGTGTGAATGTGTGTCTGTCTGTGTCTCTGTCTCTGTATATGTTTGTATGTGTCCGTGTATGTTGGAATGTGTGTGTGTATATCTGTATGTGTCTGTGTATGTTGGAGTGTGTGTGTGTGTGTGTGTGTGTCTGTGTGTGTATGTGTCTATGTCTGCATGTGTCTGTCTGTCTGTCCATCTGTCTTTTGGGTGGGACCAGACAAAGGCTTCAGCTCTCATTCAGGACCCACTTCAGATCCCTTGGTCTCCTACTCATAAGCCAGGCCAGACATCTTGGCTGTGTTATTATTTGTCTCGTCTACATCTGAAGCTCTGCGATAAGTTTTCAGTGCTCCAAGAGGATCCTCTAAAATTGAGACTGGTTGGGAAGAGGAAAAAGATCAAAAGAAGTGGGTGGGGACAAGAGAGGGAAATGAGGAAGGGGCGAACAGGATCAAAATGTATTATATGTGTGCATAAAACGTATTACCAAGTATAATTAATATATGCCAGTTTAAAAAAAACAAATTAAAAACTCTGAATATTGCTTGCGATAGATTTTATACACATTCTTCTTTAGGGCTGAAGGCTTATATTTCTCCTAAAATTCTTGAGGAGATTAGTAACCCTTATTAGACTATATACTCACTCCAAAAGTAGATGTGCTATGATCTGTCTTTGAAGCATCAAGTTCAAGCATCCACGCCAGGCCTCCCAATGTCCCAGAAAGTAGATAGATAGTCTACAGACTTTCCGTAAGAAAGAGGCACAGCTTAGACATCTCCCAGGTCCCAGAACCAGATAGGCTGAGAGCCAGAAGCATCCTAGGTTCAGACCCCAGAGCTTGAGATGTGGGACTCTACATTGTCACCTTCCACCTACCCCATGGAAGGAAGCAAGCATGGCTCCTCTGCCCCAAGGTTGGGGTTATCTGATATCCCCTTTCATGGGGGGGGGGTAGCACAGGAACTGCCATTGGTTCCCCAGTCCCCTTTAGTCTACCTGCCCACTCCCTCATCCTTTCTGTTAACTGAGCCAGGGCTCCTTCACTTCAGTGTCCCCTCTCTTCCACACTGGCCCTGTCAATCACCCTAGCCTCCACAGCTTTCCTCACCCTCCCCATCTTTTCCCAGAGACCAGGTTCTTCGAATCCTGGCCAAAAATGAGACGCAGCTGTCACTTCTCAGGGATCTGGAGAGCCTGAAGCCCCAGAAGGTGAGGATTGCTCCTGGGGACACTACTGTCACCACATTTGCACCTCAGTTCCTTGTCTTGACCCCTTACACCTTCCAACTCTGAACCTTCCTTCCTGACGTCTCCAAAAAGGATCACTAGATTCTGGACAAGTCCAAGGTGGCTTCTTTGCCATGTTCAGGACATGTCCCCATAAATTTGGGTGGCCTTTGTAAGCTGTGATTCCTTTAGCTTTCCCTTCCGTCGTGGGTGGGTGGAGGGATTATGAGCACACTCTGAAAACAGCTGCAATGTCCTAAAGCCATAGGAAAGCGCAGATGTCCCTGCTGCGGTGCCATGCACCATAGGAGCCCTCCGCTCACATCTGCCTTCCAATTGGAATGGCTTCACTTGGCGAATGTGTTGTATTTGGGTCTGTGTCTGTCAGCCTGGGGATCTGTTTCCAAGAACATTTGTCCTCTCCAAGTTTTCACAATGGGAAACATTTTCTTTGACAATTATAATGGAGGGCTTTTGTTTGAGGGCTTGTAAAACAACCAGCTTTTTCTGGATGGGACCCAGAGCATTCGCAGCTATTTGTACAAGTGTCCCCATCAATGAGGGGGTTCCACCACTCTCCGAGTGTCTTCATTTTACAAACGTACAGGCAGATAGAGGGCATGGGCTCCAGATTCGCCTCTTCTGCTTCTCACGGGACTAGAAGAGGTGACGTCCCCTCTCCCGGCCTGGGCTCTTGTCCAGGCTAATGTCCAGTGGTGGTGGCATTTGTAGGAACTCTAGGCTCTGTGGATCCAGATGACATTGCAGTGAGTGAGCGAGCCGGGATGTAGACTAGGAAATGAGGAAAGAGCCTTGGTGAGGAGGGGCTTTATTCCTGTCAGTAGACCTTGGTTTTTGTTTTTTTTTTGTTTTTTTTTTTAATGGAACTGTATCCCTTTGAAGCATAAAAGAAGTCTCGTCCTCTCGATGCCTACCGAGTATATAAGGACAGTCAATAAACACAGCTGTGTTTCTTTCTTTCTTTTTTTTTTTCCTTCTTTGTGAACAAGGTGGACTTCTGGCGTGGCCCAGCCAGACCTAGCCTCCCTGTGGACATGAGAGTTCCCTTCTCTGAACTGCCCAATGTTAAAGCTTATTTGAAGTCTCACAGCCTTGCCTACAGCGTCATGATAAAGGACATCCAGGTGAGAGCCTACCCTGGCTCACAGTGAGGAGCTCACCTCCCACATTTCTTTTTGGTTGGTTCATACCATGGGAGGGTGGGGACAGCCTCAGGCTTCTTGCTCGTGGGTACACAGCTGCCTGTTTATGGACAAATTATGGAAGACATTACACTGTACATTTCTGGGCTTGGGGATGCAGCTCTGCTGTTAGACTATTTGCCCGGCATGTGCGAGGCCCAGGGTTCAGTGCTTGGCTTTGCATAGGATGAGCCAGAAACCTGGGCAGAGTGACACACATCTGTAATTCCAGTAAAGGCCTCATAAATCCAAAGTCATCCCGAGCTCGCTAGTAGGTAAGTTCAAGGCCAGTCTAGGGTACCTGATAGCCTGTCTCAGAACAAAAAGCAAGCAAGTAAGACAGCACACATGAATACGTAAGTGCAAAACCAAACCAAACTAAATCGACCGTGAAAATAATGTACATTTCTAAGAGAAAATTTAAGTCTGGGACAGGGTTTCCTCATGGAGGCATGAGAGTGTGGCAACTGTGGACTGAGCCTCTGGAAGAGCTGGCAGCTACCAGCAAAAAAATAAGAGGGGAAAATGGAGGCAGGAGAGACAGTTTAGGTCCTTCCTGGGCACCTCTGGTGGCTTCCCTTGCTTCTCTAATGGCTTCCCCTTGTTCTCTGTTACGTCTCAGACATCCAGTCCGAGAGGGCTCCATGGAGGAAAGAAGCCCCATGCCACAACCCTGCCATTCTTTCCTTCCCTCTCTGCCTAATGCACTTTGAGCATCTCCCCCAGAGGGGAGTCTTCTGATGGCTTGGGAAACATGGCCGACCCAGATTAGGACCAGGAGAACAGCATCTTAAGCTCCCTCTTGATAGGAACTCTAGGCTCTGTGGATCCAGATGGCATTGCAGTGAGTGAGCGAGCCAGGATGTAGACTAGGAAACGAGGAAGGAGCCTTGGTGAGAGGGGCTTTACTCCTCTCTGTAGACCCTGGGATTTTTTTTTTAAAGTGGAACTGTATCCCTTTGAAGCATAAAAGAAGCCTCTAGATGCCCACATCTTACACTGTCTTTTCTGAGTACTGTGAAAATCTACATCATCCACCGTGTGTTCAAGGACATCCCAAAGCCCCTCGAAGGTCTGGGGCGATGGCTCAGGGAGGGTGCAGTTCTCTCCAGCACCCAGATTAAGCACAGCTGCTGCCAATAATCCTAGTGCTGTGTGTGTGTGTGTGTGTGTGTGTGTGTGTGTGGTGGTGGTGGATGGGGCAGGGGCAAGGGTTGAGACATAGGGATCCTGGGGTTTTCTGGTTAGCCAGTTTATAATCAGAGAACAACAGGTTCAGCAAGAAGCCTTGTCTCAAAAAATAAGGTGGAGAGTGATTGAATAAAACATCTAACATGGGCTCACTTGTATTGCATACATATAACGGAGCGAGAAAGAGGGATTGGTAGCACAACCTTTGTCCATAACAAATCTTTGGGTACCATGCAGATGTTAAGGCTCCCAGGCTGCATCCTCTTGCAGATTCTGTGGCTGCCTATGTACCTGTCTCCACAGAGACTCATTCCTAACAACCATGCTGCTCGCACTAATCTCCTGTAAGGGCTCAGAGTGTGGGAACAGGGAGCCTCCCAATGCGCACACACTTGACACCGCATGCCAAGGGATCAACGCATTAGGCAACATTCCTTTCCCAGGGCAGCACAGGGCTGGGGCACTGGGTCCATTCAAAGTCCTTTATCCTTCACAGACACATCTGTTTTCCCGCTCAACATGTGGGGGTGGGATGTTTCTCTAATTAAATCCCCCACAAACAAAAATGGGGAAACTCACACAGACAAAAGAGGCTACCACATCAAAAGAACAGAACTGAGTTCTCCTTTTTAGCTCATGCCTCTATTTTGAAGTTGCCGTTTCCCTGCTTCTGCTGCGCCAGTCCTGGGAACCCAGCAGCATTCGGCAGATACTCTGAAGTCTCAACAAACGTGGTTGATTACTGCATGTCGGGGACATCCCCGAGCTTCCCACGCTGGCCCCTCTTAGAGAGAGCCTCTCCTGAAGTCCCCAAACCTAAACTCCTGTGGAACTTGTCACTCCTTCCCAGGAAAATGCCTGAACTTTCTGCTCTAACCTCTGCAAGCAAATCTCCAATGTGCAATCTGCAAAGCATTAAGCCGGGCTGCCCTCCTTGAGGTCACGCTGTGGCTTTGAGGGCGCCAGGGGTGGGGAGAGGCTGTTGTTCCTGGTTGATTTGTGGTGACAGCGGGGGAGGGGTGCAGGTCAGAGAGGTTCAGAGGCACTGACAAGACTAGAAGGGGCTTTGCACACCCAGGTAGATGTGGAGCAAGCTTATTTGAGCTAAAGGCACACGGGTTCAGCTCTAGTACTAGCTGTTCCCCACCCCCAACCCCCATAGTGAGCCTTCAGTAATGGCAGCTTGAGTGATGTCAAGGTGTTCAGGACTGACATGCACAAGGAGTCCTTATTGATCCGTTGGTCTCTCCTTGTTTTTCTCTTGCTCATCTGTACACTTCTGGCCTTGGTTAGGACTTAATAAATGTTAGCTGAATTACTATATATGAAAACTCGAAGAAAAGAGATATGTTTGGCGGTGAAGGCCAGGCACAGCCAATCATGGAAAACTCTGCTGGTGGTTTTGGTTTTTATCCAGAGGAAGAATTTTGAGGAGGGGACCTGTATCTTCCTTTTCTACCTCTGCATCTGGGAGTACTTAGAAAGACATCTGCACTCCCTACCCAGCACCCACCGAGCATGTGTATGTGCACACACATGCTCGCGCGCGCGCGCACACACACACACACACACACACACACCCCTACTGTGTGCTGAGTATTGGGCAGGGAGCTTGGAAACACAGAAACTGAAAACAAAATCAAGCCCACCAAACTCAGGGGCTGTATCCAGGAGAGCTAGAAAGAGTGGGACGGGGTGGGGGGATGGGAAGGGGGGAGTAGATGCGTGATTACCGTGAAGTGGGTGAGTGCCCTGATGGAGTGCGCACAGGTTGCTATGGGAGCGAATGCCAGAGGCACTGCACGTCACTGGCGCTGTGAAGCTGTAATTACCCATGCGTGCGTGCGGCTGAGGAGCAGGGAAGGGGGGCTTTAGGGGAAGGAGGCCCCCACTCGGATTTGATGATGGGACCAGGCTCCTTGTAAACGGTATCTTCTGTCCCCTGAAGTGGGCAGAGGGGAGACTTAGGAGGGTCTTTTACACCACCAGATTTGCATTTCTGAACACCCCCCCCCTTACTGAGCTTGTGTTGAGCTGGGGACAGGGCCCCGAGACTGACAGGCAGGAGGTTGGTCGGGAAATTGCAGTGGGCCAGGCAAGAAATTATCTGATTCCGAGGGTGCTTGATTTGCATTTAATTTCTCTTCACCTCTTCGCTCTTTTCAGTCCTTCAGTGTTTTCCCCTCCCTGGGATGAATCACTACGGAAAGGCTTCACTTGAGCAATCAGTGCTTGGGATTTTAATGGCTTTTTTTCTGATTACAAAATTAATAAATATTCATGTTAGATAATTTGGAAAACAGGAGAAAAGCACAAGAAGAAAACAAAAATCACCCATGCTCTGACCATCCAGAGAGGAACAATTTAGTATGAATACCGCCTCACCAGCTCCTCTCTCTGTGGGCTCCTCCACATCTGCATACAAATAGGCAGTCACTGAGCCCATCTGAAAAAAAAAATCTTTCGGATCCCATCTCTTTCTCCTCTCTAGTTACCATCCATCTCTCTGCTTCCTTCTAGAACAAAACTAGAAATACTGACTTTTTATTTCTTCGGCTTACCCATCATCCCCTTTGGCAGGCTGTCTGCCCCTCACTTCCCCAAAGGGCCTGGACAAAGCACAGGACCGTCTGGTCCACTCGGGCTCTAATTGCACTTCTTTCCGGGATGCCATTCAGTGATGTCTCTCCTCTGGCTCCCCAGGACTCTGTACAGGCCTGGTTCCCTGGTTGCTCTGTCAACCACAGTGTTCCTGTTTGCAGGAAAACTCAAGACTGTTCTCTACACTCCAGGGAAACAGAGCTAAATCCCCTCACCTCCTTCATGACCCCCCTTATGTCTCCAGCTGAAGTTCTGAACTCCAGCACCGGCTGTCTGAGAGTCCTTGCAAACTCTACAGTACAAACGGAGTGTCCCAAGTACCCATCTGTTCCTCTGCAGCCTCTGGGAGCTCAGGCGTCTTCAGGAAACAGAGGCGGGAGTCATTCTGGACTTGTCAAACACCCCACTCAGCCTACTGCAACCCCTAGAATCTTTCTTCAAATACTTCGGACGCATCCAAACTGCTACTGTAGGTCAGCATAATTAAAACTGGGGGACTATTCTAGCAGTGTCCCACAAAGGGTCTCGCCAAAACTCAACATCCTTCTGCCTTCATGAGAACTAGGGTCCCAGGAGGGCCATACTCTGTCAGGAACTATCTAACCGTTCTCCCCCACCTTAGCCTTGCTTCCTTCCCTATTATCCATTCCCAAGGCAGCAGCCGGATGTGTCCTTTACAAAATATATAAATACAATTGGGGCTGAGTATCCCACATCTCTGGAGATGGAGCTAGATGTTAAAGTCCAGGCTAGCTATGTAGTAAGATGGTAATAAATGCAAGCAAGCAAACAAAAGAACACAGAAGGGAGCGCAGGCAGGCAAGCTCGCTCTTATAACTGCAAAGTTCTTGAAAAGACCAAGGCTCCAAGTGAGTCACTCCCCACCGCTCCCATCTCATCTGTTCTCTCCCTTGCTTTGTGTCTGCAGTCTTTGATGCTCCTAGAACTGACCTGATGTGTTTCTGCCTCAGGGTCCTTGTCTGCATTCACATCTTTGTACTCGCTGGGGTCAGTCCTGGAATGCTGTCCTAGCAGGTATCTGCATGGCCCGTTTCCTCGAGGCTTTCAAAAGTCTTGCTCCTGTGTCAGCTTGTGTCCATCTTTTAATTGTCTCTATCCTCTCTCCCGTCATGGTCGTGACCCTCCTTCTCCTAGCTAAAGTTAGCTGGTATTTATTGCACGCCAGGCTGATCTGTACGACAGCACTTTAGGCTGAAGTGTGTGGTAAAATAATCCTTGTCTCATGAGGGGAAACTGAGGCAGAGCCCAGGTTAGTGATCGTATCAGTGTGTCATCAGGGATCACACTGTGCTTCAGACCATCTGTCACCTCAGTGGTCAAGATGGTTAGGCTGTGTGTGGTGTTTGAACTTAGGTTTCACTGCTCAAGGGTTCAGCCCTGACTGCTGAGGGGCTCCATTTTGAAAATATCATGTTGGTAGCGCTTTCCAGAAACGGCGCTTACATAGCAAACATTAGTTCTAGAAAAGAAAGCCAGGGACCTGCCTGCCGAAAGCACACAGCTTCTCACCATGTGCTGAGTCTGTGGAGGTCTGTGGTTGGAGCAAGGCTGTAAGGAGATCACTAGGCCTCAGCTCCACCTTTAGGGTCCGGGGCTGCTGCTTCTCTTCATTGCAGGGGTGCTGTTTCCTGCCTAAGCTCTCGGCCTTCCGCATCCCTGGAATGAATGAATTCACAACCAGGTCTTGCTGTCCAGGTCAGTTAGTGGCCTTTAAGAAAGTAAATGGCTGGCTTCGGAGCTTCTCATCCTACTCCCACCCACCCCACCCCCACCCCACCCCCACCCTCAGGAGCCTAACAGAGTTGTTTTCCATCCTGAACCCATGAGAGGTCTCATTCTCAGCTCTTACCCTCTTCCCTCGGCCCGGAAGGGAGCAAACATCTGCATAGTTTTCAGGCCAGGGTAGATTAATGTTCCTGGAATTGAGGTCCAGCTGGGAGGGCTGAGGATTTTCCTAGCTCCTAGGAGGGTGTCCTATCCATTCATGGGACGGGGAGGATGTTTGGAAAGACATTTGCAATTTGGTGCCAACCTCCTGTTTGCCTCCAACCTGATTTCTAGAACAAAGGCTGTTCAATTCCTCAAAGTTGTTTCCTATGGGTGTCTCTGGCCATGTTGCAAGAACTGGGCCGTCTACAGCTTTCTTCGGAGTTCTCCCCTTCACCCTGCCCCCCTCCCATCATCCAATCCCTACTCAAGCCCTACTACATCCTGGGACATTTGACCCCTCGTAACTTCATTCTACTGGGTGGGTGCAGAGCAAGACTAGGCCTGCCCGGACCCAGTTGTCAGCCAGTTGTCAGCCTGCTCACAGCTGCTCAGCACAGCTGGTTTTACCAGCCCTCAGTGACAGACACACATTGGTCATGGTGGGCTGGGGAGACTTAGGTGGATTTCCTGGGGAGAAGACACATTCCTTTTGTGCGAGCTTCCCAGGGTGGTACTTGAGAATGACCGACAAGGACAAGGCCTCCCCCAGCCATGCCTGACATACACAGGCATTCCGGCTTTGCCCAAACGCAAAGCCCCAAGCTAGGCCAGCCTAGCTAGAAACATGGCAATTATAATTACTGAACATGTACTTGGTACTGAGACATGAAGTCCTTTGAGCCATAGACATTGATTTCTAGTTCCATTTTGAAATCTGTAATCTATGAACTTGAGAGTCGGGAACAAGTGGACAGGGCCCTCGGGGAAGAATGAGTTCCTGGGCGAGTCACCTCATGCATAGCAGCGGGTGGGGACCTGCCCTCTCCCCCAGCCCCAAGGACTGAAGGCACTGCAGCTGGCATTTCACATTAGCCATGAAAGGCTTGGTTCTGGTATTATCTATTCTCTTAAAAGCCCTTTCTCTCTCAAGTGGTATAAGCATACTGCCACAAACTAAGACAAGAGTTGGGGCGGGGGGGGGGGGATGTCAAAATTCTAATCTTATTCGAACAGGCGCTATTAGCATTTTGTTATATTTATTTTTGGCATTTTAATGTCTTGTTTTCCTGTGCTCAAGGGTACTTGCTTTTCATTACTTGAAAAAACTTTTTTAATTGCAAGAATAGTATAGAGTTTTCAGCTGTTAACATTGTGCATGCCTCTGTTTCCTCTCTTTATCTATATTTATTTACATATACACACACACACAAGTATGCATATCTGTGTGTATATGTTATTATTGCTAGGCTTGAGGAATCCAGTGCTGGGAACAGGAAGATCTGCTTTTTATCTCATCTCTGCCACTTCTTAGCTATGCATTGAAGCGCTGTCACTACCCAATCTGTTTTATCTCTAAAACACCACGAGTTAATTCCTTCCCTGGAATCTGGTCATTTGACCAGATCAAGTGAGAGAGAACATGAGAATAAAGATACCATAGACCAAAGGGTACTGGTCCCCAAATAAGGCAAGATCCAAACTGTGACCCGGAGCTTAAGGAGAGGTCCCTTTGAGTGGATGTTGGGTGACATTCTCAGGCAGAAGGTCTTGGGAGCTTTTTGTTCTGCATAATCAGTATTAGTCCTGGATCTGCCTATCACACTCTGACCTAAGCTGGGAAAAGTGTCCGAGCAGTGATTTCACCCAGGGTTTGGGGGGGGGTAGTGAGAGCAGTCAATAGTCACCTCAACCCGGGCACTTGACTGCCCTTCCTTCCTGTGGTCAGTGGGAAGCTTTATGAGAAGGCTAAATGCCAACAGCAAACCACCTCTCAAGCCTGTCGCTTCTGATTCACGGGTGCTGTATCTGGCAGGCAGTTAGCATGTTGAGAACATTGACACACTCCACACTCATCATGGTTTAGGCTGGCTTTGTCCATATCTGGCTTTCTGAAATGGCCTGGATACCAGTTATCTAAGCTACTTCCTGGGAGAGGAATTGATGTTGGGAATCAGAGCCGTCATCTGCTCCCCCAGGGTGGTCAGCTCCATGGTTCAGTTTTTAAGGTACAAAAACAACGTTGGCATGAACCTATGTTCATCTTTCTTAATACACCTTCATATCCACTACTACATTTTATCCTGCAAGGCAGCGCAACACAGACTGTTGTCCTAATGCTTGGGCTGAGCAAACCAAGGCTACAGCAAGTTCTATCATAAGTTGGGAGCAGAGTTGGACTTAAAGTCTGTCTCTCCAGACTGATGGGTCCTGTGCTCATTTGGGCAACTTTAGCATGAATGCCAGCACTTCAACCACATACATGCTTCTGTTGCATGTGATCATGGTGGTTCATCCCTCCTGGTGTTGATGCTGTGGGTCCAAAGCCCTCTTCTACTTTTCCAGTGTGTTTTCCTATCTGCTAGGTGCTGCTGGATGAAGAGAGAGATGCCATGGCAAAGTCCCGCAGGCTGGAACGCAGCACCAACAGCTTCAGCTATTCCTCTTATCACACCCTGGATGAGGTAGGGGTCCGTCTGTGCAAGCTCTAGACGCTAAGGCTTCTGAAACCCTTGGGATTGCTAGAATCAGGCAGAGGCCAGAAAAGGATTCTGAGACTATAGAGACTGTAATGTGGGAGAGTACAGAGGAGAGACATTAGGTGAAGGGATGTTTGGTGGTAGATAGCCCAAAGGGGTCCAGAATCAGATAGAGGGAATAACAGTTTAGAAGCACGCCTAGGTAGGCTCATAGTGGTTGGCACATTAAGGTGCAGATCTATTCTAGGCCAGAACAAAGTAAGAGGAAGCCCATCTCCTGACTAAGTGATTCACTGACCTCCTTGTGACCAGTCGTGGTGTTACGTGGCCCCAGCTGTGGATTCTTGAAGTCCCGAGTGGCAGCAGCCTAGGCACACTGGGAAGCCATGCTCGTGGAAATAGGCAGTTGCTTTTACTTGGCAAAAAAAATGTATGAAGTAGTGACACCCAGCTAGATGTTAGCGACGGTCACTGTGTTTAAGAGAAAACATACAGACAGGTGCAGGGACTTCCACTTCGGAAAGAAACCCAAGGAAAATACCTCATTTGCCTGTTAAAGGACATGACATTATTGATATCGTCTACTCTATCATTCTTCTCATTTCCCAAGACCTGTAATGGAGAATCCATTTTCTTTCTAATGTTTATTCATTGATATATATGTATTGAAAGGACAAGAAAATGAACTAATATAGACTGTCACTGTTATTGATGTCAACAATAAATAAAACACTACCCTTCTCTTCAAGCTGCTGAATCTAGAAGGAGTGAAAATGGCATAAAACAGCGCTCCACAGTTTATGAGATCTGTTAAATGGATAAAACAGACCACAGGGTGAAGGCAAGAGAATGAATTTTCAACACAGAGAGACCCACATAGGCCACGTCTAGGAATTTATTTATTTATTTATTTATTTAGATCTTCCTCTCTAGCCCAGGCTGGCTTGAATTGTTGGTCCTCCTGCCTCTGGTTCCCAAGGACTGGGATTACACATATATGCTATCACAGGCAGCTCATGTCTAGGATTTGAGTGAGCTCAATATATGCTGTTCTCTCAGGTGAGGTGAAAGTGTAGCTTTGCACAAAGAGTTCTTGATAAGTCACAGATCGATGTCCTTTAGCTCTGAGGGTATCTTTAGGATTTGTAATTCTTGATCTGTGCTCCTTTAGACTCCCAGGGGAGGTAGGAAGCAATAAAGAAAGTGGGGTGGATGAAGGAACCCCATTCGCTGACATGCTTGGGGCTCACCCCTCTCCCCACTTAAACTCCCAGTCTGAGAAAACTTCATCATTTTCAGATATATAGTTGGATCAACAACTTTGTAGCTGAACATTCTAATCTTGTCTCCAAAATTCACATTGGCAAGAGCTTTGAAAACCGGTCCATTCTTGTCCTGAAGGTAAGAGCCCACTGAATCAGGCTGTAGACTAAAGAGTGAGCATCTTTATCCTAAGATTGAGCTCACCAGTAAGCGACTGGGCAGCAGTGTCTGGCTAGGGAAGATACATGTATCCTGTGCTACAGACTTGTGTCATCAGGGACTCACCCTGGTAAGTACGGACAGGAGGCAGTGCAACGACCTGGGCAGGAAGTAGTGGAAGGTGCTAAAGAGACAGGACTGTGGAGCGTCAGTCGTCACCTCAGCTCCGGGATAGTGTGGGTGAGTCAGTGCCCTTCCTGTTGCCAAACTTGCTTCACCTGCTAAGTGAGAACAGAGGCACATGTAGGGTTCAGTTGACAATGACTGAGGTCATCTGCCTTAGGCAGCCCCATAGATGGGCATGCAGCTCTGGAGAAAGCTTCTAGCCCTTCATGGGGCCCATTGAGCAAATATGGTCACTGTAGTGCCCTTGGTCACGAGGGAAGCACAGTGAGTAGTAGCACAGGTCCCAGAAAAGACTCAATCAGTAGCCTGTGCTCCAGCGTGTGAACCACAGGGGTACTCAGCATCAGGTGTCAAGGAGGCTAGGTACTGAGCTCCTACATGGCTCTGGTACTTCTAAACAGTCATGTAGCCTTGCCTGACTTTGCTGGGACTCAACTTGCTTCTACTTTGATCTCTCACCAGGCATCACCACACTCTCTCACTAAGTCTTTGCTCCTTAAAGTGTGGCTTTGTACATCAGTACCCTCATCACCTGAAAGCCTGTGCATTAGAAATGCACACTCTGCAGCCCTCCCTAGATCCACTGCACCATAGCCTGTTTATTGTTTAATATTTCCGTGAGACACATGTGCCCATCGAACTTTGAGAGGCACAAGTCTTAAGATACTTTCAGTCTTGAGAAATTCTGTATTTCTGTTTGGGTGACTTTGCCTTCCAAGAACAGTGCTGTAAGGCAAAGGCCACACCATGTGTTTGAACTTCATAGGTGTATATACATATGTACGTAGACCAGCATGTCTCCCTTGTCTCAGGTTGAGTACTCTGACATACAGATTCATTCCAGACAGTAAGGATGCATCTTTGAAGGATAGCACCATCTTGAGCATACCTTTGTTTGTGGTCTGATTCTTCCCCCCAGTTCAGCACCGGAGGTCCAAATCGCACGGCTATCTGGATCGACACCGGGATTCATTCCAGAGAGTGGATCACCCATGCCACTGGCATCTGGATCTCACAGAAGGTCAGCTGGGAATGGCAGCTGAGGAATAGCCTCAGGGACTGGGACCAGGGATAAAGGATGCTTGGTTATTTATTAAAGGGACTCCTAGTTGAAGAATTCAAC
The DNA here is from genome assembly GCA_902729485.2 of Mus minutoides. Lineage (NCBI taxonomy): Eukaryota > Metazoa > Chordata > Mammalia > Rodentia > Muridae > Mus > Mus minutoides. Next base: position 2,410,975 of record LR749520.1, read on the forward strand.
TCAGTTGCTTTAAATTCAGGGTTCTCTATCCCTTCCTGTCCTTGGGAACACTATCATATGCTCTGACCTTTTGCAATTAGGGAATTCAGGCTATCCTGTTTTCCAGGTGTTTAAAATGTAAGCTTTTGGTTCTATGTGGGATACATTTGATGACTCAGTGCTACCCCTTCCTGTGACCACTGGGCTGTTTTCTAGTCCTGCTTGTACTTCTGAGGAATACCTGGCAAGGGCCGCCTCTTGTCACCCTCTCTTGCAGATTGTCAATGCGTACGGCAAAGACCATGTCTTGAAGAAGATATTGAACACTATGGACATTTTCATAGAGATTGTCACCAATCCTGATGGTTTTGCTTTTACTCATAGCATGGTAAGGATAGCTGGGAATCCCCAGTAGTAGTCATCTGGAGTGTGTGTCAGGGCAGAGAAATGTCATGGTGGCCTCTGGAGCTGGCTTCTTCAGGAGCTCTCTGCAGAGAGCCTGGCTGGCACAAAGGGGGCTGTTGAGGTATTAAAGCTATGGGATTAAAGCCATCTTGCCCAGCAACCTGCCCACTGCCCAAGGAAGCTTCTACTACCAGCCTATGGTTAGACTTCTCGCCATGCCTTACTTGAGCCACAGATCTAATCTGCTCATTGGCCCAGCTCCATGTCAGCCCATTCTGTTCCCAGGGGCTCCCTCCTTTCGCTCTTTCCTGCCCCACTAGGCCCCTCTCCCCCTTTCATGGGCCAGGATTTCAGCTATCCCACCTCTGGGGCTGGGCCCTATTAATGAGGCTGCATGACCTGTACTTTCTCAGAACCGCTTGTGGCGAAAAAACAAGTCAAGTCAACCCGGCATCGTCTGCATTGGTGTGGACCTCAACAGGAACTGGAAGACAGGCTTCGGAGGTATGGCAGCCTGTTGCACGCAGGGGCAGGACTTGAGGAGGAGTGGCTGGTCTTCGGTAGGTCCTCTCCTACCATCAGAGTGTGTTGACTCATACATTGGGAGGCATGGACATCATCGTTGACTAATCTGTGTGTGCTATGACCAGGGTCAGGTGAGCACACAGCCAGCGTGTGGGATGTAGGTGAGGTTGCACGCGTGGTACATGGATCTATATGCCAAACTTTCATGGGGACATTTAAGGGAACCCTTAGATGTTAAAATGTGGACACACTGCAAGGATCAGATCCTGACTTTAGCAGAAAAAGACGTAAAGAGGTTAGCTCATTCTGGCAAGGTTATACCGTTCATGGCTGGTTTGGTTTCTTGGTGATCTTTTCTGATTTTCTCTCTTTCACACACATGACAAATACATGGAGATTAAATAGGGAAACCGAGTCTTCTAGAACACCCAGAGGAAATAACCTGGATCCCAGCAAATCAGCAATTGGATGGGTGGGATACCAGGACCAGTCAGGATAATCAACAGAATACACTCAACCTCAGCCCCAGATGTAGTATCTATACTCTACAGTAGAGACAAGGGTTGGCTCTCCAAGGGAAACCAAGCCCCTGATGTTAACAAACAGATCCATAAGCCGATGGCCAAGCTATCAGTAGAACATTCTATATCTAGGTGTCTATGGCTTTGTAAATCTGGCTTCCTGGAGGTCGTTCACAATGAAAAATAAGGAAATTTCTAATGGATGGAGACCAAAGCCCTCAGGTCACATGGCAGTGGGGGCCTGAGGGTCAGGGTCATGTGAGAACCACTGTGGCAAGAGATCATGGCTGTGCAAAATTAGACCTGTCTGCCTCCCAATTGACCAGGGTTGACCCAGGTGGCTCTCAGGCCTGACAATACTCACAAATCCTGAGGTAGCCCAGTTTAGAGGTAGATAAATTCTGTCTTAAAGAAAATAACATTTGTGGGTCTCTCTGTGAACGAATAGCTAGCTCTGTGGATATACAATGTAAAAAACAATTATTGGGGCAGAGGAGCCCAAAGGGGCAGAGGAGCTCCCATAATCCCACTACCCAAAGATTAGTGCTTTAATAATTCACCATGTACTTTCAGAGATTTCCCCTTGCTACAAATTACATTTTTAGGGAAGGAAAAATAAACAGCTAATGAATCCATTAGCAAGGTACTCGTGAGGCCGGCAGACTCAGAGGACCTTGACTGTGGACGTCAGAGAGGCAGCAGCTAATTCCCATTTGGTCAGGGGAAGATTGGTTTATTCTGCTTAGCTCAAACCAGAACTAATGGCCTGAAGTGTTTCTCCATATTTGGGCACAGCCACCTGGCCGTTGGCAGGGGAACGGCTCTTGCCTGCGTGGGCTGCAAACACAGACAAAGCTTTCAGCCTCTTTCTCTCTGCTCATCTGTTGCTGTTTGTCATTCATCAAGTGGAGCAGGTGCAGGAGCTCAACAGACACAACAAACAGGGCCACTGTGAGCTTAGCCTCTGCCAGCCTGAGGGGCTGCAGTGCTCCCGAACCTTCTAGCCAGGGTCCCCAACCTTAGGCAAGGACCACCCAACCAAGATGGATGTGCTCTTTGCTGACAGAATGGCCCTTGGGCTGCC
>LR749520.1:2413588-2491088 GCA_902729485.2 Mus minutoides
TCTCAAGGCTTCAGAAGTTGGGGAAGCTCTCTGGTCTCTCTGTAAGGCTTGGATGCAGTCATTTTGGGGAAGTAGAAGGGAGAGGTAGTAGGGATTTTCTTTCCCTGTGAGTTCCTAACCCACTGATCTTGATCAGTGCTAGATGACAAGGTTCCAGGGAAAGGAAGCAAGTAGGCAGAGCATGGAGGCACAGACTTGGTGGTATAGCATGCACGAGTGCACACACACACACACACACACACCTCTCCTCTCTGCACTCTCCTCCAAGTAGGTTCCTTGAGAAATATTCCCCAAAGCCTCTTATGTGGTTCTCAGGCCAGCCTGAAGCAACTCTGGGACTCCATCTTGGTTTTCCCTGGTACACAAGTCCATGAGCTTCTAGGCTGTGAACAAAGCTTTGGCAGATATTGTGTCTGGGTCCCTGATCAGCAGAGGACCCCAAAAGAACAATCCAAAGGAATGCTGCTTACTAGGCGAGGCTGGGATTGGGACAGAAGTCTCAGGTTGCCTGCCTCCCCGATGGAAACCTGGTCAAGACTTAAGCCAAAGCCTGAGTGGTAGGTGCTCCCTGTAAGCCTGAGTGGTAGGTGCTCCCTGTAAGCCCACAGAGTTGCTGAGTCAGGGTATGGCTCCCTTCTTCGTCCTGGTGTATGAGGAGAAGAAATCCAACAATAAACATGGCCTAACACAGAGTTTATCTTGTGCACAAAGTCCCATGTGGACAGCTTGCTCTCGATGGCACCTCTCTTCCAGTGGTGACAAAGGGCTTCTCTCCAGAATATTTTGCTTCAGTCACATAGACAAAAGAGAATGCAGTTACCCTTTTTCTCCCCTCTCCCCCACTTTTTTTTCCTGAGCTGAGATCTCTCTATGTAGCTTCGGCTGGCCTCCAGGACTCACTCTGTAGTCTTGAACTCACAGAGATCTGTCTGCCTCTGCCTTGGCTGAAATTAAAGGTGTGCACTGACCAGGTCTGGCCACCTTTCCCCTTAATGGCCTCAAACCAGAAATAACACAGCACATGGGGGAGGGGGGTTCTGTGCAAATTTTCACTGGCCAGAAGCAGTCACATGACCTCAACCAACTTGCAGAAGGAGCTTGCAAGAGGTAAAGGTGTTTTTTGAATACTGTTTCACCATACCTGGGTACTTTAATCCACTGGGTGGTTTTATTTTGCTTCCAGGAAATGGTTCTAACAAAAACCCCTGCTCAGAGACTTACCGAGGGCCCTCACCTGAGTCAGAGCCAGAGGTAGCTGCAATTGTGGACTTCATCACAGGCCACGGGAACTTCAAAGCTATGATCTCCATCCACAGCTACTCTCAGATGGTCATGTATCCTTATGGCCATACTCTGGAGCCTGTACCTAATCACAAAGAGCTGGTAAGATTGGCTGGATAGTGTATGGGATAGCAGAAAGCGTCTCTCTGGGGAACTCCACCTGTTATATTTGCAGGTAGCTCATTTGGTTCCCAATATGAGGGTCTGGACCAGTGATAGGAAGAGTCCGTGATAGGGAGAATCAGTAGAGTTGTTCCCATATGTGATCAAGTTCAAAGCCGGAGGAACTGTACTATCTACATTCAGTGGTCCCCACTCCCAAGCTTCTCACCAGCTGCTGAGCATGCAAGAGCTGGCCATCCCCTGCCTCTTACTCTCTGGCTGTCATTTGCAGTTCAATCTTGCCAAGGATGCAGTAAAGGCTCTCTACAACGTTCACAGGACCCAGTACATTTTTGGCAGCATCAGCACCACCCTCTGTGAGTGAGCCATGTCTGCCTGGGGCAGGGCAGGTGCAACCTGAGCAGTACCACTGACCTCCATGGGCTGGGTGGATGGTGGTACCCAGGCAGCACCAGTGCACAGACCCTGCCACAAAGTCCTCCGAGGGGAAAGGTTCTCAGTGTATCGACCTATTGTGTGTGGGGTGTGGGTGGGGGGGACTGGCTGGGGGTGGGCAGGGGAGGACCCGGGATGTGGCCTGAATGAGGAAGCTTGATGTGATGGGGATCAGGTGGGTTGTAGGACCCACTTCCCACTCAGGATTCCTCTGTACCCTGTGACTACACCTTCTTCCTTCTTCCCAGGCACTTTTGGCTCTTTTCTTTTTAGATTCAGCCAGTGGGATCTCGGTGGACTGGGCTTATGACAGCGGTATCAAGTATGCCTTCAGCTTCGAGCTCCGGGACACTGGACAATATGGCTTCCTACTGCCAGCCTCACAGATTGTCCCCACAGCCGAGGAGACATGGATGGCATTACAGACCATCATGAAACACACCCTGAATCACCCCTATTAGCCACGCTACTCAGGCCTGAGCAGTTGGGATTCACCCCTTTCCCTGAAAACCCTCCTGAATTAAGTATCCCTTCCCCAAACCGTCGTTGGACCCTTAGCAAATAGAAGCAAATTTGAGCAGGCCTCACTGCCTCTAATGTTGGCTACCATCTCTTTGGGCATCCCCTCATGTCTGGGACACCCCATCCTCCACACCACCCCTTGCTGCCTTCGGGAAAATATGAGACCTACCCGAGCTCTGCCTTTCTCTCTTTGCTTCCAATCCCTGGGAATGGCCAAAATTTACATTGCCCTAGTAGTTTTTGTAAAACATTTTAATAAATCCAGAGGGGACCAGGCTTGATTTAAACAACAGGATGTCCAATGGTGGACTTTCTGTCCTCTTGAGAGAGAAGAGGGTCCTTGCTCTCCAGCCTCTCCGACTAGGGAAGAAATGAAGGACACATTCAAGGAGCTCACTCATGAGTTGTACTAACCCCATGTCTGAATCTGAACGGGTTCCTGGTTTGTGACCATCAAGGTTAGGCATGTACTGAGTTGGACTTTACTGAGAGAGTAAGAGGGCAGCATTTTGAGACCCCAGTGAGGTGTGTTCTCCAGCACCTGCTGTTGGGGAGCCGGGAGAGGGCCTGCTGTTATGTCCCAGAAGCAGGAAATCAGAAGAGGGCTGGACATGTTGAGGCAGTCTGAGGCAGAAACACTAGCTTAAGAACAAGACTTTTAGCTGGGTGTGGTGGCGCATGCCTTTAATCCCAGCACTCGGGAGGCAGAAGCAGGCAGATTTCTGAGTTCGAGGCCAGCCAGGTCTACAGAGTGAGTTCCAGGACAGCCAGGGCTATACAGAGAACCCCTGTCTTGAAAGACAAAAAAAAAAAAAAAAAAAAAAAAAAAAAAAAAAAAAAAAAAAAAAAAAAAAAAAAAGAACAAGACTTTAATTTGTAAAAGTCAGGCCCTTTGTGAGTACATGTGCTGTGTGTATGTGTGTGTGTGTGTGTGGGGGGGTGTGTGTGTAAGGACTCTAAATGCCCACAAGCCAGGTCCTGAGCCACACTGAAAAGAATGAAAGCAGAAAGATATAGGAAGAAGCCTCTTGCTTCAACACAGCCTGCAAAAAAAGAGAGACATTTGCTGGAAGGAGGCGATTTTAGATGATCAAACCCATATTCACTAGATCAAACCTAGACAAGGCCCATACTCACCGCAGTGCTGAAGCAGTAAATTACCGAGCATCTGAGGGAGGGGGTTGGGCTGATGTTAGAGGCAACTGTATGAGCTGCAGCTATTGGGAGTTCTGAGAGAGAGAGAGAGAGAGAGAGAGAGAGAGAGAGAGAGAGGAGAGACAGAGGCAGAGGCAGAGGCAGAGGCAGAAAGAGAAAATACAGCCTGTATAACATCCTGACATTGGCCATTATATGGACATGCAAAAGACCAGCTGTGGTAACTCCAAGGAAGTTAGGGTACTGAACCCCTAAAGTACTTGGATTATTTTTAGAGGATGAGCCAGCAATGGAGGAGGTCAGTACATTCTGGTTAAAAATTTCACAAGAAACTGAGGTGTTTTTATTTTTAAAGCTGGACATGGTTTAATCAATCTGGAGTCTTCAACCTGAAGTTTTCTGTTAGTGGAAATACAGGGTCATGAGCTTCGTTACTATAAGCTATAGATAAATAAAATGGCTTCTACTTCTGCACACTAGAGCCATGGTTAAAACTTGTATGCCTTCTACACAAATATTTTCATTTATCCTCATGGGAAAGTACATTACTAGTATTAATAAACTCATTTTTACATGAAAAAATTCTTTTGAGACAGAATCTCACACTGTAGTTTAAATTGTCCTGGAACTCACTGGTGTGGTCCTGGCTGGCCTTGAGCTTATGGCAATCCTCCTGCCTCAACCTCTTGTGAAGTAGGATGCTTGGCTCAATAAATTTATTTTTAAGACAAGGAATGCTATTTCAGAGTATTTAAAAAGCCTTACAAGGCCACACAGTCTGAAACTTCTGTCACCATTTGTCCAAGTGGGCTACCTATAGCAGAGCCTGTGGAAACTTATTACTCAGAAAGGTCTTAGGATGTCATCTTCACAATTCACCAGCATTTCTGGGGTGGGAGAGATGATTCCTTTGGGGCTGGAGCAGCCTTGTCCCAGATGTAGGAGGACTGGTAAATTGGTCTTAAGTTCTTTCCCAGCTCTTACTGTGGGCCATGCACAGTTCCCAGTGCATTATGGGATTTAGCACACTGCTTCCTCTTAGCTATCTTAGATGGGACTGTTAGTTTTGATGAGAAGGTTCAGACTCAGAGGTGTCAACAGCAAAAGGCACAGACTGTGGTGAGGCAGGGTGTGGCTGGCCCTCAGGACCCTTAGTTCCTCAGGTGACTCAAACCCGGAAGCTGCTTCACACTCAATCTCCCAGAACAAGGTGTCAGGAACCTGTTTTCACAGCCATGTTGGCAAGAACTCCTGCGCAGGGAAGAGTGGCTGTCTTGGAACTCGCTGTTGTAGACCAGGCTGGTCTTGAACCTCACAGAGTTCAAGATCTGCCTGTGTCTGCCTCCCTTCTTGTATGGATGTGGCCTGTTTTCAAAAGACAAAACCAAACACCCAAACCAACCAACCAATCAACCAACCAACCAACCAACCAACCAACCAACCAAAAAAACCAACCAACCAAAAAACCTCCAATGATTTAAAATCCCACCCAAGGTCACATGACCAGCCAGCCTCTCTCCCACTACGTTTCTGTCCCCTCAGCCTTCCTTCACCAGGTCCTTCCCAGTTCCTCTCAAGAGAGATCTTATCGCATATTGCTTCTCAGGAACATTCTTTCTCCCAATCTTCCCCTTGAACATTTCCTCATAAGCCTTAGGCCTCAGACTGTCCATAGATCATCGTCTCCCACAATCCTCCTTTCTAAGGCCTCATTTATCTCCTTGGAAGCAATAGTCATTGGTAACTAATTGATTTTGTTTCTTTCTGAGAGCCGTGAGGGAAGGCTCTGCATCAGGGTTGTTTATACTGCCTTAGCTCCTGGGAACATCAGGCCTATGAAAGATACTGGAGATTCATGGAAGGACAGCTTCAACCTCACATAAGCATCGCTGGAGTGACAGAAGCTCGCTGTGAGATGGCCAAAACAGGTGGGGTTAACTGGGCAGGGAAGCCCAGGGCTGTCTCAGTGATTGTGTTTGATCAATACAGTGGGGACCCAGACCTTTCTGATCTGTGTCATTCTGCCACACTGACACCTGTATCACAGCGGTGGGGACGTATCCTTCACCATTGAGCAGATATCATGGTGTGTTCTTACTTTTAGATGCTTTAGCCGCTGCACATCTAGGTTTCATGGTATATGCACGTGGCAGGGCCTAGTTCCTTAGCCCACACAGAAGGAAAAAAATGAGAGCTGCAGCAAGCACAGGGTATGGGGCTTGGGTTGTGGCTCAGTGGTAGAGCGTTTGTCCAGCATGTTCAAGGCCCCAGGCTCAATCCCCTGCACACCCAGAAACAACTCCCTACCCTGTCACTCCTGCTACCTGCAAGGCCTATTTGGCTGTCTCTAGAGTAGCATGCCCACTGCTATCCTCTAAATGGAGTTTAGATTAAGAAACAGGACTATATTCGCTACCTCTTGCTGACACGATAGAATATTACAACCAAAGGTAACTTAAGATGGCGCACACCTTTAATCCCAGTACTTGGGAGGCAGAGGCAGGCGGATTTCTGAGTTTGAGGCCAGCCTGGTCTACAGAGTGAGTTCCAGGACAGCCAGGGCTACACAGAGAAACCCTGTCTCGAAAACCAAAAAAAAAAAAGAAAAGAAAAGAAAAGAAAGAGTAGGGCTTGTGGTTCCAGAGGAAGAGTCCATAATGGAGGGGAGGCTGGCACAGGAAACACAAACCAGAGAGAACCAACCAGAAATGGGGAGAGCTTGTTAAAGCCCACCCCCAAGCAATGTTCATCCTCCAGCAAGGCTCCATCTCCTAAAGGTTCCGTGGCCTGCCTAGACATTGCCACCAATGAGGTGACCAAGTGTTCAGATATTTGAGCCTTTGAAGGACATGTCTCATTCAGGTCACCGCAAGTGGATTCTAAATGGCTATAAAAACCATAGGCTGGTTCAGAGAGAAACCGGGGACACGGGTTTGTACTTTCATCAAGAATTATGTAATGTGTTTAACTGTCTGTACTATATTTTGTACCCCTGGCTGCATTAATGTGTCTGCTTAGGCCAATAGCCCCCCAAATGCATGAGTGATGCATTTCATTCTAGAGACTTTATGAAACAGACTTTATCACTGCAGTGGCATTAGGTGACTGGAAATTTCCATTATCATCTTTCTAGATAGTGCCATTATTTCTAACACAAGTCTGAACTCCAGGCAGGGAGAGGGTTAAAGGGTAAGCTACCGCGCTGGCGGATCTATGGGCTCAAAATTCCTATCTTATGGTTTGGAGCTGTGCCATGTGGCGCCGGTTGGCTACAAGGGAGGCTGGGAACTTGCTCTGCAGCTGCTCACATCACAGCTTCAAATAAAAGCAGAGTTCCTCTGCTGATGAGGAGGAAGGAAGAACGGACATTGGAAAGACACCCAGCGGAGCCTGTGACAGCTTCTGTGGGGGGAGGGAGCGTGGGAAGGGCCAAAGAACTCGTTTCTTGTTCTAGTTAATCTAGAAGTTCCCACATGTAGCCAGATCCTTTTATCCTGAGGTTAGAAAGAATAGGGCCTCTGCATCCTGAGATCTGCACAAGGCTCATGGGACCCTCGTGGCTGAGAGACCACTACCAGGTCCAGCAAGATGAGGGAGGGACTGGCCGGTGTATAAGTGAATTGACCAACAGCTCAAGACTCAGATGTGCTAGTGCTTGAAAAAAAATCATTTTAAAAATTATTTCATGCACCTGAAACCTCTCCCCCTCCCATTTTCTCTCCTATGTGAAGCCCCTCTGTTTTTCTACATTTCCCCCCCTTTTCTTCCCTTTTCCAACAAGCTGCTCCTTTTAGGTATGACTTTTTTTTCCCCACCCTTTTCACCCATAAAATTTATGAGCATTTATTTGAAAGCTTAAAAAAATTGGAAAAACTGAAGGAGAAAGAGTGATTATACATATGGAAAGCCATAAGAACCTCACTGAATGTGCACAGTTATTGCTTTCTTAAGAAAACAAACCAGCCAGCCAGCTTGGAATGTGAGCGGCTTGTGTGAGGCCAGCCAGAAGCAGGGGCCCGGGGGCGGGGGGGGGGGGAAGGGTCACTGCCCTCTATCCAGGAGGGCTGCCCTGTGTTGTCTCCATTCCCAGCCACCTCCTCTTCCCTCTGACCGTTCCAATGAGACACAGAGACACAGAGAAAATAACTACAGAAAAGAGCTATGGTTTAAAACACTCCTTTAGAAAAGCAAGAAGATGGGGGGGGGGCGGCGTGTTAGAGGGTGCAGGCTGCAGGAGAGTCCAAGGAACACTGGGCCTCGAAGAGCTTCCAAGCTGGCCAGGAGGGGCCTCTGGGAAAAGTCAGGGGCCCTGCTGAAGGAGGAGAGGAGAGGCTAGCCACAGGCAGGCCAGACCACACGGAGCTATGGAATGTGTTACCATTGTCCAAAAGTTGTCTTAAATACTTGGGTTCTGAGAACCACAGAGGAAGGACAGATGTCCAAATTTGTCCTTCAGTGCCCCACCCCCACCCCCCATTTTCCCAGAAGAGCTCTGTTACTATGCTGATGTTTGAGAGCTACGCCTGGGATGCTTTTTTGCTCAAAGTGTGATCCCAAGCACATTGGAACAGGGGCTGAGGAAGGTGGAAGCTGTAAAAAGTTCCTAGGCTACAGCCAGGAGTTCTGTCAACGGTCCATGTTTTTCACAGGCCATACTGCCAGCTTCCTCTTACCTTTTACCCCTCCAGATGACTGAATTGGGCAAGGCCTGCCCCATCTTCAGCATGAGAGAGAGACAACTCCGACCTATTTATCCTTCCAATTTTTTCCCCACAGTATTAGGAACAGCCCGTAAATATAATGGCATAGGCTCAAATCCCTCATGTTGGGCCAGCCTCTTGTTAGCTTCTCTGGGATTCTTCTGGGGTCTTCAACTGGCCTTCTGTTCTTCCAAGCCAGTTTAACAAAGCCTCATGGTTCTCATCCATCCCTGATCCCCCAGCCCACCTCCCTCAACTTCCTGAAGCAGAGGGAAGACCACAGAGGAGATGTTCATAAAACTGTACTTGGGATGCAAACGGGAAATACACTATAGAAAACAGGAAAGCCGGATGGGCTGGTGACGCTCATGTCCTTCATGAGGAAACCCATTAAATCTGCTCTGTTGATGGGGACAAGTTTCCCGGACCCCTCCCTCAGCTCAGCAGAGGCACTCTGTCCCCACCATCTGTCATGGCAGTGTATGACTGCTTACTTCTTTGTCTCAGGCAAAGATTTGGGCTTTGATGTGACATTCCCCAAAGACCCTTGTCACTGGAAAGTCTCTCTCTTTAGAGGGCCCTTATTCCAAGCCTAAGTTCTGCCATTTCTGGAAACATGCTGGTAGCCATTGTACAGTGACAACTTTGCATCTTTAAAAGTAGCCAATGGGTCTCACAGAGCAGATAGAAGGCAAAACTGAAGGAGGGTGCAGATGGGCCCTTGTACTCCCAAACTTCAACCCAATCTCAAGCCTGGTGACTTTGCCACACCAAAGCCTCAGCAAAATATGGCTGTCCGCAACCTACGCTGTCCTGGCTACTCCACCCCTTGCCAGCCCAATACCCACAGTGGCTTCTGATTGCCCTACAGACCTGATGAAGCTCTTGGTGTCCTACTGAGATGTGCTTCCATGGCTTGATTTTTAAAATAAGAAATCCAAGTGTCCTGGGGTTTTAATGTGTCACAGCTGGAGGGCCCCACAGAGATGGTCATGGTTGCCCACTCAACGGACACCTCTCCATCCTACTCTGTTCTCTTCTGAGGTTAGAGAATGGACATCTTTGTAGGCTTTTTTTTTTTTTTTTGCCACATGTATCAGAAGAGCAACTTGCAACTTGATTAAAAAAAACTTGTATGGAAAAAATAAAACAGTGGAATTTGTTGGTCCTACCCCAAACGAGGCACACCTGAGCTGTGGCTTTTGCATGAGGAATGAAAAATAAAAACAAATTAAAAAATAATAACCAAGCGATGTCGCCTAATGAACAACGCCCGAGATTATGCTCTGGGCTCCGTCTGCACAAACGCACGAGCAGACCAAACTCAGCAACGTGCCCCATTCTGAGAGCAGATGCTGAGGCAGAATGATTCTGCATCTTGTTCACGTTTGTATGCAGCCATCAGCTACCTGGCCCAGACCATGAGGCACAGGATGAAAAATAACTTATTTACACAAGATATCACCACCTAGAAACTTACCAACTTAAATCAGGAACACTGGGCCTCAGGGGCATTTCAAGGCTATTAGGAAAGAAAAAAAAAAGGCCTGTAAGCTTAAAAGCAGTGAATGATGCAACTCTTGTCACCTGGGTCACCAAATACTGGGTGGGGTGGGTGCTAGTGGTACCCATCATGAGACCATCAGGTACAGCTGTTATGATCTGGGCAGGCAATAAGCTATCAAGTCTCTTCCTGGATTTTCTGTTCAACAAGATCTCCTTGCTTGACATGGCCAACTTTCATCCTGTCATTCAGATGCAGAAAGCCTCGAGCCCGCTCAGGACCTTGAGCGAGCTTAGCACGTGGCAGCTCTGTGCCTGAACAGCTCTGTCACAGGGTTGGCTACATCAATATCTTATCTCACCACCTGCACCCGATCCTGCCTTTACTAAGGTCCCTCTGAACCCAGCAGCTACTTTAACTCTTTGAGGGACTCTTCTCTAGTATTTGTAAAACAGAATGTGTGGCCACAGAGTTAATACCAGTAATCAGGGAGAACCTGTGTTTGCCAACAGCCATGGATAGCAAGCGAAGTTCATAGTTGGTGAATTAAAGCCATTGGAATTGATGTGTGCATTTATTGTTGTCCAATGAATCCTTACACTGTAAAAACACAAATATGTCCATCCTTGTTTCTGACATAGTGAACTAACAGTAAAGGTGTCTGAGGCTGTGGGAAACCGAATGAGTAGTCTCAGCTGGGAGACCTCAGGAACAGCTGACCCCATGGTCAAGGGTGAAAGTCTCCCTTATCTCTCCACCTGCCTTGTTCCTTGATACTTTATCAGGAAGAGAGGAGAGGTGCCACAGTTTGGAACTCCTGCCTCTCCCTCCCCATGGGACTTGATCCAGATGTGAGGGGAACTGTTCTCAGGGACCCTCTTCAGTGTTTAAAAAGGCCTCAGACCTCAGTCTTGGTCTCAGCCTGACCTTCTCACCATGAAGAGGCTGCTGGTTCTGAGTGCGCTGCTGGCAGCAGTCTTTGGCAATGAGAACTTTGCGGGGTAGGGCTGTGGTGAGGAGTGGGTATCTGGAGGGGGAATGAAATGGCTCTCCCTAAGTTGGTGTCTGGAAGAGACAGGCAGACACAAGGAAACACAGCCAGAGAAGACAGACCGACACCACCCTGGGACAGCCACCTGGGGGAAGGCGGGCAGGGCAGGGCAGGGCTTGGAAAAGTCCAGCTTCTTTTGGATACTGAGAGAACTAAAATCTGAGAAGGAATTTTTAGAAGGAGAAAGAGGAGGTCTGGTTGGCTTGGGAATAACTCAGTCTTAAACTGCAGTGGGGACAGCATGAAAGTCTAGAATCTTCCAAAGACAGGGAACAAAGAGATGAAGTTCAGATCTCTCATTGCTTAGACCCCCCCCTCCCATGCCTTTATGGGTTCAGTAGACCTGTAAAAAGCCTGGGAAGTGTCGGGGTACCTCAGGTTCTCAGAGCCCCTCCCACTCTGCCCAGGCACCAGGTTCTCCGAATCTCTGCCGCCGATGAAGCCCAGGTGCAGAAAGTGAGAGAGCTGGAGGAGCTGGAGCACTTGCAGGTTAGAGACTCCGGGCAGGCTTCCCTGAGGATCCAGGAGACTTCCTAGGCCATCTGGGACCAACTCCCATAACCACCTAGTTGGTCCCTAGGCTCTGGCCCAGCCTCCTGGCAAAGAGCCATGAGACAGAGTGGCTGGGAAATGACTTCAGACCCCAGACTCAGATCTTAGTGCCCCTGAGAATCCGATGACATGCCAGGACCCTTTCCCGCTTCCTGTCGGCCTTGCTCCTCAAACCCTCTCCATTCTGGTCATTTCCTGCCCATCCTGGACTTTGTCCAGTTCCCAAGCTCCCCCCACTCTTCCTCTTCTTCCAGCACCCACTCCTCACCTCCAGCCACGTGGGGGCTTCTAGTGCCGACACCGCTTCCTGGGCTCTCCCGCTCTGCTGCTCGCTGAAACGGTTCTGGCTTCTGTTTCCTAGTTGGACTTCTGGCGGGACCCTGCCCGGGCTGGTCTCCCCATTGATGTTCGAGTGCCCTTCCCCACCATCCAGTCTGTGAAAGCATTCTTGGAATATCATGATATTAGCTATGAGGTCATGATTGACGATGTGCAGTCACTGCTCGATGAGGAGAAGCAGCAGATGTCCGCCTTCCAGGCCAGGGCCCTGTCCACCGATACCTTCAATTATGCCACCTACCATACTCTGGATGAGGTGAGGACAGCCCCAGAAGATTCTTCCCACAACACCATACTTTCCTTCATGCTTGGCAGAATACAGACCAGGGCCAAGGCTGCTCTGGCTGTGGGTAAGAGACACCGGTATTGGCAGAAGACATCAGCCCCCTTTCTTCCTCTGATCTCAGATCTATGAATTCATGGACCTGCTGGTTACAGAGCACCCACAGCTTGTAAGCAAGATCCAGATTGGCAGCACCTTTGAAGGTCGTCCCATCAATGTGCTGAAGGTAAATGGAGCCAACACAAAGGCAAGGGCACACGTGCAAAAATGGGTTCCCATGTGGACCTCCATATAGGCTGTGGACTCATAAACGAGTATTGGAATGTACTGTTCTACACAGTTTCTGTGCATATATTTAGGAAGGTCTGAGCGTTCCTGCCTAGGTGGCTATATGCGTATTCACAACATCTAAGGTGACCCCAGTGTTACCAACCGCTGTTGCAATATGAGAAGATCATGGGGTCTGGCATTCAGATAAAATGTTTTCCTGGTGACCATCCACAGTGCATCTGAGCATCAGAACTGGGTCAGAGTCTGGAAGACAAGAGTCCAAGCTCTACAGGGTCCCTGTCTGACCCCTGATCCCATAACTCCCCAAAGGATGGGCTCACAAACAGGCCCCTCAACTTTAGATGTACAGAGAAGAGGGGGCTTCCGACCAAGGTGTGCTCCCTTGCAGGGGATGAACTCAGGCCCGGCCAGAAAGTTCCCCCCCAAACTATTTCCCTGTCTCTTTTCCAGTTCAGCACTGGAGGGACCAACCGCCCAGCGATCTGGATTGACACTGGCATCCATTCCAGGGAGTGGGTCACTCAGGCCAGTGGAGTCTGGTTTGCAAAAAAGGTAAAGCTGGGGAGATAAAGGAGGGCTCTTGCTTGCTGGGGAACTGGTATTCACAGACCATGAAAGGCTGGCGTTTCCCTTCCTAGAAGAAATGCCCACGAAGGGAGGCCAGGGGTGTGTGTTCATTGTACCAACCTGACTAATGCTCTACCAGATCACGAAAGACTATGGCCTGGACCCCACCCTCACGGCCATTCTTGATAGCATGGACATCTTCCTGGAGATTGTAACTAACCCCGATGGTTTTGTCTACACTCACAAAACGGTAAGGACTGCCTCTTTTCCCTGGGACAGCGGGTTGTACCTTTGAGCCCCACAAGTGGAGGAAGGGGCAAGTAGGTCTGTTCTCGTGGAACTGGGACTCTCAGCTCAGGCACTATCTTGCTATCTTAAGTGGACGATTCTTTGCTATTGGGGCTGTTTGTGCATGATAGGTGTTGATAGGTTACTAGTCTAGTAAGTCTAGTAAGCTTCTTGACTTACTAGATTTTGTTAGCAACGCTTCACTGTTACAGTAACACAAGGCATCTCTAGATACTGTAAAATGTCTTAGGGGAGCTGACATTGTCCTTAGCTGAGACCTCCATTCCAGTCTTGATTTCCATAGACGCTTTTATTCTGTGGTAAATGCAGCAAGTTAGAGGTCCAGCTGTGCTGGCCCCTGGCTTACCCTTTTTCCTCCCTCAGAATCGCATGTGGCGCAAAACTCGATCACGCACCGAGGGCTCCCTCTGCGTTGGGGTGGACCCCAACAGGAACTGGGATGCTGCTTTTGGGAGTAAGACTTCCCATGGGGCAGGGATGGGACAACATGGCTCTTGTCTTTGTTTTGGTTGCCTACCCCTTTCTTGACCCAGCAGTGAGGGAGAATGTGGGCTCTTAGCTCTGCCAGAGGCTTCTCTGGGTGAGAGGTGACCCTCAGGGATTTGGGCCCTTGTTTGTAAGAAGAAAGTTCCTTTTAGATGCAACTTGGGTCTGAGAGCTTCTTGGGCCTTAGCATCAATTCTTGCCGTCCTTGGCCATGACCCTGTGTAAACTGGTTTCTGCTCTACCCAAGCCTGGCTGGAAAAGGAGGCAGGGCTCCATCCAGTTAGTGTGATGGCTGGCTGCTCCCTAAGCCGAGGGAGGGGGTGAGGCCTCCCTGCAGGCCACTTCCCACTAAGTCCATGAAATATACTGGAAGCCATGGATGTCTTGGGTTAAGAAATCATAGCTGTGTCTTCTGTCTTTCCACAGTGCCTGGAGCTAGTAGCAACCCCTGCTCGGAAACTTACCGTGGCAAGTTTCCCAACTCTGAAGTAGAGGTCAAGTCCATCGTGGACTTTGTGACGAGCCATGGGAACATCAAGGCCTTCATCTCCATCCACAGCTACTCCCAGCTCCTTCTCTACCCCTATGGCTACACATCAGAACCAGCCCCTGACAAGGAGGAGCTGGTGGGTGATGACCCCGATTGCCTTCTGTCTGGGCTCCTTCTGTGTTCTCATCTTAAGGAAACTGGGTTTCACCCCTCAGAGCTGATTAAGGGCTAAGAATCTACCAGTGGACCCAGTGCCCACCTTTCCCCCAGTCTTCTGATAATTTGGGAAGTCTGGCAAGGTGATTTGTGTCAACCAGCAAGGTAGAACTGCTTCATTTGCTGGGAAACAGAATCGTAGTGTGTGGCTGAGTCCCTTCTGTCACATGACAGAGCAAGAGGCAAGGCTAGACTCTGAAGCTGTGGGCTCTGGAGAGAGGGGTACCCCATCCATCCACCCATCCTGTGGAGATGGAGGGAACATGAAGCTGTCACAGTGTAGGGCTGACCCTGGCAGAGGGCACGGGGCCCTGACTATGCTGCTGCCCACTTCTGGGCCACCCTGACAGTCCTTGAGTTACTCTGGCCCTAACCATGGCACTGTTCAATGTTTTCCCCAGGATCAGTTAGCTAAATCTGCTGTGACAGCCTTGACATCTCTCCACGGGACCAAGTTCAAGTATGGCAGTATCATTGATACAATCTGTAAGTTGCTGGTGCCTGGAAACCGGCTTCAGCTGGCTCTTCTTGCCTTGGGTGCTCAGATCTGGGAGTTGCTAACTGAACTATTTGAAGGGTGGGCAGTGCCTCTTCCTGATATTGAATCCTGACTTCTCGGACACTGTTCAAAGGGCCTCTTATCTGTCCTCCAAGCATATCTGTCCCCTTATCTTATGGCTGCATCTGGACCCCTTCACCGATGAGTTGGAACTCTGATGGGATTTATAGTCTCCATAAAATTCTGTTTAAGATACGCCTTTCCACTCCCTTCCTTACAGGATACAGGAGAGGTCCTTGGGAGGACCACTGATACACACACGTGGAAGGCAGTCGGCAGGGGTGTTTACTGCCTGCCTGCTCTGCACGGGGGCCTTGCCCTGTGTGCCTAGAATCAAGCTGTGTATAAAGAGAGTGAATGTATATTCTAGGCAGGAAGATTGACCATGTGCTTAGAAACCACAGTGGATCAGGTGATAGATGCAGGGGAAATAACAGAGGTGGCCAGGGGTACTAGGAGTACTAGGGTAGAGGTTGAATACCAGGCTAAGAGGCAGGCTTTCAGACCGAGAAGAATTTGGGCTAGTGGTGAAGGAAGTGAAGGAAGCCAGGAGAGGCCATCTGTCTAGGTAATAGGCCTCCAGGCAGAAGAACTTTCTAGAGTAAAGGCTGTGTACTGTGTGATGTGGTATGGGGTGTTTGGGGGAATTTTTTGCCTCAAAAATTTTGCCTGGCAGGCAAAAGCAGGATATGGGTACCAGGGTGGGAGAACTACACACCCATTTCACACACTCCCTTGATGGCAGCCTCCGATTTTAGGCGGGGAGTGGGCTGTAGTCTTATCCAAGGAGGGACTTGTTTGGGATTCCAGGCTTTCTTTGGAAATGGTTTCCAATCCGAGCCTGATGATTTTGCTGTATTTTGTGCCCTGAAGTGAAATTCTAATGTGAAGCCCACCTCCCTCTCTCTCCTACCGTCCCGTTCAACAAAAGCAGCTTGTCAGCCAGTGTGTGCTGCAAGCCCTGAGGTTTCCCCCAGACACACAGGCTGGCTTTGCTTTGACTATGAATCTTTGCACTTTCCTTTGCAGACCAGAGTCCCCAGAGATCAATTGCTGGTTACCCAAGCAGGGGGCTCTGGCATATTTAGAGGTGTCATTGAGGTGACTGTTGGGTGGAGACAGTTTTCAGACAGGCTTTTGCAATTACACAGACTTTTTGGCATCCTGCTAATGAATAGGATGGCCATTACTGGTTGCCGGTCCCCTACTTGGGCCTCTCAGGCTTAGACCCAGGAGAAGTTTCCTGGAAGCCCCACTGTGTGTCAATAGCAGCCCCTAGAAGGCATTGACTCTATTGGAAATTACACAAGGCTTTGGGCTCTGGGTGTTAAGTCAGTCCGTGTAGATATTTCTAGTGATCAACCCTTACCTTCTCCTCATCTTTGCCCTAGATCAAGCCAGTGGGAGCACTATTGACTGGACTTACAGCCAGGGCATCAAGTATTCCTTCACTTTCGAGCTGAGGGACACTGGGCTCAGAGGTTTCCTGCTGCCTGCCTCACAGATCATCCCCACAGCAGAGGAGACATGGCTGGCCCTTTTGACCATCATGGACCACACTGTCAAGCACCCTTACTGAACTGAAGCAGTCTTTATTCCTTGCCCCTTTCTTCTCCTTAGCCCCATTTGGGCAACCCAATAAAGTATGACTGTATAATAGGATCTTGGGGTTTTTTAAAGGAATGCACATGGAATGTCCACCTTTTTAGCAGGAGAAGTGATTAAGTTCCCAAGAGTCTCAATGGAAATGTGCGGGTGGTTGAACTACATGACCCCTAAATTCTCCAGCATTCCTGGGTCCTGTGAAGTTGCATCTAAGAGGAAGGGGGGTGTTTTGTTCATATCTTAGTAGTAGGCAACAGCCACAGCTGCTAGCCAAATGTGCGGCACCCTGTGGTGAGGAGGAATTCAGCAAGTATAGCAGGCTAGCTAATGGTACCCATTCATCTGTAAAAGTAGGAACCTGGAATATGGAATATAAAAATCCTGCTAGCCACTGCTGCCCAAAGGCGATGGTGCAAGTGAGTCAAACAGATTACCATGAAGCAAACTGTGGCCTCCCACCCCCAAATAAGTTGGAAGAAAATATTGAGGTGGAATGAAATCATTTGAAGATAAGGGATGGATGCCCAGCCAGAGACATTAACTGTAGTGTACTGGGGATGCTTCCCCTGGAATGGGAATGGTGGGAAGAGCTTACATTTTGTTTGCCACATCCTCCATGAAGTCCCCAGTGTATGACCTCTGCTGCCTCTCGTTTCTGTCCACTTTCCATATTCCTGTCCATACCTGTCTTGGGAAAGCTCACCTCCCTTGGCATGGTGCCCCTCGGTCTGTGATAGCACAGTTACCAGTGAACATCACAATGCACGAGTCCTATGCCTTCCTTAAAGCAAGATCGGACACTGGTTACCTTTGTACCCCTCAGATGTGAGCATGGGCCTAGAGGCACAGCCACATAAGGATGCATGCAGCTAGGCTGGGATGGCTGCGGGCTTTTCCTCCTCTCTGCCATTTGGACTTCAAGATGCTGCCAGCACTAGGTCATAAGTCTTTTCTTTTTCATAGAAAATGGTTTGAAGGTTAAAAAGCTTTTCATTGTGGGTTCTATGTTAATAGTTTTCCCTACCAAATATTTAAAGAATTAGACCAAGTTTGATTATACATAAATGTCTGCATACTGAGTTTAGGAGACCAAGAGAAAGGTCTTTCCAGCCAGGCTGATGGTATGGCCCTGTGGTTCCAGCATGAGGGACACTGTAAGTTTGGACCCATCCTTAGGCTACTTGGAAAGATCCTGTTTCAATCAATCAATCAAACAAACAAACAAACAAGCAACAAAAAGGTATTTTTAACTAAAGATTTGGTAGGACTCCTTTATCTTTTGGAACATATTTCCCTTTAAGCCATGGGACAAGAGGCTGTAGGTAAGTCAAAGCTGTGTTTTAACTGCTTTAGCTGGTCGCCTTCTAAATAAAGACTGGTAAGAAAAAAATTAAGTTAATATGAGGACGTTATTTTACAAATAGCAGATGGTAGGACTCTTTAAAATAAACCAGGCTCTCCTTGCTATTGGGGACTACCTTGTCATTCCATCTCCAACATTAACATGTTTTGGAATACAAGTGCCTAGTAATTGTTGAAACAATTCTACTTTTACAGAGGTGTGGGGAGAAGGAGGAGGAGGAGGGTAGGAAGAAGAAGAGGAAGAGGAGGAAGAAGGGAGGGACAGATAGATACTGACTCAAAGCATAGCCTTAGCTGGTCAGGAACTCACTATGTAGACAGGACTGGCCTCGGAATTCACAGAGATCCTCCTGCCTCTGCCTTATGAGTGCTGTATTAAAGGTGTGTTGTCACCATGACTATCTTGAATCAATTCATTTTATGATTTGCATGTCATTTAGGTTCCTTAAAATATCCCATGTGCAAATTACTATGAATTCTCAGAATTGTGGTTCAAAAAATAAGGTTCTGAGCAAGTAAGAGACAGAGAAGAGAAAGAGATAGCGAGAGATAGGGGAGGGGGGAGGAGAGAGAGAGCTGGGCTATAGATGTGCCTTAGTTGGCAGACAGCTTACTTAGTAGGCATGAAGCCCTGGGTTTGATCCCCACATCACCTCATAAAACCACGTGCCACTTGCATGCCTATAATCTTAGTATTTGGGAGGTGGAGGCAGGAGGATTTGCAGTTAGTTCAAGGTCATCTTTGGTCAGCTTGGGATACATGTAAATCTATCTCAAAAAGAAAAGAAAAGAAGAAAAGAAAAAAAGGAAGGAAGGAAGGAAGAAAAGAAAGGAAAAGGAGAGAAGAGAAGAGAAGAGAAGAGAAGAGAAGAGAAGAGAAGAGAAGAGAAGAGAAGAGAGGGAGCAACATGAATTCCATGAAGACAGAGGCTACACTGGGTTGCTTCATTTGCTCTCCACTGCTAGGCCAAGAGCAAGAGTGATATTTATGTTAACAGCAATTTTAATAACAAATGAACATTAGTGACTGGGAGCTTGTGCGTACGGAGGTACACTTCAGCTGTGAGAAGAGCTCCGTGCCCTTCTCAGAGGTAAAAATCCATAGGTACAATTTGTATACATCCATAAATACAAAGCTAAAAGGTAACATTTTTAGGAAAACTACAACTTAAATGAAAGTAAGTACTAATAACCTTGAATGAGTAAAAGTAAACAAAACAGACTGAGAGAGACCCTGTCTCCAAAACCATAAAATAAATAAATAGTAACATTTCTAAAGAAAAGCAGCTATCCTCCAAAAAGATGAGATAGGAAAAGCCAATAAAACATGAAAGATGTGAGCTTCAGTGAACTCTTGGATATTAAACATTTTTCTTTCATCAGATAGAGGACAACATAAGATTGGCCACACAGGGTTATCGAGGGCATGAAGGAATAAATGCAGCCTTGTGCTGCGGGTACGAGGATAGCTTTCTGTACTTTTGGCAATTTGACTTTAAAAATTAAATATAGTACCTCTTTGACTCAGCAAATCCATTTGAAAGTATTTATTTTATGAAAATATTTGGACTGTAATGAAAGATTGGAATGGCAAAGGAGCACAGTACATCAAAGGGACCCTTCTTCATAGGGATCAATATTGTCCCTAGTGTGACACAGCCACACAGAAGCAGATCATAAAACCGCCCAGGCCTGTGTTCACCGCAGCATATTAAGTGAAAGTTGGCTACAAGATGGGAATGTTCTAGAACCGGATTGTGCTGATGGTAGAACAGTTCTGTAAATTTACTAAAATCATTGCATTCTTCAAATAGCTGAGATGCAGGTATTTGCACACCAATAGCTGTTTCCGTAAAAAGTTAGCTACAAAACAGCATGTTATGAACATCTTTTGTCTAACACATACACAAATATACACACAGATGCATACACACTTGTCAATTGCCCCCAGATATACACATATAGATGCACACACACATGTGAACACACAAAACCACACACAGATACATACACAGATATACACACACACAGACACAAACACAGAGATACCCACATGCACAGAAGAAAACACAGATACACACACACAGATGCATATACATACAGATGCACACACACACGTGAATGCACAAACCCACACACAGATACACACACATACACACACAGATACTGAGAGACAAACACACAGACACCCACATGCACAGACACATAGAGATACAAACACGCACAGAGATACAGATATACACAGATACACAAAGAAACGTGAACAGATACACAGACGCACACACAGTATACACACACACACACAGATATACAGATGCAACCAGACACATATAAGACACACACAGACACACAAAAGTGCACACGCCCACACGCATGCATGCACACATGCACGCATGGACACACAGACACAATCATAGGTGGTGGCTTTGCTGTTTACATGTCACAGTTCCCCACTGTAAAAGCAATGAGCTTTCATGATCAGCTTTGGGATGGGGAGGGCTATCTGAAACCTGTGTAAAATTACTTAGCAGCAATTCACCAGACTCAAGCATCTCACTGCCACTTTAGTCCCTGTCCAGCTCTTTCTTTTAATAATTTGTTTAAACGCCAGACTCCTGTTCCAGCATCTCATTTCACTTACTTTCCCATGGTTTCTACTCAGAGAAGTGTATATTCTGGCTAGCTGTGGTAGTAACAAGGCTGGGGCTGCACAGGTTCCCAGCTGGGACATACTTTAAATCCTCTGCTGTAGCTCCAGTGGAGATTCCCAAGAGCCCTGTCTGCTCACATTCAGTTCCTATTGCAGTTGTGGAGATGTACTGTGCTGAGGCCGAGTCTCCGGGGCCCCTTGGAGGGCTTTATTTCAAGTGAACTCATTCCACTTCTTTCTCAGGCCATTACAGGTGGCTCTTGGTGAAGCCCAGGGGCCATCGTTATTCCATGAGAAGATTTTAGGTAGTCTCTTGAATTAGCACTCCGATACGGGCGTTTAGCTTTCTGGCTTTGGCCTGCAGCTAACGTGTCATTGAACGTAGTCCAGATATGACTTCACCCACCCTCACCATGCACCATGCAGAGCTATTCATCATCCTGGCAATTGTTCTTCAAGGCCAAGAGGGGCTAGGTAGATTGGAAGCCGCTCAGGGACTCCTGCTTGAAGGACTAGGGAAACATCATTTGTGAACATGCTAAGCCCCAGATGATGCCTGGAGGAACTTGAGATGAACAGCCGTAACGTTTGCAGTGTCCTGGCCAAGAAGAGCTCTGGGGAAGGCACAGAGCCCCATCAAACCTGAGAACTCGTCAGAGGGAAATGAATTCTTCCCCAAAGCTTTCAGGAGCCGCATTCATTTGGCAACTCCGACTGTGAGCATCGTCTAAAAACCCCAGAGATGGAGCCGGCCAAGTGTTCACTGCCAAAGTAAAAGGAGAAAATTAAAAGTCCCTCTTAACCACAGTCACAGTGCCAGCTGCGCTGGGGAAGAATGTGGTGAGGTAAGGCTTGTGCTGACACAGGCTGCAGATGTGCCTCTGTTTCCCCATGAAACATGGTCCTGGGGCCATTGGCCAGTTCTTGAAATTGGTGTCAGCCTAAACCAGAAATGTTATCAAGGAAGAAGAGATTAAGCAGCAATCACATCAGTGTGCTTTATTGCGTGAAGAGTTTAGACACGAGGGCAGTGGTCTACATCCACAGTCAGGTACAGTTTTGTAACTCTCCTTCCATAAGTGAAAGCTCACCATGTGTCTGTGGACAAACAAAAGAAACCTTAAAAAACATGCGGCTGTCGTTGGAGACAGGACCCTTGACCTCTACCACCATGGAAATGTGACAATGCTCCCAGGGGCAGCTATTGTACGAGCTCTGCTGCGTTTTGCCTAAGTAGATGGAAGAAGCCAGTTTCCAGAACAATCTCATTGATGAGGAAAGCAGGGAAGCCAAAGTCAAGCAGATGTTACATTTCCATGGGGAGACTGAGGAAACACTCAGGAAGACTTTGGAAAACGGTCAAGTCTCCCCTGCAAAGCCAAAGCCAAGAGCCCACTGGGTTCTGCTTGGGAGCCACCATTCTTGGGTTGGGTACCAGCTTCTCATCTAGTCCATAATACAGTGTGAGCAGCCTACCCGTCTCCTCTTCTATAAATGGGGGCGGGGCTCTCCATCTCACTGGGCCGCTGGGAACACTGCATGAGTCCAAACATACCGAAGAGAACCATGCGTGCTGCCTATCACAAACGGCTGGCACTATCTCGAATCTCTGAGTTTTGAAACCGAAGAGAAAATAACCCTCAGATGGAGACGGTGGGGGCTCCCTGTGATGATAGATTCTGAAGGTGACTCACTAAGAGGACAGTGAAAATAGGCAAACCCATAGAAAATAACCCATATAAGCAGACTCTCCGGTTATCTGCTGGAGAGGGGAGAAAAGTCTTGGTGACAAATGCCTGGACAAGAGGAGGCTGTACAAGGGACAAAAGATAATGAGCTCCCTGAGTCTCTCAAACAGCGGGCTGACCACCACACCTGAGCCAGCCACAGATCTGATAGTTCATTTATTCTGAATATTTACCTAAGGGCTACTGTCACAGAGTAGGTTAACTGCACCCCTTGTGAGTGTCTTGTCTAAATTTCAAAGGGAAGCCATATTGATTTTCTTGTAAAAATGTGGTCTAGCAGTCAATGGCCCTTAAGTAACTGGCCTCTGTTTACTACACAATTTACCAGGAGTCTCAACACAGTACAGGTAGAGAAAATTTGCTTTTCATTCCAGCAAGGGGACTCAGCACCAGTGACCCCATGAGGGGACCAGTGGGACGGATAAAGAGGCTTGTGAACGCACATAAAAGTGTGTGCCGAATCCTGGTCTGTCAGAATTTAAGCCGATTGTACTTCTGCTGGTACATTTCTAAATGCTCTTATCTGACTTGGATACCAATTTAAGGCTGGCATTATAATTTCAGCAATTTTTGTTTGTGGTATATGCGTACATACATGTTCATGTGGGTGTACATGGCGGCCAGAGGTTTTCCTCAGCTGTCTTCTACCATGTTTTATGAGGCAGAGCTAGACTCACCCTATCTCACCAAACCTGGAGCTCCCTGGCTTGGCAAACAGGCTGGCCTGTCCCAGCTCCCAGGGATCCTTCTGTCTCTGCCTCTCCAGTGCTGGGACTGCAGGTATGGGCATGCCTGTCCTTTTATGTGGTGTTGGGATCTGAACTCAGGTTCCCATGTTTGCACAGTGAGCACGTTACCCAGTGAGCCATCTCCAGGCCCTGACTGCAATAATTACTAAAAGTCTGCAAAGGTTTAACTACCCAAATGCATTCTCAACACCGGGAAGCACACTGGGCCTTGTTTTATCACTTTTTACATGAAAAATATACTTGGTAACAAAAATAATTGAATTGATATAAGTATTCAAGATGTTAACATAATTTGGTTGATGAATTATAATCCACATGGTCCTAATTTTGTTTTGGAGAGAGAAGTATTATGGGGCTTAGATCTTGAAAGAACTGTGAAGAACAAAAATGCACATGAAAGACATTCAACAGTTTGTTAAATATTCTTAATGACTGATGATCTTCAGGGCAGACCAAGAGGAGGTAGTCATGGATTTATGTGCAGGCAGGCTGACATTGGTTACGTTCCCAAACATGTCAGACAACGTAAGACAGACTCTGTAGACAATAAACAACCTGGTGGGAACAAAAACCAACAAGAAAAATCACTGGCATATTTCTTCCAGACCAGGATCCTGACAACTTATATTCCACAAGGGAACAAGAGGAGGGTTTTGTTTTGTTCTGTTTGCTTATGAGTAGCTTAATGTCTTAAGTTCTGTAGAATTTAAACAGCACCACAGGAAAAACTCCCTGAGCAACTAACGGACATTATTTACTCTGATTCCCGCTTACACCAAGTCCAATATGACTGCTGGCTCTGGCTTCCCACCACAGAGAAAGAAAAAAGAAAATTACTTTTAGGCTTTTTACTCATTCCACAGATTTTCAATAGACCCAGCCTGAGGTTACAGCCCAGGATGTCCCTCCAACCCCCTTTTTGAACACTGTAGCTTTTTCCTTCCTCTCTCCCGCCACTTCCTGCCTCTCTTCTATCTTCCCTCCTTTGTCTCCTGGCTTCCTTCCTGCCTGACCTCTTAAGTAGCCTGTACCCCCCTTAAATGGCCTCCCTTTCTTAAACACATACCCCTTGGGGAGATAAACATTTTATTGACGAGACACTGGGCTAAGGATATCACGTATCTCACAGAGAGCACAAGGCTCTAGACAAGGGGACAAGCTAGTCCTCAACACAACCGACATGAAAGCCATGAGATAGTCAGCCAAGGTAGCAATCGGCCCTGCCTGGGTTCCAGGAAAAGCACGGGTCTCCTGACTACAAAGCTATGGTCTCTTGCTCTAAACTGGAATGATTTCCAGTTTCACTGATGCAAAGAACATACGCCTTTCTGGGAAATGCAGTAAAAAGAGGTACATTTTCAAATCACTCTAGTCTCCCGGGGCTCCCCCAAATCATTCTGACAGAAAGGAAGAGAGAAGTTGGCAGGTTTCAGCACATTAATAGCAAACGACAAATTAGTAACTACGTTCTTTAATCTTCAACATTCATAATTGCACAAAGTATCACTGATCATTTAAATAATACATGTCAAATAATCTAATGAAGAAACTGGTAAAGTGGGACGTCAGGAAGCAACAGTGCTGGAGAGGAACACTGAGTGCAGAAGGGATCGCTCTCTCTTGGAAGTTTGAGACTCTTGCCAACAGGGCAAAGAGCTATGGAGAAGCACATGGAAATACATTCAGCCTGCTAGACCACGCCAGTAAATACACAGCAATTCTAACAGCTTTGCCGAAACAGTCTCTGTACGTATATACAGTCATTTCTAACACTAACATCCATTGGCGGGAATGCAGAACAGGGACAGACAGAGACTTCCAAAACAGAATTGGGTGTGGAGGTCTACCTCCTGACTGCTGATGTTAAACTGGCAAACCAGAACTTTGTCACTGTGGAAAGGTGTTTTCATTAAAAATGTATACGTGTCAAAGATGACTGAAAATCTTGTCCATGCTAGGGGAAAGTTGAGTGTGGAAAAATTTGCATTTTTCGATCTATGCTGTAAAGAAAATAAAAAGCCAGTACATGTTGGCATTAGCAAAAGGCTGAACCAAGCTCTCAGGCAATAAATTTATGGGGAAACACGACAGGCTCCTCATTAAAGCTATGTGTACGTTGGCTGAATTTTATATACGATTCTTGAATCTTGTGGAAATTTGGGCACGGCCTGACATCTGAACAATGTCCCTGGTTTGTTTGATTTCTAAAGCATTGGAAAATGTTGCACTTTGGAAATCAAGTGGAGAAGAATAAACATATTCTGAAGCGGAGCTGGGTTGACTGAGTTATTTTTCCATATGTCTCCATGAGATATTTATTACGTTTATTTCTCTTACAAACACAGCCTCCCTGCTAGAAATACTGTGGGGCTTTGCCTTTTTTTTTTTTTCCTAAAGTGGTGAGAAAATCGCAGTGTAAGGCGGCGACTCTCCCCAGCAGCAGTAGCCACCTAAGGGCAGGCAATTTTCAGCTGGCTTTTCAGAAGCTGGTTGCCATGACAAAGAGCACAATTTATTCTTTAGTCCCTTATCACAGCTACGATCACAGACCATAAAAATTAACAAGGCTTGTCCTTCCTTCTGACTTCATGGGCCTCATCCTTACCTGAGGTCTTTTGTTCCCCCAATTAAATAGAATGGATGTCAGTCATCTAGCAATTCAATTAATGCCGATTCAAAATTCCGGCCAAAACCAGAATCTATAATCACAGCCTTCTAATCACAGCTCAGTCTGAGACTGAAAAGCAAGCAGGAAATTGCACTAATTACTCAATTAGACTAATACTGTATTTTTAAGCAAGGGCTTAAGGGGTTGTCAGCCCCGACAAAGGACTCATGAGTCCCCCTCACCTGTGTGTCCCCTTGTCCATGTGAAGCTGATGATTTCAAGTGACCATGATTTCTATCCATCTAACATAGCTGGACTCACATCAGGCAATGGGAAATTTTAATTGATATAAGGCTCATTATGAAGGGGACAGCTGTGGGGGCCTTCCAGGGCTCTCAGCACAGACCCACAGGTTGCTGGGGCCTTCCTGTACTGGGCCCTCCTTCTGGTGAGGACAGATGAACACACATCTTTCTGGTCCCAGGAAACCATTTAAGGAGAGGATCATTTTGCATAGAGCCTCTCTGCTAAACCAGTAAGATGCACCCATGCTCACAGACCACCCCTCAGCTTCAAATGCCCAGCAGAGCCTGCAGTCTGCGGCCTGCAGAGAGAGCTAAGGCTCAGTGTGAGGCCTGTGGGCTGCAGAAACCAAGAACTCATCTGCATCCGTGGGGACAGCAGCCAATGCCAGGCCCACCTGGAGAATCTTTCATGAATCAAAAGTGAATGAAAAAAGCTAGCTGGGAAGAACACACCAGCAGATGTGACTGAATTATTTACAGAACAACACTGGTTACAGACCAAACAGGCTGGACCTTATTTAAAAGAAAGTATCTTTCTTTTTTCCTATTCAATTTCAAAAGACATGAATCTTCTGTAAACAATGGAGGGCAACTAGAGCTTGCCAAGCCTCTGGTTTTGTGGTCATCTGTCAGACTCCTTTCTGAGTGAAGGGAGCGGAGCTGCAGACGGACAAGTGGGCCTGGTCCACTTGTGTAGCATGGCTGTTTCTCTACAGCAGTTCTGAAAAGGACCAAGTTGGGAGCGCTGGGGGTTCTGAAAGGAGGGGGCGTTTATTTGACTAAACAACACAGGCCTTCACTTCCAGGGTTTGCCTTGCAGGTGACCACTGTTGAGTGTGCGGGGGTTCGAGTGGCTGGCAGGACAGCTGGTGGGCAGGTTCTGGCCACTGCGGCCAGCAGGCACCTTCGAGTCTTTTCCAGCAGAGTTATTCTGGTTCAGTCGGCCTGAAAGGAGCAAGAGAGAGAGGGAGCAGGGCCGCAGGATGGGTCTCCAGGGAAAGTCAGCCAAGAACACTTTTAAGCTAATGATGCTGAGTCTGTGGCCACTGTTCCACCAGTGAAGCCCTCTGCAGCATCTCCTGTGGGCCAGGGATGATCTACCGCTCATCCTTGAGATCAACTTGATGTTGGGAACAAGGATGGGGATGGAGAGATTCTTACTCCCCCTTCCTTATCCTCAACAAATCTGGTCTCTCACCCCTTTCTTGAGGGGTGACTGAGGAGAGGGAGAAGAGGAGGTAGAAGGTGAAGGCAGGAAGGCAGGGCAGGGCCTCTGGGCAGGGCTTTAAGCAAACCTAGAAGCAGAGATGGGAGGGAGTCTCCCTGGAAGGAGCCTGAGTGCCCAGACCTTGTGCATCCTCTCTGACTAAGATACATGCTCCCTGTGCTTGTTCTCAACACCCAATCCTTGCCAATACCAGTGCCGCCCCTCCCCCAGTACCTGTGTGATGCACAGAGCCCCAAGCACTGTAAGAACATGGATAGAAAGCTACTTTTCACGTGACGAGGGATAGTCAAAGGAGCACATTTCAGCTCCACACAAACAAAGGTCAGAGTCTCTTACTAGGGTTGTCTGCTGGTCCCTGGTCCTCTTCCAGGTAACATTCTATCTTTTTTAAGTCTTCTGGGGTAAATCTCCACTTGTTCTCAGCTGGCAGGGCTGGCATTTTGGGGCCAGGTCGTTTCCGGACAGAACCAAACGGGAGGGCCTGCTGGCAAGAGGCTGGCAGGGAACCAGTGACCAGTCCTTCTGGGAACTTCTGAGCTAAGACTTTCAGACCTATCATAGGAGAACATCAGGAAAAGCAGGATTAACATAGTGAGGCCACAGCAAAGCTGGAAGAGGCCTGTGTGTCTTCTAGCCTTTTACCACCAGGTTAGAGATTTGAAAGCATCCTTTACTGCTGTGTCAACAAATAAACTAGAAATGGAATTCAGCTGAGAATTTCATAGGAAATTGTTTGCTCAAGGTTTTAGCATTTTTACAGAACTCTGCAGTGATGCTGTTATCTTAGGAATTAAAAACATGTGCCTGCCTTAATCCTAGCAGTCAGGATGCTGATGCAGGAAGATTAAGAGTTTGAGGCCAGCCTGTGCTATGTAGCAAGATCCTTTCTCAGAAACCATAAAAGCCTCAAATCAACAAAACTTACAGTGAAAAAATATGAACTTTCCATTTCCCTGCAAAACAAAACCCACCCAACGGGAGGACGGAAGCAGAGAACATTTCACTTGACTCCGGTTCCCTCAGAAAGCAAAGCTTTCTCTGTGCCTAGCACTGGAGTTCTAGCGCTGAGCACCGGAGGAGGTAGTGTGGGTCTGCAGAGCAACTGAGTGTAGAAGCCCAACCTGTAAGACAGACTGCAACTCTGCTCACCCCCAGAAAGCATGAAGAGGTTTTCGAACCCGCGCTCACACATGGTGGTGGCTGCCTGGCTGGCCAGCCTCTCGTCCTCATCGTATAAGATGATGATCTTGCCGTGGGCGTTTTTCTGTGAGGTGAGTTAAGGTTTCAACCACAGAGCTAATGCTTCTGGAAGACAAGCACTGAGCAGCCAAGGCTCCTCCTGCAGTGTGCAGGGACACAGACCTCATTCTTACCACGGTTACCTCGTCACAGAAACCACATGGGACATGGCCATTCAGTTTCTGAAACCACTGTGACTTAAGTCCTGACAGCAAGAGTTGTATACTTGACACCTTCTTATTCTTTTACCTTTATAATACTGGAAAGGAAAAGTTACAGCCTCCATTTTCAGTTCCTTTGTCAAATACATCATTGAAGGAAGGCTTCCTTAACAAGTACAATAGATCCACCTGCCCTTCCAAAATCAAGGGGCAGTTTCTGAAGTAGATCTCACAAAGAGATACTACATACTGTCAAAACCGGGGCTCCCAGACAGCTTACATTAGCATGGGGAAATCACAGATGTGAATTTTGTCAAGACAAATCATATACACACATATAGAGACTAGTTAAAACAAAATATCTCAGTGTGGTGGTAGCAGTTGACACTCAATTGTCTGATAAGAGGACAGTTTTCTTTTTCTTTTTTTTTAAACACTTTCAGTATTTTTCCTACTTGTATGATTTTTATGAGTGAAAAAAATTTAAAAATTTTAAAGAAAATAGAAAAATCTTTACTTCTTAAGTTTAATTTGGGCAAGCTTTCCAGAGAAACCACAGTCTCAGGGTTCTCAACAGATTATACATGCCCAGCTGGTAGAGCGAAGCATGAGTTCAAAGACCCTGTCTGAATGGTTAGAAGACTCAGCAGCTGCTAGGAACCTAAAATCCAAATATGCTAACCTGGTTAGTGCCAAAGGTCCCTTGCAGTTTTCACACTTAGAACGTGGCTCATGGCTAAGTTTGAGTCTTGACTAAGTTTGAGTCTTAAAATCTTGGTAACATCCAACTCCTTAGAATACATCAAAGGATACGTACTCAAGAATGTCATTTGAATAGGGGTTCATTGTCCTGGATAGAGTTGCAATGGGGTAACTGTGAGCTACAAGAGAAGAACACAATCAGAAAGCCTAGCGCTCTCTTACAGTCTGACCCCACTTCCCAGCTGGCTACGGTCTAAGAGCTAAATACACTCTCAAAGTCCATGAGCCAAAATATACCTAAATATTTCATGAAAGAAAGAAAAGAGAAAGGGCTGCATGAACAGAGGAGGAAGGCCGATGGCACTGCTCACTGTACTGTGCCATGGGCCCGGGAGGCACCAGAGAGCACAGTCAGCTACTCTTAGGGGTCATAGTGATGCTCACCCCAAGGGTTTCCATGATGGAGCCGGCACAGCTTTCCTGACTGTTGACCCTGTGCTAGCATTACACTTCCTGGAATGAGGCTAGGCTCTGCTTCTGGGACATAGGGGCCCCTTCTCTCTTACCCCCGACAATGTGACACTGCTGATAAGAATCTCTGTCGCGCACATCTAGCAGCAGGAAGGGACAGTCCGGATAAGGCTTGTCTTTGCCACTGGGTTCTTCTTTCTTTACGAGCCCTTTGTCTACATCCAGTTCCCCAACGCCACTGATGACGCTGTAAGCAGAAAAAAAAAATAGTTCACCAGAAACAAATCAGGGGTCAGAGGTTTAGAGGTCAAATGCATGTCTTCAGAATGGAAAGATGAGAGAGCCTTGTCTTTTCAAAGGGCACCCCAAAGAAAAAGGAAGTGGGCAGAGTGCCTCAGTTCTGCCCAGAAGGCAGGACTGTAGATGCTGTTCCACTACTGGACCCCAAGTTGGGGTTACTGTGTACCTATTATTCTCCTCACTCAGAGAATGAAGCCAAGTCACTGAAGGACTGAGGGGTAGAGAGTATAGGGCATGCACTGCCCTCAGCAACAAAGGTAACATTTAGAGAAGGAAAGAGAGAGCAGTCAACCCGGCAGGATAAATGGACAGAGAATAAGGTTTGCAGGACAAGAGAAATGCAAATGATTTGTTTGTTAAACACAATATAAAGAATCAGCAATGTTTTACATGTTTCATGTACAGTCTTGGACCATATGAAGACAATCTGGTCAAATGTGGACAGACTATATTGGCACTCCCAAAGATGATATGCAGTGATACGGGAGCCATTTTAGTTAGTTAAGTACACTCTCTGATGTTCCATCAAGGGAAGAAAAATCACCCAATGACATATTCCTCAGAATGTCCCATCATTAAGTGACGCGTGACTGTACTTACACAACGACCTATCCGGTGTGGACACTGAACCTTATTTTCAATAGTTATCTGCACTTACTTCCAATTTACACAGGGCGATGAGGAGCCTGAAGAGGCTTTTAGAGTTAGCGGCATTCATATAATGAGACAGTGGAAGAGCTGGGATTAAAATAAGGGAGTTCATTGCTGACAGCTCTGTTTCTAAGGTCATTAAACATGAGCTGCCATCTTAATGTCATAGAGAAAATGTGACAAGAACATCAGAGGACTAACAAGACCAGGGGCCATGAACAAAATGGCAAGTAGCAGAATGACTGTAAGGAAGTATGAAGATGCTGCTGTTCTCGGACATCTAAGGCACTGATGAACCGGGTATCTGTGTGTTGCCTAGTTCGTCTCCATCACAGGACCTCACTGTCTGCATTTAAATCCAATAAACACTGTGACTCCATACTACACAGTGCACATTTCAATGATGCAAATGGGAAGAGGACTTTACTTGATAAGAACCCGCACTCTTGGTGGAAGCACTGGTGGCTTACATATCTTCTTTGTTAAGATTGAGAGAGTGAGAGAGCGAGAGTGAGAGAGAGAAAGAGAGAGAGACAGAGAGAGAGAGAGAGAGAATGTGCACTGATGGTTTTGAACTATACTATGTTGAACACCAGCACTTAATTATAACCAACAGTTAACATTTGTGAGAAGTAATGCACGGAATAAGGTTCTTGTAAACACAAAGGATGAGCCATGTGCAGTTTCAGCACAAATGCCAGTGGCTGCCATCAATTTCCTCTGTACCTGTCCCATGCCAGGGCACTCTGTGGCACCGTGTCTTTCTTACTGTAGACAGGACAATATGCACTTCTGTAGACAGGACAAAACTCATACACAGAGCAGAAACCCAGAACACGAAAAAGTTAGACCCTAATTAGCCTGCCTGCACGCAGAAGGGCTGAAAAGAAGAGAACCAAGAAGTGAACATTAATCTGTGCCTATTAATTGGCATCCATGTGAACTCAGTATAAAGTGAGAAAACTCAGGCAGCATTTAAGTAGGTCTGGGATGAAGACAAGGGATGTCACTGCTGCTGGCCCCGCTTGGGTAAGCATCTCTGAGATGAGTTAGGAGAACAATGCCAACTGAAGGCACAGGCCCAACACAAGTACCTCTGCAGAGTGGAGCGGCTGGAGTCCCCTGCTCCCGTGCTGTGGATGAACTGGACAGGGCTGGCTGACTGTTCCCCAGGGCTCCCCTTCCCATTGGTCTTGGCAGTGATTTCAGCATCAGCCTCTGAAGTTGCAGAATCATTGTCTAAAATTTGCAATGAAGAAATGCTTAGGGCTGGTGAGATGGCTCAGTGGGCGAAGGCGCTTGCCTTCAAGCCTGATGACATGGGTTTCATCTCTGGGATCTACACAGTGAAAGGTGAGAACCAGTTCCCAAGAGTTACCCTCTGACCTCCACATGCACATGGTGACATGTGTGTCCACCCACTCACACCACAAACAAATGTAGAGTTTAAAAAATTAAAATAGTAATCAAATGGAATCTCAGAATTTGAAGTAACTTATTATTTCCATTGATACAAAGTTTAAAAAAAAAATCACATCACTATCAGTAAGTTATTCTAAAAGTTGTAACACAAGGAGTTCTCAAGATGCAGTGAAACCTCAGGAGTTCCCCAAAGTGAAAACTATTTCTTAAGATGTTTTGTGTCCCCACCCCCACTCCAGCTGAGGACAGAACCTTGCTCAGAACTCCCTAAGCAAGGGTTCTACCAGCCAAGCTAAATTTACACTCCATCATTTTTTTTTTAAAACTGTATTTATATTTGCTCTAATGGTACAAAGAGGACAGTGTAGAAACTCTACCACTCCGGTAAGCGTTGAGGAAGTGGCACCACATTTATTAGCAGTCATATTTTTTTTCCCTGTTGCGTGAGCTCTTACAGTAAATAAATTTGGCAGTCATATTAAAAAGTGTCCCTTCATAAAACAGTGATTAATAATTTTCATTAAATCTCACCTTGAATGGGTGTGGTGGCTCACAGCCATAGTCTTAGCATTTCAGAGGATGAGACAGGAGGATTGATGTAAGCTTAAAACCAGCTCTTGCTACACAGCAAGTCTCAGGCCAGCCTGAGTTACAGAGTAAGATCCTGTTTTTTTTGTTTTGTTTTGTTTTGTTTTTTTTAAGATAGAGAGAGAGAGAGAGAGAGAGAGAGAGAGAGAGAATGAGAATGAGAATGAGAATTCTGTCTCTGAAGTAGGAATATGCCTGTGTGAGGAAAGACAAATGGTAGTTTTCTAGATACCCATATACTATGACAATGTCAGGGATACGTATTAGAAGGCTAGCTAGGCTGAGGCTGAGACAACTATTTTGCTGTAGGCATCTTTTTTTGGTAAGAAAATCTGGGTCCTTAGATTTGTGTATTTTAGAGACAATGTCTCATAGATGAATTGAGTACACATTCTCTTAAAGCAAACAGTGGATGTTATTTCTTGTCAGTGGCTAACTTTTGAACAAAGCCCAGAATTTTGGAATCTGTGTCTGGCATCCAGAGGTGAACTATGACGAATCTCCCCTGCCCCCTGTAGTAACACATCTCTGATTTCCATAATGCAGTAAATGAGCAGATAGGAAACCACACACAGGCAGAAGCAGCACTGAACCCCTGAAACATGGCAGAGGACTTTAACAGTGCATAAAGGCCCATGGGTAAGGAGTCGGAAGCCATACTACAGCAGACCCTTAGGAAACAGCTGGCTGAGATGGCACAGGCCTGTAACTCCAAGCAGGAAGATAGGAGTTTGAAGTGGGCTGAAAGGGTGGGAAGAGAAGAAGAAAGAAGGAAGGGGAGGGGGAGGAGAGGGCTGCAGAGGGAAACATTAAGGGAGGATGAACCAGCCACAGGCTTTACTGTAGTACTGAGAAAACAGAAACTGACAGAAAGGGCTTGGGAAATACTCTGTCTCCCGACTAACTACAGGTCTGTGGGAGCCAGATTTTCTTGACAGACTTCAACCCAAACAGCACATTGCACCAACTGAAGGCAAAAGCAGATATCAGAATCAGCTGTTGTCTGCTTAAACAGACATAAAAGAAATTTACAAAATACTTTAAGCCACTTGGTAAAATTCTGGGTTGGAAATTAATGTTTTTTTTTTTCAATATAAAAATATGTTTTTATGGGTTGGGGAAGAGTGTGTGTTTAATATGCACACAGCCATGGGTTTGGTCCCTAGTAACTAACACACACACACACACACACACACACACAGAGTGTTTGTGATGGGGTTAGGATTGATATTTTTATCTGCACTAATGAATATTGCTTAAGTTCTCAGGTTAAAATTTTATACACTAAATTTGAATAGATACAGTTTATATATACCAAAGCTCTCTGGGTCTTCAAATAATCTTTAAGAATGTAGAGGGGGAAATGAGGCCACAACATTTGGGAATTTTCTATTCTAACAAAAACAGTTAAAGAAGATATAGAAGAGGCCTAACTATTTAAAAAGACTACAATTTAATTTGTATATGATAACATGTCTAGAAACTGGACAAATAAACCTGAGGTTATGATTTAAATGCTACTGACCACATAGAACATCTTTTCTGTATAATGATTAGAAACCATAAGAAAGATCTCACAGTAATTGCAGTAGTGAAACATTCATATGGAAATACAACTATGGCCACCATCAGTATCTATTCAGACTATGGCCACTGTAAGTATCTATTCAGAACTTCTAAGCTCCTTGGTCTCAGACACAGTTTTACTCTGGTCTCAGAGAAGACTTCAGTAAAGAGGTGCCATTTGTGGCTGTTCCTGACAGACTGTCAGAATTGAGTTTTTATCTTTAATGCTGCTCTTAGTGGACATTGTTACAAATAATCAAATATTTTTCTCATCATTTACAGTATTATAAGTTCCTGTTGTATCAGGACATTAATTAGTGAGAGTGCTCACAAATCACTAAGAAAAAGAGATGAGCATTGTTTTAGAAAAAAAATAGGAAACAACATATAAAAATATTTTTAAAAGAGAGAGGTCCAATAAATGAATGTGCGCAGCACATACATATACATATACATATACATATATCTCCATTTTATTACCAAAAAATTAATCCAATTAGCTACAGTTTTATCTAGTGTGTGAGCGAGTAGTTTCTAAGGGATGATTACTCCACGTTAATGGCAAGGTGTTCCCATTCACTCCTGACAGGAATGAGCGAGCGCAGGTCAAACCACACTGGGGGTGGTGTGGGAGTGGTTACCTTCAACCATCTGCAGCAACTCATTTTTAAGGAACAATGAGACATGCCTGTTTATACATATACAGTGTGGCACTCTGTCATCAAAGTGACAAATCAGAAAAACATTCCTGGTATACCCTCCAGTAGAATAATTAAATTAAGGTGTATGTCCCAAGGATAGATATAGACAAGAACCCAACTTTTACAATCCTGTTTTTGAAGTCTGTTTAATGATATGGAAAATATGCATGAAAAAAAATGTTAAGGGAGAACAAAGCAAAGCTCTACCCAGAGAGCAAAGCAAAGCTATACACAGAGAGCACACATTGACCAGGGTGAGGTGGGGGTGCAGGAAACACACCCAAACATTGACACTGAGTATTATTTATTGTCATCATATTTCTTCTGGATATATTTTTGCCATCCTGAAGTATATTTTTTAAGTCAGGAAAAAGCACTAGCATTGTAAAAAGAAAGGTTTGCATTCTTTAGAGGTAACCAACACATACACAGGAACAGTCTGTTCTCCAGGCATGTCTGACTGCATTATCATCCGTGTGGTGTACTAGAGAAACACTAATATTACTCACACATTATGCCATCTTACTTTACAAGAGCCTATTTTGCTCTGCAAATTTATCTCAGAAGAGAAAATTGCATGTGCCCATATGTTCTTGGGCAGCAATCTCAACAATGAATTAAAGGCCAAATCTAGGTGCTTATATAACCCGGTTAAAATTGGGAGTGCTTGTATAAGGAGATGCAATTATCTCCGTTACAATGAGCCCTTATTCCTCTGCTGGGTGAGAGGCATCTGTCAAAGATAAATTCCCGTCGTGTTCAGATTCTCTTTATCCTTCCTAACAAAAACCAGCCCAGTGCAATGGCAGTTGAGTTGCACAAAACCAGTGTTCAGACTTCCTGAGAACCTTGTCTTGAAATCAGAAGTTAAATTCCTGACCTACATCAACCTTAACAAATGCATTCCTCTTCAGTAAACAGGCACACATTGATTGCAGGGTACTTCAGGATAAAATCAAGACCCAAAGTCTGTGTATTCCTTTCATGAGTGTACAACTAGACGGGTTTTATTTTCCAGTTGGTATTTAAGCAAGGAAATCTGGAGCCTGCTTATCTTCCTGGCCTTATCTCGAACCCAGTATCTACTGTCCCTAAAGACCAGAGCCAGCCTGGATTACCAGATTCCCGGCATACACATTGGCCTTTCATGTCCGTGCCTTGCTGGGGCTGCTCACTCCCCACCCCCATAACTCACACCCCTTTGAGGCCTCGTTCAGAAGCCTCCAGGAAGCCTGTTTCTGTCTAACTGGTAAACATCCTTCCTGAGAACTCCCACGGTATCTCGCATATTTTCAAAGGAATTCTGCAGCATCCCTTGGTGATACAATGAGAAAGTGACGACTGGAGATGTTTAGCTTGGGGTCCTCCACCCAGTCACCAGATACGCCACCCGGGGTTTAACCTCAGATGCTTGGATTTCCCATCTATGAAATGCACCTTTCTGATAGTTTCTGAGAACATTAAACAATAAAATTCACACTAAGTACCCAGTGATACACGTTTAAAAAATGGTCACTGCCTTCCTTCAATGAACCTGGGTAATTTTGTAGCATTGTATCATTCTCCCTGACACATGTGCATAGTTGTGTGTGCACAGGACAGCTACAAATCCCATGGAAGCAGAGATATTGCTCAGCTCTTTAGTCTTTTACCACGTAAATTCTGTAACCTGTGTGTGTGTATGCAGAAGACATTAGAAATATTTGCTGGAAAAAAGTATATATTTCAACATCTAAAACAGTGAAACTGTGTCAGAAAACATTTCTTAAAAAAGAAAGGAGAATAATTAGGGCAGTAGGCAGCATTTCTCTGAGAGTGACTAATTGCAAACAGACGTGTCAGTGTGACCCAAGTCCTGTGAACACAACAATAATGGACAGGCTGAACACTTCCGGCAGTGGTCAGTTTGTCCATTCCCTATGTCCTCAGTTCCCATTACCTTCGAGCCTTTGGATCTCCTCAGCTGTCACTTCCAGTGTTTGATCTGACAGGGAAGCGACTTGAATGACCTGATAGAAAAGAATGAAACCTGTGGATGTGTGCATATTTTATTCTAAACAAAGGCGATTCTGTCTTTTACAAAAGAGTGGGAAACTCCAAACATCAAAGACATCTTGTTTTAAGACGCTGTCAGTGTCTTGATTGGCAAATCTTATTGAATTTCAGGCCTCTTAACCATCAGGGTGGTAATTATCCCATAGATGAATGTTCCACAAACAAACAAAACAAGACAACAACAACAAAAAGCAAAACTCATTTAAAACATTAAACACGAACAGCACAACAAACAAACAAACAAAATTGTTAGGTATCAACACAGAAGCCCAAAAGGATCAGTTAGGATGAGAAATTTAGCTGAGAGTTTAAAGTCACATCTTTATAGAGTCTGGTTCAGCACAACATAGTATATTTCTTGAAAACATGATACTGACCTATAACAACACAAAATGGTGTCAGCGTTTCCCTATACAATTGAGAAATAAAAGGAGCTGTGGACACATCTTAACCCAGTGTTCATTTTTAAAGCACTGTCCATAGGATCACAGATCAAACGGAGTCACATTGGTAACCTCTTGGTTGGAGGTGATAGAGACACCCTGTCCATTATTTTTTGGGGGAAAAAAAAAGATTTTTCAGAATATGCTTTGCCCAAAGTAAGGAAATTACTCACAGCAGAGAAATTTGGAAAGACTCTCAGGGACAGAAGAAGGGGAGACACTTGTTTTTTGTTTTGTTTTGTTGTTATTTTTTGGCTTTTTAAAAAAAAAATCAGTAAATAAAATAAAAGTGAATAAAACCTAAACCACAGATATGGTCAGTAAGAATAGAATGCAAATGTCTGTATTTTATGGAACACTTAAGGAGAGGAATGCCACACTATCCTTTTGAGAACACCACCACATACATACCAACTCCTACCGTCATGGTGAAATAATCAGAAAACACTCTTTGTAAAAAGACCCTAGAGATACCTAGAAATGCTCCCTTAGAACAGCACAAACTCCTCTTTTCTCCAACAGGAAAACCATGACACTTACCAGTTGGGCAAAAGTGGTAACTTTCAGTCTCTTGAAAAGTTCATCTTTTTTGTATCTATAATCTGAAAGAGCAAAATACAACATGCATTTCTGTGAGTTCACTTTGCTCTCTTTGAGCAACACATTTTCTCCAGTTATCAAGTTATATGGTATCACTTTCAAGTTATGAGTGTGCTTTTACACAGATCATTTGGTTTTCACAGTGTGCTCAGAAGAGGAAAGGTGTTATTTTCTCCATCCTCCTGAGGTGCTATTTTCTCCATCCTCCCATGTCTCGGCTGACTGAGGAGCCTGTCTTCCTCTAAGCTGCCTCTGCCATGGCATGGCCGCACTGTGTGGCGTGCATTCTTGTGAGCTGCCTCAAATCCTTGGCAGAACAGAGCAAGGGATAAATGTCTACATTTTACAAATGATGATGGAGACTAGGAGAAGCTGAGTTGCCTCAGGCCAAACAGCTGCTAAGGCATTTATACCCTGCCGTTCTGACTCTGACTTCAAAGAGAGCGATCATTTTATCCTGTGGTTGTAAACTATGCCAAAAACCTGAAACATCACAAGTGTGTGTGTGTGTGTGTGTGTGTGTGTGTGTGTGTGTGTGTGTGTGTATGTGTGTGTGTTCTGGAGGTATACTGTACAACAACAAGAACACACAACACTTCTGCAGTAACTGCCCACTTAAAAATGATTTGGATGGTAAATTATGTTTTGTGTTTTTACCACAATGAAAATCAAATCAAATCAAAACCAATCTAAGCAATCAGTATTCACTCAGGATCATCTTTATAGTTTTGAAATATAACTCAAGTGAGGGTGCTTCTACTGTTATAGCAACAGCTCTTTGTATCAGCCAGGCATGGTAGAACATTCTGTAACTCCAGTATCTGGGAGGCAGAGGCAGAAGAATCCCAAGTTCAAGACCAACCTGAACTAACAGCAAGACCCTGTCTTCAAACAAAGAAAAAAAATACATCTTTGTATCTCAGCAAATAAACATGAGAACTCAATCTCACTTTTCCAATATCTGCTCTGAAGAGTCTCACCAGAAGCTCACTTCCTGAAATTTTTCTAACAATGATGCTAATTTTAAAGCGCACATTGTTGAACTCTGCCCGCCTTTATCCTTCCTTCCCGTTCATGGTTTTTACACTGGTGCCCAGGACTCCTTAAAGACCACCTCATTATTTCAGAATTACTAAAGGTTAGCTGGATAATTGCCATGGCCTTCATAGAATGTCTCATAAACCAAGGCTCCTAGCAACAAAGGAAAGGATGAAAGGTGTTTAAGATTATTTACTTGGTGTTACTAATCAGTTCCATGAATTCCCCAAAAACTCAGCACAAACCGGATGGTTGCTTTGGAGGGTAATCTAAGCCTGATTTACCAAATATTTTAATAATTAGAGTCAGGAAATAATAATACCTTAAAACTAACCATCTGTTAAATATAGTACGGCTCTTTCTTGCAGGGAATTAAAACTTCTCTATTTTAAAATGTCTTGAAGAGAGCAATTTGGCAAGTATACTATTATTTCTAGAAAGTTCTTAGAGCAGCTTCTGCTGGATAAAATAGTTAATAAATGTGCCTGGATGCAAATCCCAACAGGTTGAGTAGAGTCCTTAAAAGAACAAGCGAGTTGCTACAACATTTCTTCCAAATTGCTACCAACCTGCCCACCCAAAGTCATTTTTATAAATCAAAATAGCAATAAATTAGAAAATGGGAGAGCCAATATCTTTCAAGGAGCTTGGATTTTGACATCTATCCATTGGTATTCTTTTGGAATCATTACATAGCTTGAAATAGCTGTAAGTATAAAAAGTATGCATTAAAATCCCCTCTAGCTAAGCAGAGATTATACAGGGTAAATACCATGCATTGCTATAGGCTGCAGACGGTCTTCTGCACAGCCTTTGGAGCCCACCACATCCTGCAGCCTGCAGCTTGGGCATCACGTACCTGGTTCTGGCTGAGGAGAGCCGTCAATGGGACTGTCGGACATGGTTACTTGAAGACACAAGATTAAGTCAAAGCCTTATGCGGAGTTTTAAATTTTATAAAAAAGGAAGGCTTGGACAACTCTGTTAGTCTGTCCTCTTAAGAGAGAACTCGGCTTTAAGAATGGGGCTTCTGCTTCCTGGGCTCCTCTAAGACTCTGCAGGACATAGATCACCCCAGCTCAGGTACACGATCAAGCTGTGCTTCTCTAGTGAGTGGAGGGGCTGAGTCGGCCTCTCTCGAGTTACTGGAAGGACAGAGACCTGACTATCTAGGATGTTTCACACTGGGTCCAACTAGTGTCATCTAACCACCAGGCCCCCAGAGTGGGCTTTGTCAATGGTCAATAGCAGAGAGCATCGTTTTCTCCAGATACAGTCCAAAGAATGTTCAGATTACAAAGGATTCTGCATTTCCAGGGTTCTGTCAAAATGCATTAGTAGCAAAGAAAAGGAAGTCGAACTCACAGAGGAAGACAAATCAAAGAGAGTAACAGAACAAGGTTTGTGATTTCACAATGGCATCTGAGGTGAGGCCTGCAAAGAGCTGGGTCTAGGATGTCAAGAAACAAGGCAGCATTCTCCTCCCTCTAGACCCTAGAGAACACTTGCAACAGAAAATGAGGGGGAATGTAGGTGCCAAACCAGAATCTAAAGTTCTTCTGTCGGGATGAACACAGAGCATCAGGGAGAGAGGAAAGGAAGCCGTGACTTCTAAGGGAGGAAGGAGGGAGGGAATATGTCCAAGGATTCAATTCCAAGCATGGTTCTTTGCAGGACATAGTCTCCATTTAAAGTTAGAGACTCTGTAAAACCACATTGTGCTCATAAGAAATGTTTTAAAAGCATTTTAAAGCAAGGTTTAGCTGATCTGAGTGCAACAGGACATTTCTTATGGGACAACTTCCTGGTAAGGACATATGAGCTCACATATAGCTTCAGAAGAAAGAAGCTGAAGGAGAGCACAATCCCCTAACAGAAGCAGATCAGCAGGGTGCTGCCTGCCTCACGTGAGCCGAGAACGACAGGGCAGTGTTGGTGAGTAAACAGAATTTTCTTTTATAGTTCAGAAATGTAATGCATTTTAATTAAGACATATAACTGACATCATGTAACATGAATAAGAAGGGCCTGAAACCATATACTTCTTTAATATTAAATATGTATTTTAAAATCTCTGTAGAATCGGGTCTTCTAGCTGAGTGTAGGGAAATAAAGAGTGCAGAAAACTGCCCCAAGCTGCATCTACTGTGGATCTCCTACACTGTGCAATTAAAATGGAGCATGATTTTTTTTAATTAAAATTATGTGCTGATCAAAAAAAAATTCTGGTGTATTTCAGAATTGTAATTTCCCTCCCAAGAAGATGCATGTTAGCAGAGCCAACTCCTGAATTGAGGTAAGACAGCCTCTTCCTGTTGTAGGCCAAAAACCCTGGTTCTAGGTTCTTCTACTTCACACTAGTCAAATCCACCT
This sequence comes from Mus minutoides, assembly GCA_902729485.2. Classification (NCBI taxonomy): domain Eukaryota; kingdom Metazoa; phylum Chordata; class Mammalia; order Rodentia; family Muridae; genus Mus; species Mus minutoides. Next base: position 2,455,017 of record LR749520.1, read on the forward strand.
TAGAAAACAGATGTTTTACATCCTCTTTAATTCTGGCCCCAATATTTAAAATTTATATTGATTGGTTTTGGACACAGATTGAAAAATGACGATTCTTGGTGAGGGCAATGCATTCAGTGGCCAGTCAGACATCGCTGCATAAGATTAGCTTCTAAATGGGATATGCGTGAAGTACGGTTGTTAATTAAAAGAAAGCAGACTGCAATGGGTGGCCAATGGAGAACACTAAGGTCAGGTCCTGAACACTCACCTACGAATCTTTATGAAAACATCATAAAGAGAGCTATTATTACCCTGTCTCAGGTATGGACTGAATAAGGAGACTGAGTATCAGATAAAAAGACCACACAGACTGCAGTCCAACAAAACCAGAAGCTTGGGCTGTGGCTGTCCCCACATTCTAACATTAAGATTCCCTTAAGGGTGTAAGTTGATTAGCCGCAGGGGTGTCTGCCAGGCTCACCTGACCCCCAAAGCCCACCACACATGGCCATTGTAGAAGCAATGGCCAGCTGACATCAGCTGATAGATGACTACAGAGTTCCTTCTTTTCTCCAAGGCCATCGATAGTGGTACTCACTTTTTTTAATCTCTTCTAGCTTCTCAATGTATTTGGTCATGCTGTTACCTAGAAAGAGAAGGCAAATCTTAGCTATGCTTTACTGTTGGGAACTGAGTACCAGTGTGAAATCAGGCTGAGAGTAAGCTCCTCTATTATAACACCATCAGCTCCTCTGTCCTGTTATTAGAGAACTTGGGAGAACCGGCAAATGAGCCGTGTGTGTGTGTGTGTGTGTGTGTGTGTGTGTGTGTGTGTGTGTGTGTTCAACAGCCTTTCAGGTTAGGTGACGGCAGCTAGGGAAAGGGAACCCATGAAGTGCTCCCCTCTGCTGTGCACCTCCTCAACCTCCTCAGCCTCAGGCAATACAGATGATCCTTTATAGCCCGAACTCCCTTGTGTTTCCTTTTTAGAGTCAGAGGTGTTCTTCCTCCTTCTATCCCCCACAGCCTTTTGTGGTTAGATATACAGAGGAAGACAAGAAAGAAGCAATCATCTTTGAATGTGTAAAATCTGCCTCTGTGGCTGCCCAAGCAACTCTTTCTACTCCACTCTGTCTCTGTGGCTTCCCCTTCCCTTCCCCCGTGGTGTGTTTCACTATTCATGCTGATGCTGCACCCTGAACTAGACCACACAATCTGGGCACTAGCGCTCATCATGGGCGTGCCATGCCGAGGTTCCCACTGCCGTGGAGCACGCCCAACCCTCATGTTTTATGGTCTGGTTCTACAGTACTCAGCACTGGCCAAGGTGGTTTGGAGCATTTTCATGCTTTAAAAGTGATCATTCTGGATTCCAAATGAATTAAATTCTAGCTTTCAAGCCATAGCTGTTATTATTATTATTATTTGAACTGAATGTGCTGCAATTTGATTTGATTTAACATGGCAAGTCCCATCTTGCACCTAAATATGGTAAATGAAAAACACTCAAAATAATTTTCATTTCTACAGCGTTGCCTCTCTTTAAACCTTGAGTCTCAGCCTAACTTTAGATCAAAGTAATGCTTTTAATAAATGATATAGACTCACACTGCAAAGCACTATTCTGAATTTTTCTTCATGTTTGGGTCAGAAACTGAGAAAAAAAATCCTGTCTTAAACCCCCAAATGTATTTTCAAAATTATACCATACTTACTTTGTTATTAAAAATTTACCATGGATTCATCGCAGAATAAAAATCCACAATTTTAGGCTTTTGTTTATGATTACTGTCATCATTATTTTAGCCTGTTTTTATCTTAGGACACACTCTCTATTATGATAGTAAGGATGCAGTGTACCCCGAAACTCAGATGGTGTCTTTCTGGAAGCTCGAAAGCAATTGGGGCTGCTTGGGAGGCCTAATGCCTTCTCAAGAGAGAGCCTGAGTATGTTTCAGAAGACGTTCCCAAGCTACCAAGAACCAGACAAAAACTAAGTAAATCTGTTTTAGGAGGCTTTGGGTTTTTCTCTCTTGGGTCAAAGCTCTCTTCCTCTTTTTATGGGGGAAGGATATACAAAGAGAGAGAAAGAAAAAGCCAATACTCCTTAAATGTCTAAAATAAGCCTTTTGACCAGAGAGCTGACCCAGGAATCCCACAGCAGAAACCATCAACTCTTCCTGGATCCCCGCCCCTCTTCCTACCACAGCTCTGAACTCAAGTGTGGACTTGCCAGTCAACACAACGAGGTTCTGAAGAAAAAGCCAATTAGTTTGCTGTTCTGTGTCTTACAGTCTTATCCTTAAAACACTTGACACAAGAACCCTACTGACAGGCCCCTTCCTGTCTCCTTCGCCATGTGTGGTTGAAGTGGCCATGTCTTTAGGTTTGGGGGAGCTTCAGGAAATCTAGGAAGAAAGCTTGGAGGAAAAAAAAGCCTCATCAATTTGCCCAGCAATGCAGCAACTTCGCAATTATTCGAGGATTAGTGTTCCCAACCTCCTGGTTTCTTGTGTGGTTCACAGACCCACCTGGCTCTTCTACTGGCGTGTTTATTGTAACTGCTAGTGAAGACTGAACCCCAGGCTTCCTGCATGCAAGGAAAGGACTCTACCTTAAGCTATAGCCACGGCTCTCCTATGGTTTTAAAAACATTATAACCTGTGGGAAGTGTTCCTTCTTTGATCACGGGACCATCTGATGCTACAAACTCCCTGAGGAATGGAAAACTACAGCTAGCCTTATTTATTTTATCTTTTATTAAAATACTGTATTTACAACTAATACTGTTTCTGCTAACAAACTATCTGAACTTTATTTTTATATGTGTGTGTATGTTTTTTAAAATTCTGCAGTTGCTGGAGATTGAACCCATGGCCATATATGTACTAAGTGAACGTTCTATCATGAAGCTATGTGCCTGCTCCTGAAAGAGAGTTTCTTCACTATCAACACTTCCTGTGGGTTTGCACAGCACTGCATCTTATATCAGCAGACCCCCACTGGGACGCTCAGAAGCAAGGGCTCCCCTCACCCCGCACTCCCCCATCATTTGTTTTTCCTACTGAAGGAAAAAGGCAGGAAATAAAAAACCTCTTGTATTTCACAAATACCTGGGGAAATTATGAACAAATCTAAAAGAGGTAGTAACAAAGTAACAAAGGCTCTTTTCTTTCGAGCTCCTCTCCAGGTATGGAGGAGAGAAGACAGTGGAGGGTTTCCACAGGGCTGCAGCTGGAGAGAGGAGACACAGAGGACTGCCCCCAGGCCCTGTAACCGACCCAGTAAGTATGAACAGTGGCACTTTATCACCCGTTTGCTAGTAGTGTGTCAAGTAAGTGCTTTGTCTTACTATATCTAATTGCAACAAAATTACTGGAAACAGAGGAACTTCATAGGTCATTTATTTACAAACATGTCTTTTATACCAGAGGAGCCTGAAAAGCTATCAGAGAACTAATCTTTTAAGACTTTAAAAAATCAAGTATTATTGCCAAATTTTCCTAAATAAGACTAATTAAAAAGCCAAACAAAGGAAACTAAAAGCTCAGCAGCTGTCCACTGCCCAACACTCAAGAGAGCTCCTAGCTCAAGCGGGGAGGGTGCCAGGGGCTTGCCGGCTTTTCCAGCACAGTCTTAATGGCTTTCCTTGAGCTCGGCTAACCTTCATTTTCTAATGTCCCTACATTGGCTTATCCACCAGGAAGTAGCTTTTCCCTCCCCGAATTCCTGCAGCAAGCATTTATCACTGACTGGACTGCCTTATCTACCTTCTTCAACAGAAATCCCAAGGCTATTTATCTGTGCACATCCACACGCACACTTGCAAGCTTCTAGTGTAGGAGACACTGGCTGGGTGAAATAGACTACAAAACTCTGCTGTCTGAAAAATCCTTAGGGTAAGTTATTTTATAATGTAAATGATCATATCTTGATTTGGCTTGTGTTTCACACACCCGATTTTCTGACTTCCTTTAAATGATGAGGTACAACTTGATTGATACACAATTATATTACAGGGTACACATATGAGCCACCGACTCAGGCAGCCTAGAAATGCCTAAGGTGGTATTTAGTTTCTGCCTTGTTTACCACTGAAGTTGCAATGAAAGATATTTAACAAGAATTCCCCAATTTGAATCAAGAGAAAGAAACAAGTCCATCAGTAGCCCTATGCAAAGCTGGAGCACAATCGATCCACGAAGTGACTCAGGGCTTTGAGTTTTTCCCCATTGTGTTCCTATAATTTAATAACGTTATTTGTACTGAGCATGTAACAAAAGCAAATGCTTGTGAGCAGCAGTAATCTAGAGAGGGTAAGATTTATAAGGCAGGAATTCAGTTGCTAAGAGACAGCTCCAAGGCTTCATTTTTTTCTTCAATATTTCCCTCCTCTATGGAGAAGTTCTTTTGGCTCAGAAGGAGCAGGAAGTGTGAAAAGAGGCACAGTGATCCTTTGTTAACCTAGAGGAGTTATATGTGGGTCTACAGCTTTCTGGTTTGTAAAAGCCTTTCACATACATTCCTTCCTTTGACGAAAGAGACAAATCAAATACCAAAGAAAAATGAAGTGCGTGTAGCCTGTAATGAGCTTGAGTGCTTAAGATCAAAACTATTATCGAATATTCAGGAAAAGTAGAGACTAATGAAGAGAAAAGGAAATGATTAGTTGTGCAGATGTAACAAAAGGAAGGTGACACCCACAAAAGTGAAAATCATGCTGCAGAGACCAGTGGAGGAGGGCTGCGAGATTTGAGAGTTGCAGACATACCTAAGATTGAAAACAGCACAAGATTGAAACAGCTTTGCAAGGCAAGCCAAGACGAGCTGGGTTGGAGCATACCCTCAGTGCAGCCTGTGGCTGCAGAACACAGAGCTGGGACAGAACAAAATGTCTGCAAGGGAGCCTCAGAGGCCAGCCCGAGGCTGGAGGGACTGAGGAGATCCACCTAGGCGCCTATGACACAGAGCAGTGCTGGAAGCCCAGTGTAATTCTGAGACGTCAGCCACAGCTCTACCAGGGTACAGGTTTCTGTGAGAAGTGGGGTCAGGAGGACAGAGACAAAAGAGCCTCTTCCAAAAGGAAGGGAGCAGCCTTTCAAGAATACAAGACATGCCACAGAATTCTTGATTTTGTGTGTGCATGAATGATTCTAAATTAATCACTATTTCATAAGAAAGGATTAAAGGCTCACCTACTTAGCTTAGAGATGGGAACTGCTTATTCATTCTGCCCATTTCCATGTCTCTGGCTGCAGAGCTTAAAAATGTGCCAAGGTGAGACCTTCTCCCTGCAGCATGGGCTCTCAGGTCCCTCTTAGTGTTTTCTTAAGGAGGACTCCTCAACACTTTTACCTATGGCAATGCTAACCTTTGGGCAAAATAAAGTGTTCAGGGCCGCTGTACCCCTGAGAGCCCCCAAAGGCCAGCAGGCTGTCCATATAACCTACAAGTTCCGCACACAAAAATATTTGAAAACATGAACACTAGAGATCTCTCCCTAAAGTTGATTGATGGCTAAATGTGAAACACAAGCCAAACCAAATGCTAGGGCAGGATTTTGTTCCCACACTGACTAGAAAATATTTGGGGGGCTTGAAGCAATAAGGCACATTTTCGCCCTTCCAAAAGCTATTATAGAACTAGTTGGAGAGACTTTTGCTTCTAGGGAAGATGGGTAGATGTAATTTACCCCTTTAGTTAAGTCCCACAAAAACCTCAGACAACCCACAGCATGGGAGCATACATCTGAAAGTCATATTTCTGTTGAGTCTGGTATCCAGAATAAACAAAAGAACTTACAACGTGGAAAAATAACCACTTATAAAAATGAGCAAATCATCTGAATAGACATCTCTCCATAGAAAATATACAAGTGTCAGTAAGCACACAAAACGGTGTTCACCATCGTTAGTCATCAGTAGCACACAAGTTAAAATCAAGTAAGATACTCCATCGTGGCAGTCTTAACCAAGACAATGGGCCAAGCACTGGTGAGGGTGTGGAGAGGACACACCCCTCCCACCCTGCTGATGGCATGGTAAAGTGGTATGGCTTGATTAGAAAAATTTGGCATGTCTTCAGAAAAAAAGAAGTATCATATGACCAGTAATTCAACTCCTCAATATATACACAAGAGAACTAGAAACACATGTACACAAAAACTTGCATATACTGATGCTCTTAAAACACACCATGTCCAAAAAGTATTGAACACCCATTTAATAGGACATTATTTGGCAATGGAAAGGAATGGAGAACCGACGTACGCTGTGGCATGGGTATGCCTGGAACGCACTACACTATACAATGCTCAGAATAGACAAATCCCCAGAAACAGAAAACAGGCCAATAATTCTCAGCATAGTTAAAATGTTAATTCTCTCCAAACTGATAAATAATTCCTATAAAAAATCAGCCCTTTTATAAATGTAAATAAAATTACTCTAAAATTTATATGGAAAGGTAAGGGAATAGTTAAGAGAATTTTGCAAAGAAGAATGGAATGAGAATAATGAGGCTAACCCACCCCAGGTATCCAGTTTACTGTGAGGCTACATTCATCAAGACTGTGTGGTATTGGCAAGAGGCTATATATATAGATCAAAGAGACAACACAGAGACCAGGAAGTAAAGCCACATACATATCTCCTGACTGTTGACAAAGATGAAGGTGTCAGAGCAAGAGGACACCCCTAAATTAGAAAGCTAATCTTCATATAAATCAGCTGACTTTACATAAAAGCAGTTCAAAATGTATCTCAAACTTAAACATAAAACCTAAAGACTTTCAAGGGGAATAAAAAGGTGTCTGGGATGTAGTTTAGGCCAAAAGTTCTTAAAGTAGATGATAGGATTATGATTATGACAAGAAAACAAATAAAAACGGACCTCATCAAGATGAAAAGCTTTCCTTCTTCAAAGATGGTCAGGAGGAGGAAAGGACAAGTTACAGACAGAGAAAGGATACCTGCAAATCATGCCACTCACAAGGCTGGGTGTCTAGACTGCATAATGAACTAGAAAGTCAGTGCTAACAATGCAAGTAATCCAAGTAGAGAATAGCCTAGCATGTTTAAGGCTCTGTGTTTGCTCCTCAGCAATACACATGTACAGACAGCAAGGAAAGAGACAGAGAAGTAAAAGGCTGTGTTCCATGCAGCTCCGTACATGTAGCACTTGGAAGAAGACAGAATGAGAGGCCAGAAATGTGCAGTTGTGAGGCTCACAGAGGGATGGAGTGACACATGGGCAGGGCTCCTAAAGGGCACACGACGGCCTGGGGGGGGGGTGGCATGGCAGTGCTCCCTCCACAGCTTGGCTGTACGTAGCGATGCTGTCATCACCATGGCAACAGTGCAGGTTTAGAGACACCGGGTAAAAGGTGTGTGGAATTTCCATTTCATTTCTTACAAGCGCATGTGAACCCACAATTATCTCAAAATAAAAAGCTTAATTAACAAAAAGCATTTAAAAACTCTCGGGATATAAAAGGGTTCCAACATTTAATATGCACTACAAAATCAGATGTTAAGTACTACATTAAAAATTAAAATTAATTTCAGATACCATTATTAAGTCAAATTTTGGTTATGGCTTGAATTGAAGAGAGAGAAGGGGGTGGCACAAATTCTTATTAGATTTCCATGAGAAAAAAGTTATGAAGATATAGATAAATAAACCTATTATTAAATAAATAATAATTATTATTATAAACAGTATTTATTATTATAAATAAACCTATTTATTGTCTGGAATAAACCTGGGGTCTTAAATATTTATTTTACTTTATTTATTGTGGTACAAAAAAAAAATCACAAAATCCAGGTCACAATTTTCTTCTCTTAAACAGTAATAATATTTCTACTTGCCCATCACCCAGGATATGTATAAGAATAAATATCTGCGTAGCACAGGAATGTTTCAAAGAAGTAGTACATGCAAATCTGGTCCACTGCAAACATTTGCATCTGTGCGAGTGAGGGAAGTGCCGAATGAACACAGTGATTTTCAAGGAGCCTGGGGAAAGGGGCAGGCCATGTGAGCAAAGGCAGCTCCCCTTCACCTCCCTCAGGTGTCTTCAGATACAGAAAACTCTTGAATTGTGAGGCAAAGGCTGAAGGAAAAAGAAACAAGCAACTCAACTGTCACAAGACTGCAGGCCCACTGGGATCTGGGCAGCATCAGAAGCAGAACTCAGAGAGATGCAGACTGCACGGAAATTATCAGTACAGCTTTCTTACAACTAACTGCCTTTCACTGAAGGGTAGCACTAATTCAATCTCAGCTGGTATTGTAGTTTCTTATTCAAGGCAGTCTGACTTCGAGTAAGTCCTGAGGTTCTAATTGCAAAAGCCACAACCTGCAGCCATCCTCCTGTCTCCCAGAGTCCACACTTACACGTGCAGTCAGCACTCTGCAAACATTGGACCGCACAAACACTCACATGTATAATCTGCTGCTGTCAGTTTGATGGAGTACACTTAAGGTACTCCAAAATGGAGTGTGACCTCCCGGTGTTTACTCAGGGTCAGCCCTGTAACTTATTGAACAATGGCTTCAGCTCCTAGGATTTCCTTTTCTTGATTTAGATGACTTTTAATGGGGTTAGCAATAACAACTGAGTTTTTATGAGTGCAAAATTTTTACTGATAGTCTAAAAACAACTTTGAAAGACATCAGGCAAAGCAACGAGGCACTTCCAGCTATGGCTGATCCCAGTTTGATGGGCACTTTCCTGTTTATCAATAGCTACTAGGTTTTTTGTTTTTTAAATTCTGTTTCTGATTTTTACTTACCAGTATCCAGTCTTGACTTGACATGTTGATACCTTGGGTTCTGTGGTATCCGTCTGGTCAGATACTGCAAAAGAAGAAAGTTGACGAGGGAGGGAGTTAATGTGAGGAACATGCTAAAATTTCAGACTCTAAAGATGAGTAAGGTTCAGAGGATCAACTGTCCCTTACATGCAGGACTCTTAAGAATGACATTTCCTTGGGTGTAGGTAGTTACCTTGTTTCTATTAAAACATTTCCACATTTTATCAAAATAATCCTCAGAGTACTATGTGCAAAGAAGAAGAAAACCTTTAAAAGGATGTCCTCCAATAAGGTAGCTATGCTGTCTTCTTTTAAGGTTATTCTTTGCACATGGCTTCAGGGCCCTCTCCTCAGGACACTTCTAGGTTTTGTCCATAGCTCCCTATAGTGTGGCAGGCAGGATCCAGATGCTGCAGATGCTGGCAGGCCAGGGTCCCCTCTGTAGGCTCTTTGGAGTCCCACAGATGTCAGCTATGGCATCTGCTCTGTAGCAGCTGAGGCTCATGTTGGGCTCGGGTGAGCTTATGGACGGCAGAGGTGTCTATGTCAGACTTGCCTTGTGTTATGCTGTGTTCTGGTAGTTAACTCTGTGAATCCAAGCGCAGACAATCCCCCATATTAAATTCCTGTGGTGAATGCAAAAGCCACTAAGGAAGGGCAAGCTCAGAATAAAGAGCTTTCCTGCTTTGGCCTGTTTCTGGTCTAGAGATACGGAAAGCATGCATGTGTTTTGTACAGGTAACTTCCATGTTACATCTGTGGGGATCTCTCCTCCCCACCCTACAACCCCCCATGTCTCCAGTTTAGGCAGATAACTGCCCAAAGTGCCTTTCCTCAGCTTCTCCTTGGCAAAACCTTTGTCCACTGTAAGGCTGCCTGGGGTGGAAACAGGCACTCTTGCCCCCTGGCTGGCAAAATATGGACCCCACCCCATCCTCTGAAACTACAGCTTTCCCCTGAGCTAGGATTTTCTCGAAGACAGGGACAATGTCCGGCTCATGTGTGTGGGACCTAGTACATAAGTACATCTATTATTGCTACAGTCGGTCAGTGATCATTTGTCTGAGGACTGAACCATCCTATCTAGTTCCTAAGGAGAGAACATCAAACTTACAAAGACTGGATCACTTCCCTTGGAAAACAGCAAGGGGCATGCATACAGTTGGGAGGACTATGAAACGAATCACACACATCACAATACCTTTCTAAATGGCCTACACAGTAAAGAAATATAGCCTAGTCCACTCCTGTGCTTCATGCAATACCTGTTGGCCAATGGTTTTGGATTTTAGAGACCAAGAGGAATTTTTAAAAACTGAGGGCACTAGAAAAGATGTTTACTACCAATCTAATGACCTGAATTCCATCTTTAAGACCCACCTGGTAGAAGGGGAGGACCAACTTCGGGAGGTTGTCCTCTGACCTCAGCACTGTGGCATACGCACACACAAGTGTACACACACACAATGTCATTTTTAAAAGCTTACAAAACAAAACTGGGGCAAAATTATCCATTTTTAATTTTGCCAAGTAAGTACATAAACTCCTCACAACTTCCACTTGTTAGTTTGTTTTTTAAGGTAAGTATATTTACTTTTTAATTAAATTTATTTTCACCACATGAAACAAAACCATCTGCTTTTTTTTTTTTTTTTTTAGCACTGAGGATTGAACCCAGAGCTTCTTACATGCCAGGCAACCACGCTATAAGACTCTCAGCCACACTGTCTGCCACTTCAATTACCTGAAAGGTAAAAGAAAAGAAAAAACAAAACAAAACAAAAAGAAAAGAAAGAAACCAACAAGGTAAAGAGGTGGGTTCCTTCATGCTATTAAAAAGTCAGTGATATTGTCTGTGCTCTCTATCCCTCACCAGGCAAGGACAACCCCTCCTCCTAACACTGAGCACCACTCCTCTGCTACTGCTTGCGCGCACTAAGCTGACCTGCCCTCAAAAAATGGGGGAAAACCCGTTTTTCATTGTGATCTGTAATGGCTGCCTAGAAGAGCAAGCCACTGTGATGTCAGTTTCAATACCTTCCCAAGACAAAGATGGTGAAAGAATGGAATACCAACATGGAGAGAGACTTAGGTGGAGTTCCCACAGGCAGACAATATCATGAAAAATTAAATAGTGAACTAAGTCCAGCAAAACCTCTCTCACACATGCACACACTGTTTCACTTATCTTACGCTGAGGGACTGTTCCCCCCAGTCTATATTTTTATCATTTCTATACCCTATTTCCTGTTTTTACTTTTGTTTTGTTTCCTAGCAGAGTTTCTTTTGAAAAATTCCAGGCTGGTCTCTGCTGAACCATGGAGATTTGTCCATACCTAAGCCAAAATAGCTGAGCCCTGAGGGTGCCTCTGGGGAGCAGGTGTGGTGGGGTGGGATGGTGGGGAGGGAGTGTGGACAGCTGCGGCTGCTGAGGCCTCCCTCCCGCCCCCGGTTTTCCCTTCATGGACTAATGAGAACTCCATATGCTGCTGGAGAAAATGTCCGTTTTCTTTCCAGAGTTCTCATTGCAGTTCACTTTCTCAGCCTGTCCTGGGACCCAAGTCGACATTAAGCTCTGTGTGCTGCTTTGCCAGCAGACTGCCACAGACTCTGAAGAGGAGGCACGCCTTCCTCCTGAAAACTCCTGCCTTGGGGATGGCGGCTTCTTGACCTACTGACCAACTAACTGGCTTTGTTTCCAGGATATACACAGGCTGGAATGGTGGGGACTGAAAGCTGGAATGGTGGGGACTGAAAGCTGGAATGGTGGGGACTGAAAGCAGGAATGGTGGGGACTGAAAGCGCTGTGAGCAGAAGCTGTTTCAAAGGAGACTAATTGTTCCTTCTACAAAGACTTAGCACAATTCATTCCAAGGACATCTATTCCTGAGTGCCTAGTAGAAGTAAGTCCCTATGTGGGACACAGAGGTAAAAACAGGCCTGGCCATCAGCTCTTGCTCCCTGCCTGCCGATTCATAGCTGTCAACGTGATGAACAAAGAGAGGGAACAGAGGGGGATGGGAACTCAAGACCAGTCCCTTAACAAGACCAAGGGTCAAGAACTTCTTCCCTCTAAGGCCCTGACATACAGAAGAGCATGAAAACAACATGCAGGTGACTTCTCAAGGAATCTAGTGGTCAGTGGAAGGCATGGGTACTGTGGGCTATGAGAGAACAAATGCCATTGGAGAGCCAGGGTGGGCATCACAAAGGGCCTTCTATCCAAAACACCTAAGGCACTTGCATGGTGTTCTGTCAATCAGTAGATTCTAATAGATGCAATTTCACCAGCTCTGTGCCCAGGGACATTTATCAAGGTCTGGAGACACTTTGGGTTGTCACAACAGAGTACTAGGGTGTACTCCTAGCACTTCCTAGAAGAGACAAGAGACACTGGTCAACATCCTATAACACAACACAAGAGCCAGCCCAGATGTCAACTTGAGGAACTTGAGGAGCCCAAGAAAAGATGATGGGAGGCCATTGAAGGATTAGAGAAGAGTGATGAGATCTTATATATCTTTTGGTATGATTGATCATAGTCAAGAAAAGAGGTATAAAAACCAGTTGAGAGACTTATGTTAAGGGATAGGAAGCCCTAAAAAGAAGTTTCAAGAAATCTTTGAAATGGGAAATGGAATTGTAGCTCTGTGGTAGAGTGCTTGCCCAGTGCCACCCCACCCCCATCTTTAAAATGGAAAGTCAACATGGCTGCTCACAAACTACTGTACAAAAGAGGGCAGGGGCACCCTAAGCCCAGAGAAGGCAGCCAAAGAAGCATATTTGCAAAAGCATCATGTGTGACATTTGGGGACATATTAAATATGAGATGTTTGTAGGTTACCAAAAATGCAAGTGTCCAGCTGGCGATATAGATGTAGAGATCAGGAGAGACCCAGGCTAAAAAAACGATCTGGGAATTACTGAAGCCATGGAACTAACCAATGTCACTCTGGGAAACACAGTGTACACTGAGAAGAAATTTCTTCAGGTGGAGAAGAGAAGCCTTGGCTGGGATTCAGAATACGCCAAAGAGAGTGGATTACACAAATTACAGAAGAGTTATAGGAAGAAGCAAGCAACCAACACAGAACAAAGTTGTCAAACTCAACAACAAGAGGTCACAAGAGAGCAGGCAAACAGGAATCCAGGTCAAGCAACAGAACACAAAGGTCAATTTGGATTTACAAGCCAGGACATTGTTGTTGCACCCTGATGGGAGCAGTTATCGTAAAAGTAACATGGGCAGAAACAAAATCAAAGGGTCAGATAGGGTCTGAGAAGGGGTGGAGGCAGTAAGTAGACAGATGGTCTTTTGTATTTTCTCTCCAGAGTTGACTAGGTGAACTCATTCTGTCTCTCTCTGCTTGGCATTGTTTATGTGTTTTGGGAGGAAAAAGGAGAGATTTAAGGATGCTTACAGGTGAATGAGCAGAGGCCTGGAGCCCAGGTAGGAAGGACAACTTTTGACACATATTTAAAGATATAAGATCTGTGGTCATCCTGAAGTTCATCATGAGAGAGCAAGAAGTTGGGAAAGTTCATGTTTAAAAATTACTACAGGCTTTTTGGAAATAACCAAATATGTCAAAAGGACACATCACTAGAGAAGTCACTTTCCTGTGTCTGTGATAAATACCATAACCAAAATCGACCCCAGGAAGAAAAGGTTCATTTGACTACATGCCCTGACCACTGTCTACCTTGAAACAGGGGCCCAACCTTGTACCTCTCTCAGTATCTATTACTATGGAAATGCCTGCCAAATATAATGAAGCTGAGCACAACGTTGCACACCTAGCTCCTTTGGAGGGTTAGGTGGGAAGATTCTGAGTTCTAGGCCAACCAGAGCAACTTTGAAAGACGCTACCCCCGCCCCCACTCAACATACAGAAAGGCACATGCATAAACACACACACACACAAAACATGAAGGCCCATGCACATATCAGTACCACAGGAGTAGCACACCATCCGAGGCTCTCAGAAGTCTGAAAAAAGGCCATTCAGATATTGGGTTGAAAAAACAGGTTTCATGGAACAATGTGTACTAGATAATAAGAGAGGTAGAAAAAGTATTCCAAGTGGAAATAAATTCTAACAGCAAAGCCATTTTAAGGGGATGTTTGAAAAACAAATTGTTCTATTTGCTAAAGAAAGTTGAAAGTCAGCAAAACGGCAACTGCTCCTTTCATTTAGTAAGCATGTCCTATGTCGTTTGACATCTGGCTAAGCATGTAACTGTTAGCCACTGTGAATCTCAACTCCTGCCAGGGTTTTCATGGGAGCTTGATGGTGAGTTTCCATGAATGTCATGAAGCCCTGTGAAAAATTCTGTGTATGCTGGGTCCTGGGTTTCCACCAAATTTCCAAAGGGTTATGTAATCTCAGAACCTCAATAGCCATTAGTAAGTATGTGGGATCATGGGCGGTAACCCTGGACCTGGAGAGGGAGGCTCCCCATGATGAGCCTGAAAAGAGACCAGGAGTGAGGACCAGCTCTGAGCCATACAATCATAACAGTATTTTAGTAGAACACGGCTTTGCATACCGACAGACTGTGCAAAGTAAGACATAGCTTTGTGAAGATATGAATGCTGAAAAAGAAATATTAATGAAAAGTTCGCATGGGACTTTTCTGAAGAAAAATTACAATAATACAAGGCAAACCACCGGCAGCAGCTGCCTGAACCACAGGCGCTTTTCTGATTCACCATCTCTCTACAGAGGACTCATATGCTGGCTAGCACACTTCTGTTTTTTTCTTTAAGTCACTGTACATTTGCTTCAGAATCTCCCTCCCTGTATGTCCCCAAATGAGCGGTCTGAGTACTGGTCCTTAGGTAATCTCACATAAAATAGGTTTTCTTCAAAGAGGAACTTTTAAAAATGGGTGTCTTAATTGATCCAGTTATGTTACTATAAAGCAGCCATCTTGGCCCAAGACTCCATGTACACTGATAGCTTCCTCAGTAGCTACTGCTCATGATGGAGTCAAAATTTCCCATCCCAGTAGACTGTGGCTTTCCAGTCTGTTGACTGAAAGATGAGGCCTATGGCTTTCCTCATCTCCAAATTCTGGTGACCCTGGGACGCTGAGGGAAGTGACATGCCGGTGAAAGACAGTACAGCTTCACCTGGTTCTCTTGAGCCACTTGCCCTTAGAACTCAGCCACCATGTACAGAAAGGTCCAGGTCACAGGGAAAAGGACATTTGTGAGAGCTTATTAGCTCCAGCCAACAGTCAGCATCGATGGATATACATATAAATGGAGGTTTTCAAGAAACTGTAGCTTCAGGCTGTCGTGAAGTCACATGAGTTTTTCATGAGAACCATCTAGCAGAGCCAGAAAAGAAAGAAGAGTTTCTATCAAGCTACTAAGTAAGGGTATTATTTGTAACAAATCAACATATTACAGGTGTAGTGCCCTACCCTTATTCTCTTCTGCCAAGATTCTTAAGTCTAACAGTGGCAAAAGTCACCACTCTGTCTGGACTTTACTGTCATCCACTGCAGTGACTACTGTCCCCACCATTTGATTATGGCTCTCATGCCAGCTAACTAACATCAAAAATCTACTCGCCAAACATAATACATACTTTTTCTGAAACTTTCTTGATCCATCTATACCACAGGAGAGAATATTAAAAACAACCAACCTCCCACCTGCTTCTACTGCATTGGCTTCAGCAATCTCTCTCTCCTCAACATTCCACCAATACATGACTCATTCCCTTAATTACGGTGTTTCTCAGGATTCCATCTTCTCACTCAGTAGACACTCTCTGAGTCAGATTTACACAGATTTCCTTTCACTCGCTTCCAATCTCTAAATGGTGTTATTTTACCCTTAACTTCTCCTTTCAGTTTCAGACATATATTCATGTATTCAAAAGTGTCTGTGGAGCTACTGTGGCTGACAATGGCAGTGAGGATTAGGTAAGGCAACCTTATCACACTTATCGTTCTTGTAAGCGCATCAGAAAACATACAAGGAAGTAATATGATGGTGATGGTGGTGGTGGTAGTGGTGATGATGATGGTCTAGAAGTGAGAACAGAGAGAACGGACACTCCGGCTTTCACTTCCTCCCAAAACCTCAGTAAGGACTTCATTAAGAAATAGCTTAAGAATATAAACAACCCTGAATGCAGAAAGAGGGGGAAGTGATGGTGACTGAGCACTACCCTGCTCAGACCCACAGAGAAGCTGGTGACGATGGAGGCAGAATCCTAGGGAATAGGGAGTTAGGTGGCTGGCAGAGTCTCATTGAACCTGGAGTTCATTGCTTGAGCTCAGCTGGCTGGTCTGTGAACTTCAAGATTGACAACTGAAAATAACTTGACTGGCTTGTGACAGCTGAGTAAGTGCCAAGGAAAGCCCAGGCCAAAGAATCAGCTGCCTCAGGTGTCCCCTACAATGGGAAGTATACAGAGTGGCTGAGTAAGGGCTCATGAAAGCTCTTGGGAGCTGGGTCACAATATCACACCACCCCACACACATACTCGTCACTGTATCAGACAATTACCCCTTGCCCATCTTGGTAAATGTCACCATCTGTAGCTCACCATCAACAGGCCTCTTCTCAATAAAAAATAAAAGTATCTCCATCACCTTTTAAAATCTACTCATAAACATAAATGGACAGCAGGGGGTTAAAAGAAATTTGAGAACAGTATCGGTGTCCTTATGAAAGGACATGAGTAGCCAGTTGGTAAAGTGCTTACACGTGCTCCAATCCCTAGCCCTCACATCAAAAGCTGGGCATGATGGGATGTATGCACCTGTAAGCCTAATAGTGGGAGACACAAGCCCAATAGTGGGAGGATGGGGATACGCAGATTCCTGAAGTTCATAGACCAGACAGCTGAGCTCAAGCAATGAACTCCAGGTTCAATGAGACTCTGTCTCCAAACAGGAGGTGGGGAGCAGCAGAGCAAGACACTAAATGCTGAATTTTGACCAGATATGCATGGGAATGAACACCTGTGCATGCATATACCACACCTACACCCACAAATCAACTCTTTTTGTTGTCTGTTCTTTTGAGAAGGGACTCACTGTGTAGCCCTGGCTGTTCTGAAACCCACTATGTAGACCAGGCTGGCCTTAAACTCACAAAGATCTTGTTTGTGCCTCTTGAGTTCTGGGATTAAAGGCCTGTGCCACTGTGCCACTGCACCTGGCTTCACAAGTCAATGTTTAAAAAACACAAAATAACATTTTAAAAAGAGACACTAGTGAAAGTCTCTCTCCTCACATCCACTGTGAGGACACCTTAAGAAGGCAGCCATCTATAAGCAAAGGCAGTCCTTACCAGAACTGGGGAAAAAAAGCAAGTCAAAACACCATATGTACAATATAGCATTTATGGAAAACAAAATTACAATACAAATCACTCTTTGCCACCTGGCATAAAATTTTCAGTATAGTATATAGAGAGAAAGTTTTGGAAAAGATAATTATGAAAAAATTATAGTGATAGTGATGTAGGAAGTTTTCCTACATTAGAAAAATGTAGAATAAAAATAGAATTTGATAGTAATAATTATAGTGATAATGATGTAGACACATATTCATAAGAAGTATAGAGTCAAAGTAAAGGCATATAGAAACTCCAAGTAAAACAAAAGGCAGTTAGGAATTTAAATCCAAATTATTATCTGTTGTTCAAAAAAAAAACAAAAAACAAAATTTATGCAGTGAGCAACAATGCAACAAAACAGAAATAAAAGGCTCAAGCAGGAAGCCGAGGGTGGAGGGTCATACGTGTAATCCTAGCACTCATCAGGCTGAGGCTGAGGCTGAGGCTGAGGCTGGAGGACTGCAGTGAACTCCAGTGTGAGACCCAATCTCAAAAAAGAAAAAAGGAAAAAAAAAAAAGACACAAAGACATTCTGCTGAAGAGGTTCTCTTGATGACAGATAATCACATGACAAGATTGCCAGCCTTTGTGTCCATTAGAGACTACAAACACAAACCATAATGAGGGTTGGCGAGAGGACTCAGTTGGTAAAGGCACTCACTACCAAACCTGGCAACATACATGGTGGAAAAACTAACTCTCACAAGTTGTCTTCTTACCACCACCAACACACACACACACACACACACACACACACACACACACGTTTTCAATCCCACAATGAAATAACATGATGTATCTACACTGGCAATATTAGATGTTACCAACATTTTGCAAAATCTAAAATTCTCATACACTATTAGTAGGAATGAAAAGTGGTACAGCCTCTCTGGGAAAAAAAAAAATCACACAACATGTTCTATGAAAACTTAACATATGCTTACCATATAACTCAGCCACTGCACTCCTGGGTACCTATCTATCTTACATTAATGAAGATTCATGTCCACACAAAAGCCGAAATCTCGATTTCTAATAGTCCCAGACTGAAAGCAATCAAAATGTTTTACACTGACTGGATGAATTAATCCAGACTACAGAGTACAGGTCTACCCACACTACAAGTACTAGCCAACAACTAAGAAGTCAACTGCATGAAGCACCCTGAGGTGACACTATCCTGAGTAGAAAGAGAAAGCTATCCAAAAAGGTCATACACAGGATGACTCTATCCCTATAGCATTCTTAAGCTGGCAGTACAGAAACAGAAAACATATTAGTGATTGCCAGGGGTGAGGGCAGTAAGAGAGGAAAACGGCTGTGATTGGGAGAGGTGCCATGAAGGAGCTATTGTGGTAATGAAGTTCTTAACTGTAACCGTAGCTCTGTGCATATGCATATAGGTGGTGAGATAGCCTACAGCTATACACAAGTTGTACAAACTTTAATACTCTAGTTATGATGGTGTACTACACTGTGGAAAGCTGAGTAAAGGCCACATGAGACCTATGTACTATTTTAACACCTTTCTGCAAAGCTATAAAAATAACATCTTTAAAAAAGGAACATCAGAGGGAAAATAATAGCTCTTAGAAATGAAAATGATGGGGGTCTGGGAGACATCTCAGAAGAATGACAGCTGGGCAAGCATGAGGATCTGACCTCGGTTCCCAGAACTCACGTGAAAAGGCTGGGGTGATATCCCAGTGCTAAAGAGGCAGAGATAGATAGATCTAGCCAGCCTAGCCCAACTGAATCCCAAGCTAGTGAGGAACTCTGTCTCAAAAACAAACAAGCAAACAAACAAAACCCAGGGTCAACAGCATCTGAGGAGAGTACCTGAGGTTGCTGACCTACACATACACAAATACCCATACATGTGGATCCTGCACATATACCCACACACACACATATACATATATTTGCACACACATATAGGCTCTCTCTCTCACACACACACAAACACATCAGAAATTACAATCAAGAATTAGAAAATAAGCCGGGCGTGGTAGCGCATGCCTTTAATCCCAGCACTCGGGAGGCAGAGGCAAGCAGATTTCTGAGTTCGAGGCCAGCCTGGTGAGTTCTAGGACAGCCAGAGCTATACAGAGAAACCCTGTCTCGACCCCACCCCCCCCAAAAAAAAGAATTAGAAAATAAAGTGCGTGCTCCCTCCTCCTCCTCCTCCTCCTCCTCCTCCTTCCCTCCCTCCCTCCCTCCCTCCCTCCCTCCCTCCCTTCCTCTCTGTTTTTCAAGGCAGGGCCTTGGCTGTCCTGGAACTCACTCTAGATCAGGCTGGGATAAAAGGTGTAAGCCACCACCACCCAACATAAACTTAAAGTTCTTAAAGCAGAAAGACAAAAATAGAGACAGGAGATAAAAGTGAAAAAAAAAATCAGAACCAGTTTACATGGGTATAATATCTAATTACTGAACCTGAGAAAGGGTGGAGGAAATGAAGTCAACTGTAAAATAACTCAAGAAAAATTTACAGACTAGAAAGATATAAGTTTCTGGTGTTTACCAAAGTGAATGAGTACAGGCCATAACAAGGAATCCTTTTGTGAAATGTTCTAACACAGGGAACAAAATGAAGCTTCCTGAAAGGAACAAGTCACGAAGCAACAGGATGGCTTTGGATTTTTCTACAGACACACTGGCTGCTGGGTCACAGCACAATGTTTTCAAGATGTTGTTTTCCAATCATGAAATCTATCTTCAGCCACACACTCAGGGAAAAAAAAAATTTAGATAGGATATTTTGGGTACAAAAACACATATGCATTCTTTCTCAAGAATTCCTGGAAGCGGCCCTCCACTCAAAGAAGGCAGTAAAGACAGCAAGTGTTTACATCCTTCCTCTTCTGATGGACTCTTTGTCCTATATTTCCGGCTTCATTCAGGAGAGCCCATGAAAGGTCCCAGCTGGGGATGGAAGTCATCTGCCTCGATGCCCTCTCTCAAGGGCGAGGATGGTGGTGTGTTTCCCCCCACACACACACCAGACAGGGTTTCTCTGTATAGCCCTGGCTGTCCTGTAACTCACTTTGTAGACCAGGCTGGCCTCAAACTCAGAAATCCGCCTGCCTCTGCCTCCCAAGTGCTGGGATTAAAGGCATGTGCCACCACGGATGGTGGGTTTTATACCTAATAGTTCTCTTTAATTCTGTCCCGACTTCCTAGCATCAGTTCAGACATACGTCAACATAATCAACTAATCAATGTCTCTGCTCCTTGCCATGGCCTGCCCAGCTCCATCTACCACAGTGTGGCTATAAATGGTGCCTAAAATGCAACTCTGAGCACATGACTAAAACTCTTTAAAAGCTTCTTGCGTGCTGACCAATAGGCAGGATAATGGTATTCCCCCTCTTCAACTACCCGGCCCAATAAGCATCTAGTATTGATATTATTTTAGTTGACAAAACAAAATTTATTTCTAGGAAAAAAGGTTGATGAGCACACACTATGCAATTATTAAATCAAGTTCATAAATATCGTCATCACCTCCCTTCTTGTGAGGAGAGGCTTGGAATTTTCTCTTGGCTAATCTGAGATGTACATTAAATTTATATTTTAGTTAGCCTGCTGTGCCATCTCAAAAGTTTAGTTCTCCTAACAAACTTTCAACCCTGCGACCAGCAGCTCTCTGTCCCAGACGCTACATCCCTAACTTCTGGTGACCGTTACTCTAATTTCTACTTCACTGAGTTGGACTTTAGACTCCAAATGTAAGTGACACTGTGCAATATTTACACATTACTATCAAGGCTTAGTAGTGGAGGCACATGCCTTTAAATTCCAGTATCTATATGAGGCAGAGGCAGGTGGATCTCTTTAAGTTTGAGGCCAGCCTGGTCTACACAGTGAGTTCCAGGACAGCTAGAGCTGCATAGTGAGACTGTCTCAGAAAAAACCAACCAAACAAACAACAAAAAACCAACCAAACAAACAAAAAACCCCCCACCAAAACCATAAAATAACAGACATTACTATCATGGCACACCAATACACATGCCAGTTTCTGAAAACACCAGGCATTCACCAAGAATGCCTATAACTGGTGTTTGGTATGAAGGTGCAGAAGGCCCCTTAAAAATTGCCATTTGTTCTGTAGACTCCTACTGGGACTTGGTCAGAGTTGAAGCTCTCCAGGCTGTTCTAGCAAGCTCTTCACCCGACTCATGTCTGACTGGCCTTGATGGGTTGGGACCTTTTCAGCTCAAGAACACCCCTCCTTCTCTCAGTGCTGTCTTTTCCTCTTATGTCTCTCTCCCGAAGCTCACCCGTTTCCATCACTAGACTGAACTCTACTGTAAAGACTTTATCACTTTCTTTGTAGGTCTGGTACTTTGTTTGGTAAGGGTCAAATAACACTGGGGTGACATTAAACTGTGACGAATGCAAAAGGGCACTGAAGGTAGAGGAGAAGGACAAAGGGTCCTATTTTGCTCCCTTTGCAAGGGCGGCTTGGTCTGGGGTACCCCGACTCAGAAGTGATGGGCCCCCTCATCTCCTTCCATGTTTCTGGGGTCTTTGATTTTTACTTCGTTTGCAGGTGTCACTCCTAGACTGTAAGCTCTTTGAAGGCAGGGGCTGTGTCTTTATGTACTTGGCTCCTCCAAGCCTCAAACATCGGTGTCCGGTGGGCCTTTGTGGGGCCAGCTCGCCCCTCTGACGTGGAGCCTCTGCCTGCCCCGCCCCGGGCCCTGCGCTCGGCCCCCTCCTCACGCTGGCCACTTCCCGCCTTCCGGGCGGCGGAAGTGGCCGGCTGTTCGTCCCTGCCCACGTGGCGCCTTTTCCGGTGCGCCCGCCCCCTCCGGCTCTCGGGTCCGGACCTGGCCCTCACCTCAGGATTCCCAATGTGCCTCCGGGCAGACATATTTGCTCCAACCGACCACGCTCGGAGTTCTAGCCTCACGTCGGGCCACTAATCTAGCTTCCTACCCCACCCCGGGCCCCCACTCAGCCGCCTCCCTGTAACCTCTCTTCCGATTGGCTCGGCTGCCCGAGCCAGCCAATAGAGGTTCCGTTTATTGCCTCGGCCCGAGAGCGAGAAGCCGCTCAATGGTTGCCAAGGGCAACGCGGGACGCCCGCTGGGGCAGCTTGGATTCTGGCGGCCAGCTCCTGCCTGAGCGCGGGAAGGAAGGGGGAGGGGGCTCCGGCTCCGGCGCCTGCGCAGACCTAGACCTGAGACGAGGGGGTCTGGCCTCAGGCTGGAGAACACCAATTCACCACAGGTCCCCCAACCCCTTTGTAAAGCCTTTCTAGCCAAACCTCGGGGCTACTTCTTTCACGACAGAGGACATGATTTGGGCCATGGGTGTTCAACTGGAACGAGAGTACATAGTTTATTATGTTCAGGTTTTAAGTTATTATGCAAATTATGCAAAATATCATGAGTAAACACAGTAATTATTGTTGCTCTAAAAGCTTTTAGTCTAGCGAAAGAACAGCAGCCTTAATTGCAAAGAGCACACACCGTTCAGTGGTTCATCATTCATTTAACAAGTATTTAATAAGCACCTTATGAAGAAAGCTGCAGTATGTTTTGTGGAGGATGGGAAAGATGACTAAAACCCGATCCCGTTGTCATGGAAACCATTGTGACTCCTGCCACCAACCACCACCTGTTCTCATTCCAGATCTGAAAATTAAGTCCTAGCACCTTTACAAAACAATTACCCACACAGTTTGACTCGGCTCCTACATGTCCTACCAAATCCATCAAAATTATTTCCTTTTACAGGGAAGAACAGTACAGTAACCCTTTGTCCTGTGCTCTAAGTCGTTTTTTGGTTTTGTTTTGTTTTTCCAGGAATAGAGAAAGGTTCCATTGGCTTGTTCATACTGGCTAGCTCTGTGTTAATAACAACACCCATGTGAACTATGGCAGGGTCTATGCAGATGACCTAGTCAACAACATGGTCTCTCATACCCTGTCCTCTTAGCAACTTCAGGAACCTGCTCTTAGGGCTGAATCTTGGATCAAGTCATCAGACTGGACCTCCAGGATCTTGGACTATTGTCCTAACTGCCCCTTGTACTGTTTAGTGTTTAATACCTACCAAGGTTTATCTTACACCCCTTTATCATGTCTAGTCCTTTAACCCTTCTAAAATTCCCAGTCATCATTCTACTAGAATGAAGGATTGGGGGCTGCAAAGATTAGAAGGGAGTAGATAGGGTGTATTTATCACTTCTTTGCATAGCTAACACCTGTGCAGCTTGGAGTTGGAGTAACTCTAGTTTTTTTTTTCAAATCCTATTTTTAATGATGGTTCTTAAATGCTTTAACCTTCCTTGTAATCCACCACCCACCAGAGGTAGTAGAAAAGAAAGGATATGGGAGACGTGGACCTGTTTAGAAAGGTTCTTTGGAGCAACTCAGTGTTGTCTGGAAATCGGCAGTTCAATTCACAGGTTAGCAGGCAGGGGCAGCTCCATCCAGTTGCAAATACCTCACGGATACATCAGGAGTCCAGTTCGGTAGAGTAGGCTTGGCAGCAATGGTGACATGACCTAGCAGAGACAGCCTGGCCTCAGCCTCTGCTCGAGTCAGCAGGAGGGACCAGCAGGAGTAGTTCTCAGCTGTGGCTCTCTCAGGGAAGCTAAGATCAGCGAAAAATCAAGACCCACAAGTGTTGCACAGCTAGCTGTATGAGCAAGCCAAGCTCTGTCTCTGTCACTCCTTGGAGTCCCATTTATACCTTTCACACATCATGTGTCCTCCACGTGCCTTGCCTCAGCACACGTCTTACCTCAGCAGGGCTCTTGCTTAAGTACGCCCCAGTCCTTAAGTCAGCCCCAGTCCTTGGAAGTCGCAACAAACTGCAACACACCTCCAGAAGTTTTTTTGTTTTGTTTTGTTTTTTGTTTTTTGGTTTTTTTTGGGGGGGGGTGCATTTCTCTCTATGGTGTCCTGACAAATGCAGATCAACGACACAATCAATGTAAAGTGGACAAATATATGCGTGTTGTTAGCAAAGAATCCTTCATCACATGTCCTTTTACGCGATTGCTTTAGAACATCCTCTCTCCCGTGTCTGCTTTAGACACAGTTCTCTCATGAGTCTGCCTTAGCCTTTCACACCTGTGTTCACTTTAACAAAACGTTCCTTCACGTGTTTGCCACAGCAAAACACCATGCAAATGACTTCTCAGAGAACCCTTAAGTTTCCACTTCAAGTGACCATAGGGATTATGGGTAGAAAATTTAAAAAATGGACAGGTGGGATGGCTTCGTGGACAAAGGTCCTGGCTGCTAAAGTGAGTGACCTGAGGTCAATCCCTGGAACCTACATGATGGAAGAGGAGGACCAACTACTTGCAAGTTGTCCTGTGACTTCCACACATGTGCACACACATGTGCACACACAAGCACACTCACAGAATAAATGAGGGAGAAAAAGTAAGAAGGGGCCAAAACCCAGAGGTCGGAGGAAAGGAAGAAAGGAGAAACTTGAAGACTATAGGTGAAGCGATAGAGGTCCATGAAGTGGGGTAAGCAAGATGAGAAGAACCTGGACTATGGCAAAGACAGCTATAAAGCTTTAAACTTGGAAGTTAATCAAATGGGTGGGTGATAACCTGTTAATAAAGGTACAGAACAACAACCCGAATTCCAAGAACAGAAAATGTAATGTCCAGCATACGTTCAACATCCATTCTTCAAAGCTGGGGTTCGCCTCTTTGTAAGACTGTTGTTAACTCTGGTTCCAGGGGGTATGGAAATATAAAGTTTACTGGCCTTCATGGTCATTGTGTTTATCAAATTAGGGCAGCATACAAAGCATATAGCAAGATTATGGAAGTGTGTATTCTTCAGTCTGAGGTTACCTTGTTACTGGGATGGAGCAATTTAAACACATGGTTCTTCTCCATCCCCTGGATTCTGGTGGAGAAGAGCCCAAAGGTTCTTGAAGAGCCTCTGCCCAGAAAGAGCCACGCCTCGCTTCCATCGCAGGCCTCCACGGACTCCTTGGTAGTGTCAAGCTACAAACCAAAAAGCTTTTAGCATCAAGATTCCTTTCAGATCCTACGGTGTCAAAACTGGATCAACATTAAAGGAAAGTGTTTACTCTCACTATGAAAAATAGCTAAGTGCTATCAAATGATAATCCATGGATGATAACATTCAGTAAACATTTGTGTGTCTAACAAGGCAAAGAGCTATCTCATTTTTCAATTGACCGACAAGATACTTAAAAAAAAATGTTAACCATATAGTGCCCAGTAGTTCATGAAATAAACACCTTTGGATACTGCTAATGTGCATATAAAGAAATGTGACCTGTTGAGCAATTCAATAACAACTACAAGAGAAATCCTCAAATCTTAATATCCTAAGAATTTTACATAAGGAAATAATCAAAATAATGTTTGGCAGTGGCATTCGTAGATGTTAACTGGACTCTTACTTAAAACACTGAAAAATTAGAACCAGCCTAATTGGTCATCAAGTAAAAAAAATTGTTAAACTATCTACTGTCATATTCATAAAAGGTAATTTACTGAACTGTGAAAACATATTTTAAGGAATAATCAGGTCAAGAGAGAGCTACTCCTGCCCCAGCAAATGAAAAGAACACTGAGAAACTTCTTAATATGATCTTGAAATATATGGAGAAAAAAAATACAGGTATCTTTGGGAAAAAAAATGAAAAAAAGATAAAGGCTATGTCTGGATTACAAAATATAGATATTTGTTTTATTTGGTTGACATTTTGTGAGTTTCACAGATTTTCTTTAGTGATTATGAACTCATACCATACTTTAAAAATTCTATTCTTCCCCTATGAAACAAAGCCCCCTTGCGCTGCTGGCTGCATCCTGAAGGCTGTCTGTGGCTTTTGTCTCGGCTGAGTTAGACCAGAGCGGAATTCTGAGTAATTCCCCTATGTGAAGTGAGGCAGTTCTTGGCAGTCAAAGACTCTCCAGGCACTTGAGCAAGACCCTTGCAATCAGTGATGATTGCTGAGAGCTTTAAGCTTTGTTTGTAAGAGAAGAAGTTCTGATTCTTTTCTTTAGAAGTTCCTACTCCCACTGATTAATCTTATTTTTCTCCGAAGTTAGAAGTACTCTTATGAACTTCCATTTGTTTGATGTCTCCTTTTTAACCCTGTATGGGCTCCCAGGAGCTTTTAGTATCTATTGAGTTTGAGGGAAGGGAGCCTTAGGTAAGGTCAGCATGGATGACAGACAGGTAGTTTGTATTTTAGGTATCCCTGGGCCCACTCAGTCCCCTGACTCCTCTCACTGGAACTAAGTGGGCATTTTGCTACCCGGCAGCTTGGTCTTTTCGCATGCTTCCTTCACTCTGAACCTCTCTATTGTTCAGCTCTGCATCCTCCATCCAACTGTTCTCTGTGCCTCCCTTGGGTGTCAAGTCTGTTTCTTGATTAAAGTCCAAACTCCCCACTCCGCCAGACCTGTCTCATGATGTTCCTTTTTGGATACAGGCCTTGGCTCCATCCCTTGGCTTCATTTGTTCTTAATTCCTAAATGACATACATGTCCAGATGTTAAGGAAGTAGTTCCACCCAGTCTAATCCAGTCCTGGGATCCTTTCCTGGGTCCCAAGAAATAGAACTCATGGATGAAGTAGTGAGCTTCTACCCCCAAGAAAGGTGTCAAATTTATTCAAAGGAAGAACACACCAAATCTGAACAGGACATTGGCCTTTGCCTACACTTCTGTACAGCCAGTCCAAGGAGAGTGATGGATACCCAAATCTATCGTCACACTCTATACTACTTTCTAATGAAACAACAAAGTAATGATGTAAGTGATAGGCTGGATGAGTTGTTGCTAGAGTCCATGTTCCTACTGTGCAGTTCTGAAGCCACCTCTGTGTCTTCGTCCATTTTCTGTTCTTATAATGAAATGTTAGAGGCCAGATAAATTACAAAGAATAGAAATTTATTTAACTCATAGTTTTAGGGGCCGGGAACTCTAAGAGCATAGTGCCTTAGAGGTACTTGCTTAGCACCTGGTGATGGGTTTCTTCCTGCATCATAACATGGCAGAGGGCATGCTCTGGAGAGCTTATTTGCCAGAGAGGGTACCCTATTTATCTATTAATCCATGAGCTCTTAAGGACCCTAGTACCCCTCAAACGCCCCATAGCCAAGTATAAATATATAAATCGGGGGTTAAGATTGTCAACATATGAAAATTGGGAGACATGTTCAAACCCTAACAGAGGGCCACGTGGACTGCCTTGCTGTGACAGAATGAATTGGACATGTCAGACATGATGTCCCTTCCCAGAAGATCTTCCACCTGTGACAGAATCCAGGGTGTTAGGACAGCACAAGGAATGTTTTGGTCTCTGGCTAGAAATTTTAGGGGGAACAAGGTTTTGTCACAGACACAGTACCAAGAGGACTCTGAAGATGTGGCCTGGGTCAGAATGGAGGTAGAGCCAGAGTTGGGAGGCACCCATCGTACTGCGGGCACAAGGGATGGCCAGTGGGCCTGCATGTCAGGAGAGCGCCCGTAAGGACAGAATGTGCCAGATGGTCATATTTGTCAGAATAACATTAGAACTCAGGGTTTCATGTGAAAACTTGAGACCACTGCTTGTACCCCCTCTCCTTGCTTTCTTTGCCCCCTTTTCCCTCCAAATATAATTGTTGTCCATAATTTTTAAACAATCAAGATTATATCCGTAGCAAAAACAAAACAACAACACACTGACAGTCATTCTGCTTCCATTTAGTATGCAAAAAAAAAATTTTTTTTTTCCCAAGGGAACATCACCCCATCACAACGAATAGGAAAGTAACTCTTCTATAAAAATCATGCCTTCCTGGAGCCCTCAGAGACGTGAGCTCATGTTCATAACTAACTGCAGAGTACTGTGGATCCTCACGCTGTCCAGTCGGGCTAGACACAAAGGTTCTGGTTTTAGATGCAGGGAAGAAGAAAGCCATCCCTTGAGGCTGCATGTGGGTTAGCAGAGCAGTGTGGAGTAACGGGGAGCCTGTGCTAGTTAATTCTGTGCGTCAGCTTGGCTGCACCAAGGCACCCAGATGTTTGGTCAAACATTAATGTGGGTATTTCTGTAAAGTGTTTTAAAAGATGAGATTAACTGGTTGACTTTGAGCAGAGTAGATAACCTTCTAGGCTGTGGTTTGGCTCCGTCCAAACAGTTGAAAACCTTAAGAGAAAAAGAACTGACCACCCGTAAGGAAGTGAGAATTTGCCAGCAAGCTGCCTTTGGACTTTCTTCCCTTTGTCTAAAGCTTGCACACCCTGTGCAGACTTTTTTCTCTTTGACTTGCTAACCTCTATAATTACATAAACCAGTTAACTCTTTCCTTTCCTGTCCTCCTCCTCCCCTCACACAGAGAAATACTCTTGTAGATAACGGGGTAACGATATCCACACCCGACTGTTTCTGTTTCTTTGAGAGTACTGACCAGGGTACAGATCCTATCACAAGAGGACATTTCCACTCTCTTCTCCATCCCCGTCCTCTGGTTACTCACAGAAAGCTTGGAGCAAGACAATGTAGACAAGGGAAGCTACCTTGGTGGAGTAGATTTTCAGGAAGTGATCGGTCACTGCCGGGGACAGGCACAAACATTACCCATATCCTATGACTCCTATGTAAGCGATAAAACAGACCATCAGGATAGGGGGCCCCATTAAGGGGCGGGGGAAACATCTGGGGCCAGGAAGGAAGCTGGCCTTCCCATTCCCAGGAATCCCACAGACATCTGCCGTTTTAGAGAGGGGGAGGGTAGGGGGTGCTTGTGTCGGGGGCAGGATGGGATGGGTCAAGAAAAATCTCTAAATCCCAAGAACCTACACCAACACACTGTAAAGATAAGAGTGCCGAGGGGATAAGCTTCTGCCCAGGCCCTCCCAAGGTACCAGGCAGTGTTTGGCCAGGTAAAACAGAAGAGACTGAGCTGGCCCCTGGAGATGAGGCAACTAATTCTTGTGAGAGACTGAGGGGCCCGGACCAGAGGAACTGCCTCCCCGCTCTTAACTGCAGCCCAGAGACAAGCATGGGAGACAAGGGCAGTGGGAAGTCTCTGAGTACCAGTGTGCAGGTAGGCAAGAACACCAGAGGTAACTTGCAAACCGGAACCCTTGCCAGCTCCAAACACGGGGCTGTGGCTCTGTCTGGTACCCCGGGACGTGGGAGTAAACGCAGCGCATGAACCCGCTACTGACTAGCGAGTTAGACTCCTCAGGAGCAGGCCTCCACTGCCTGAGCACGCTGCCCACACCCTGATGTAAACGCAGATCACTTCATTCCTATGAACTTACACCATGGCTGCCTCTCGGTACCAAATCATGCCGTAGAGACAAAGAAGAGAGAACGGGATGCTTAAAGATCTGTCGGATCTGGATTTTACAATAACTGACTAACATGTTAAAAGTCCTAGTGAGAAAGGTTAAAAAAAATATATGGATTAGCATGTGGAGTATTTTAGCAACTAGAGAAACTACGAAAATTGAAAATAGGAAGAATAAAACCAACGATGAGCAAGATGGCTCAATGAGTACAAAGCCCTTGCTATGAACATTTGATGACCTGAGTTTGATCCTTGGGACCTAGATGGTAGAAGGAGTGACCTGACTCCTGCAGGTTGTCACCTGCCCTCCACATATGTGACACAAAATACATATTCACTAAATAAATACCTATTTTATAAAAGGTTAAAGAATTGAGCCAGGCAGTGATGGAGCACGCCTTTGATCCCAGCTCTTGGGAGGCAGAGGCAGGTGGATTTCTGAGTTTGAGACCAGCCTGGTCTACAGAGTGAGTTCCAGGACAGCCAGGGCTATACAGAGAAACTCTGTCTTGAAAAAAGAAAAAAAAAAAAAAAAAAAAAAAAAAAAAAAAAAAAAAAAAAAAAAAAAAAAAAAAAAAAAAAAAAAAAAAGAAGGTTAAAAATTTTTCTAATGTCAACAGCAACCTAGCTAGTGCTGACGTGACCTTGAAGACAGCGAGAGAGTCATCCAAAATGAAACATAGGGAAAGTCTAGGAAAGGAGTACAAAAAAGAACATTAAAAATCCCGGGCCTAGGGACTTGGCTTAGCTGACAGAGCTCTGCTCCTGGCCCGCACACCCGTATTCACAAACTCGAATATGCACAACCACACACAGACAATGCATGCACCCACAAGAGTTAATTTTTTTTTTTTAATCACTGGAACATCCTCAAGAATACATGCAAGCAAGACAGAGGTAGACGGCAGAGCAGGGTTTTCTAAAAGTAGTGGAAGGACACCAAGGTGCAAGTCTGAGAACTCAACGTTCTAAGTGCAGCCAGATGAAAGCAGAAACCAGAGCCACCTATGTGGTGTAGTCACGGAGACAAATTGATGCACTCAGAAAGACAAGGAATACGATACACAGAAGAGCAAGGATGCGGTCAGAGCAAACTTCTTGTTGGGAGCAACAACAACTCCAAAAACCAAAAGCAAAACAGAAAACTAAGGAATGTGTTTTAAGTACAGAAAAAGGATGAGTCAATTCTGAATTCTACAATCAGGGGACCCTTTGGTTGGTTGGTTGGTTGGTTGGTTGGTTGGTTGGTTGGTTACTAGGGCAGAAGGCTGATTTGGGCTTGTAATTTTGGGAATCTCTGTCTATCCTAGCAAGAAGTTAACGCTGGAGCAGGCTCACAGTATAGTGTCAAACAACAATATCAACCATCCAGAGCTCCCAGGGACTAAATCACCAACCAAGGGGTACACATGGTACATATGTGGCTCCAGCCACATATGTAGCTGAGGATGGCCTTGCTGGGCCTCATCAGGAAGAGAGGCCCTTAATCCTGTGAAGGCTCCATGCCCCAGTATAGGGGAATGCCAGGGCAGGGAGGCAGGAGTGGGTGGGTGGGTGGGTGGAGGAGCACCCTCATAGAAGCAGGAGGAGGGGAGATGGGATAGGGGGTTCTCGAGGGGAAACAGAGAAAGGGGATAACATATGAAATGTAAGTAAATAAAATATACAGTAATAAATAAATAATTAAAAATTTAATAAAAGATATTCTTCAGACAAAATTTGGGAAATTCATGGGCAATTGTCTTGTTTTAAACAAAATATTAAAGAAGTCCTTTGTCAGCAAAAGCATGATTATAGTGGGATCACTGTGGCAAATACAAAGACGTTAAGAACAATGGGAATGATTTTTTTTAAAATGAGGATAAATACAAAAGACATTTCCCATCAATTTTTATTGTCTTTAAAAGAAAATTCATTAAGTACAAGTGGTAACAATGTCTCATGTGATTTATAGCGTGCATAACCAAATACTCAAGAGCAGGTAATTTATGAAGAATAGATGCCCCGGGGGCTGAGAAGTTCAAAGGCATCATACCAGCATCTGCTCAGCACCTGTCGGGACCTTTCTCTGTGGGTCATGTGGGAAGAGAGGCCAAGACTGCAGAGTCTCTTTCTGTCTTATAAAGTTCCTAATATCATGGGGCCTCACTCTCATGACCCCGTCTAATCCTTCCTAACTCTCAAATGCCCCAACTCAAACGTTATGAACATATGAATCTGGCTATCAGGTTCCCAAACAATGGTATTTTGGAGGGTATGTTCAAACCACACTAGGCTTTGGAGCCACTCAGTGATTCTCTGCAGTGAAGTCTTTTGAAGTTTCTGTGCCCACCAACTGTCAGAGGACAGTCTCTCACCATCCTGAGAGCCTTAGTCACCCTGGAGGACAGCCCTTCCAGCGTGCCATGACATCTCTTGTGCTCAGTCCCTGGTCTGAACTTGCTTCTTATTTGGTAAGTCTGACTTTGAATCATTTGATTACCTTCTACTCATCCTTTAGGATAAATATGAGCCCACCTAGCACTGGGAACCTTCTATGATTGACCTCTGTCTTCATCCCAGACTGTGGGATGCCACCAACGCATGCCTGAAAGCAGCCCGGCCTGGGATCCGTGATCTCTTTATCTGTTTCCTTCATCCTCCGACCCCCTACCTGACACTTTATCAAGTCTCATTCTTCACATTCCTCATGCCTGGCTTGGTGTCTGGCACTAGATAGGCGCTCAATATTTGTCAAGAATGATGTGTGACAGTTCCTGCGAAGACACACAGGAGGCTGACACATGGAAAGCGGCCTCCTTTGTTACTCTGGACATTCTCAACCTTTTAATCTACTATCTAGTGTATCGATAAGGCATGATGATAAATCATCTCCCAAAGTGATAATATTTTTTTCTTTAATTGTTAGACCAATGAGACCCACACATGATACACACCCAAATGCCTGCAAATGTCACCCTAAGTAACAGAATGCAGCCGAGCCTGGAAATCTAATCAAGGCATGCCGGAATGTGAAGGAGAACTGTAACCTAATCAGCGGTCTTAACAGCTGAAGCAAGACTATGGGAACAGAGGGGGATAGTCTGTAGGGAGTGCTGAAGAGTGGAGCCAAGGAACAAACATTTGTCATGATGTCTCCAGTCCTGTCAAGGGAAACGGTTGTTTTTTTGACCGTTAGACACAAGCATGCAGTCCACCCTATATCCCCATGGATGCCACAGGACTCATCCAGCTCCCTCCCTTTGTTCTGATTTCATGCTCACAAACAACCTCCTGATTATAATTTGGCTTCCCATGTAGATTTTCCAATAGGAGAGAATGCGCTGACCAGTCAGCATGAACATCTGGTCCGTTTGGCAGGAAGAGTTCTCTTTGTATATGAATGTATTAGTGTTCTGGTTTATATATCAGTCAGTTTATACACCCCAGGGACTCCAGGGGTGCTCATTCTCCCAGCCCTTGCTCGGGTCATCAGCAGGGCCCTGCTCCCCCTGGTTTTCCTGCCTCACTCAGTGTAGACAGAGGACAAAGGATTGCGAGCGAACCTCATCTCCCATCTTGCTTTGAGCTCACCTCTTCTCCATCATTCAACCCACTGCCAGTGCACACATTCAGGGTGTTTCCTTGGCCCTCTCCCCCTCTTCAGAAATCTGGTCCCTGCTCGTTCACGGTTCTTATCTGCCCACACCACAGTTCTTTCCCAGCAAGTTCACTTGCTTCAGTGGTCACTTTCAAAGGTTTCGGATTGAGAGGAATCTCACTTTCAGAGAGATGGTTAGACCTGAGTTAGGTCTGGGGAGTGAGGGGGTCACTTCATCAGGCCGCATTGGAGTAGAGGATGAAGTAGACCAATGGTTGGAATGGATGCCTCCACTGATTACTTGATAGACCTATAGCTATTCTGGGTGCTGTCTTGATGGGCTATTGAACCTCAATGAGTAGTGGTTCTCAACCTGTGGGTCACAACCTCCTGTAGGGTAGGTGTCCCTTTTTCAGGGATCACCTAAGACCATTGAGAAATTCTGATATTTACATTATGACTTATAACAGTAGTACTTTTACAGTTATGAAGTAGCAAAAAAATAATAATTTCATGGTTGTAGGTCACCGCAACATGAGGGTCTATAATAAAGGCCCACAGCATTATAAAGGTTGAGTGCCACTGAATAGACGCTATATTAGTGAGACCACTGACAAGAGATACCAAATGGATCAAGGCTGGGCGGGAGAGAAGTCCAATGAGCATTTCAAACTGAGACAAAGATCTACCAAAAAATGGAGAGAAGAGCAGGCAAGGCAGCACTTGCCCTAACCCCAGCACTTGGGGGTAGAGGCAGAAAAGCCAGGTTAGGATTTTTTTTTTTTTTTTTGAATTAGCAAATTCATGGCAAATATCCCCAACCCCAACCTCACACTCTAATATCACATAAATCCAGTTGAACTGGAACTCACTATGTAGCCTAGAGGCTGGTTTGGAATGTAAGGTAATCCTCCTGCCTCAGCTGTCCCAGTGTTGGAACTCTAGGCACGAGCCAGCATGCTCAGTTTCCAGCGAAGATTACACAGATTTCTTTTTCACTTTCTGTGACTGTAACAAAACACCCGATGTGAGGTTATTTATGAAGAAAGAGCTTTGTCTTGTCTCACAGGTCTTGAAGTTATAAAATCAGGCACCAGCACCATCTCATCTTCCAGCTGGGGCCTCGTGATGCTGAACGACATAATGGGAAGCCCGGGGGTGAGCCACTATGAACAAAGAGTGGGAGGGGCTTGGGGATGCAGGGATGGCACACTGCGTACAAAGTGCTTGCTGTTCTCCTTGAGTACAAGACTTCAGTTCTCACGTCCACACCAGGTGACTCACAACTGCGTGTAATTCCAGCTCTGGGGAATCCCACTTCTTCTAGCCTCTTCGGGTACCTACAGAGATACATGCACACATGCACAGAAGTAATTTTAAACAATCTTAAAACAAACACATAAAAATCAATAAAACAAACGACTGCAGAGGTGGTGTACACCTTCAATCCCAGCACTCAGGAGGCAGAGGCAAGTGGATCTCTGTAAGTTTTAGGCCAGCCTGGTCTACAGAGTGAGTTCTATAGCCAGGGCTACATAGTAAGACCCTGTCAAAAAACAAATAAAGCAACCCTTCCAAGTGGAAGGGACCTGGCCTATGCTGGCTAGTCTAGTCCCTCATGAAAAGCATCATTCTTGGTACAGGTTGCATTAGGACCTCAAGCCCAAAGATGATCTGTTACAGGCTTCCTAGGCTCCCTCCAAAGCTGCCACAATTGAGGAATTGCAACAACAACAACAACAAAAGCTTTGTGGGGTGGGGGTTTCCACATGAGTCATGAGGAGGTCTCCAGCAAAACAGGAGACATTGGATGGAGAAAAAATTATACCATAAGAAGAGCAGGGAGTGGATTGGCTTCTTGATAGTTTTCTTTTGAAGAGGCATTTATTCAAGTTTATTCAATTTGAAGATTAGGGTGTTTATGATCAAGGAAGATACTAAACATATTCTGCATATAAAATCCTTTGAGCTATGTTATTTTCTTTTTTACACTTTTCTACCTTTTTTATTTAAAAAAAAATCCCATTCTGATCACATTATTTCCTCTAACTTCATGTTCTCTTAACAAGACCAAAAAAGATAAACAAACAAACCCAAGCCTCCCTCCCCCCCAAAAAATCAAAGACAAACACACACACACACACACACACACACACACACACACACCCCACTGAGTTTTGTATGGGTCTGCCCTGGGTTGATGCAGCCAGCCTCACTCTCTTGAGAGAGCTGAGCCTCCCTGTCCCAGCAAGTACCAGTTGCAAATAGATTCTTAGTTAAGGGTGGGACTTTGGGTCCACTTCCCTAGTCTATGCTAAAAGGTTTTGTTTGTTTGTTTGTTTTTATAAGTTTCTATAAGTTTTTTCACTTTAAATTTTTTCTGAAGTCAAATTTATCTGTATTTTTTTTTTTTATCATTTGTCCTTTGGTGTCATTTCTAAGAATCTGTGTCTGACTTAAATTTATGAAGTTTTACCTCTACATTTTCTTCTAATAATTTCATAATTTTAACTTGGGTATTTTTAAAATCAATATTGTTAATTTTTACATAGACTATAAGAGAGGGTCTACCCTTTTTTCGTTTGTATCCAGTTGATACCGAAAGAAATATTTCTCTTTTTTAAAGCATAATATTGTTATTATTTGGGAATTTTACGTAAAGCACTCCAATCACCCTTACTTCCCAGTCCTCCCAGGTCTGACCCCAACCTCATGGCCTCAACCTAAGAAAAGAAAAGAAAAGAAAAGAAAAGAAAAGAAAAGAAAAGAAAAAAAAGAAAAGAAAAGAGAAGATTAAGTCCAATTTGTGTTGTCCAGAAAGTCACTAGAGCGTGGTCAAACTCCCAGGGGCCAGCCCCTTAAAGAAAAGTGAATCCTTCTCTACCCACACCCTTGCCGTAGCCATCTGTTATAGAGAGAAACACTTCAGCATCCTCATCACATTTTTTAGGAGTTCTCTTCATTGGCTTCCTGTCTAGATTATTACTTTTTGGGGGTGCAGGAGAACGGCG
>LR749520.1:2493588-2541480 GCA_902729485.2 Mus minutoides
AGGAGTCTGTTCTCTCTCTCCTTCGGCCATGTGGGTCCCAGGGATTGAACTCAGGCCTTCAGGCTTCACAGTGGACGCCTTTTATGCCTTTGTCCCCTTTACCCTGCAAACTATATTGGTGGTCCCGGAACTTTCTTTTAACTTGCCCATATTGCTTTCTTCCGTTTTCGCTCTCACTTTAGTGTTTCAAAAATAAAATCTTTAAAAGGAAAAACACGCCTGGATTTCTGTGGGGCTGAGAAGAACACGTGTCTAGTCGTGGTTGTAGCTTTGTGGCTGGTTTTGAGAGGACCAGTCCTCGGTATGGAGGGGCAATTGTCAGAGGGCCATGTGCACTTGTCCTCTGGAACCCAGTTTATTTTTTGTTAACAGAGTGTAACTAATAGCGTTCACTTTTTACCCTCAAAAGAGCCTCAGTTCGGGTGATATATTTTATGGTCATCTTAATGATCAACAGCTGCGGGTGGGGGTGCGGGGTCAGCCAGGCCACGGTTTTAGGGGCCGCTGCAAGAAATATGGGCAGTCTAGTGTCAAGAATGAACCCGAAGATGAAACGCCTGGTCATAGCTCCCCAGTGAGGGTAGAGAGGGGCTGCCGACCGCTTCTTGAGTATTTTTTTGAACAAAAGAAAAGTTGAGTTTTTGGCGAGTGGTGCAGTTCTCCTTAGAGCTGATTCTTTCTGCGTGCTAAACAGCGTCACTAGATCCCTTCCCCACCTGCTGCGGTACCCAGGTGAACCCAGGCTCCCCCCAGGCTCCCTCCAGGTGGGATTGGCGCATTGCTTCCTATCTGGTCCCTCAGAAGTGCTGGGTCCCCCGCGCCACTTCAAGGCCTTGGGGAAGCCATAGCGATCCCCAACGTGGAGACAGACAGAGGTCCCCGTTGGCTGTTCAAGGTAAAACTTAGCTGTGGTTGAGAGACCTCTGGATTCTTCCGGGTTGAAGACAGCGGCTTTTTATTCACTGCCTTCTTGTTTTGGGAAGAGAGGAGGAGTACCAGGAGGAAATTCTCCTCCTCTGGAACAATTATTTTAATTTTGTTCATTAAGATAATAAAACACAGAAATTAATTCAGTGTAATTACTACAGTAGTGTAAACCTTCCCTAAGAGAGAAACTTTTCAGAAGAACAAGCAAGCAACAAAAACCAGCCAGGATGCTGGAGTGACACTATCTTCCCAGGTCTGTTCTCCAGGCATGCATCACCAGGCCTGCAGTGCTGGTAATATAATGGTCTTTCCAACCAGAGGCAAACAGAGGCGGTGTTTAGGTGTGAGGCAAATCAGCATGTGGGTCAAATCACTCACATAACATTAGCCGGCTCTGAACCCGAACCAGCTGGAGGGAGACTTTTTGAAAAACACCCTGTGTGTGCCTATAGAATCATCTGACTCATTTATGGGAGCCCCCCCCCACCCCGCTTTTACTCCGAGTATATTGAATTACACCTATTGATTTTCAAATATTAAGCCGATTTTCTATTCTTGGGATAAACCCCTGCTTGGTCATGATGTACCGTCCTTTTATTGCTACATTCAATGTATGAATATCTAGTATGTTTTCATATATATGTTGATGAGTGGATACTGGCTTGGAGTTTTGTTCGGTTGTAATGTATGCAGCTTTGGTGTCGTAGTACTGTGGGTCTCGTGAAAGGAATTGAAAAGTGTCCCTGCCTCTATTTTCTGTTAGTATCAAATTGGTGTTATTTTTTTCTTAACCATTTAATAGAAACCAGTGAGACCATCTGGCCTGGAGTCTTTCTTGTAGGAAGATTGTTTATACTCAACATTATTGAGGTGCAATTTACAAGCAGTAACATGTACCAATTTGAAACCTAAGACCCGATGAATCTTGAAAAGCACGTGTGCCCACAGACCCTCAGCCGCCATCAGTTCTGTCTCACTTGGAATGTTCCCCGTGTCCAGGCAGTGCAGCCCTGATGTCCTCCTCGGCTACCACAGATCTGATTTTGTTACTACGGATTAGATTTTCACTTCTGGTTCATCCACATAGAATCATATGGTGAGGTTACTGCTACTAATCATACTATCTTACAATATATGCTTAGTTTAAATCTGGACACAGCAATTGCACGTTCCTCTGGGGTTCAGGGTGACCTTTCGTATATACAATGATCTGATTGGGGTGATTAGCATACCCCTGGCCTTAGAACATCATTTTCTCAGGATTCCAGGCTCCGTTACTTTTTGTTATTTAGTATAGATATACCACAGTCTGTTTCCACTGACCCATTAACTGACAGATAATTTGGGGGTTTTAGAGCCTCTTGTTAAACCCCTATAAACATTCCTAGCTTTTGTACAGGCATGTGTCTTTACTTTGCTCATGTAAACAGGATGGCTGGGCTGCTGGATAAGGGTGTGCTTATCTGGAAAGGAAATGACAAACTTCTTTGAACGTGACTGAAACACTTTGCATCCCCCACAAAAGACAGAAAGAAGACTTCTGTTTTGTCTATATTTTCCCAGCCCAGAAGATGCTAAGTTCTGAAGTCATAGCCCTTGTGACCGATGTGTAACGGCAAAGATGGCAGCCTGGGATGCTTGTCTCTGAAGACTTAGTGAGACCGTGTCTTTTTCTGTGTTACTTGCTT
The DNA here is from genome assembly GCA_902729485.2 of Mus minutoides. Taxonomy (NCBI): domain Eukaryota; kingdom Metazoa; phylum Chordata; class Mammalia; order Rodentia; family Muridae; genus Mus; species Mus minutoides. The sequence continues at coordinate 2,496,204 of LR749520.1, forward strand.
GGCTCCTTAGGTCATTTGGAAAGAAGCGCTTCAGATCTTTGGTTTTCTTATATTTTTGGTTGTGAGCCTAGCCTTTAGTGGCTAGGCCATCACTCCAGCCCGACCTTTGGTTTTCTTATTAGAAGATTTTAAAAGTTACACACTGAATACAAGCCCTTTTTCTTATACATATGTTGTGAATTTGGGGGCAGGGATCTAAGTTACAAGTTGTATATTTTAAAGGATGCCATTTCATTTAGGATGTCAAACTCATTATAAACTTACTAATAGGGCTGTTTTATCCCCTGGCCGGCTGCCCCTCTTGTGCTGCTAGCCCTTCCTTTGATGTCCATCAGGCACCCTTTATCCCTCCCTCAACCCTAGGCTGAGTTAGGTTTGTCTATGTTTTCGAGGAAGCACTTTAAACTTTTCTCATTTTCTTAATAGTTTCTGTTCTTCTCTTTATTTTGTGGACTATAAGTGCTTTTTTTTGCCCTTTTTTCAGGTTTTTTTTTTTTTTGGTAGAGGCTTAGATTGTAGACATTCTTAGAGTTAGAAAAGGTTTTCCTTAGCTACATCTCCCAAATTCTGATTTATCACTCCTTATTATTATTATTATTTTTAAAGACAGGTTCTCATGCTGATGTCAGACATTATCTATCCAAGGATGACCTTGGATGAGTGATTCTCTTCCCACTACAAAGTCAGTGCTGGGATCACTGACATATACTACGTGCCTGGTTTTATGTGATGACCAGGGACTGAACCCAGGACTTCATCTGCACAAGGTGAGCAACCCACCCATCGAGCTACATTCCCCAGATCCCGATATAGTTTCATTGTTGTTCGGTTCAAAATATCTTCTCACTTCCTTCGTGATTGCCTTGACCCACGAGGCAGCTATAAATGTGTTGTTTGCGTTCTTTCTGCTTGGTTATGAGGACCATACAAAGACTCCTGAGACTTTTGTTAGCATTAGATCTTTGAGGCTCATCTCCTGCCAGTGTCCAGTGTTGCTTTCTGCCGGATGTTGTAAAGTTCACCCGTTCCCCGGTCTCACAAGCACACATGTTTGCTGCTTCTAAAATTTCATGGTGGGTGGGACCTCTTTCAGGATTCACACTGACAGGACTTTCCCGTTATAAAACTGTGCACGCTTGCCTGTTCCTCGCTTCCCGTGCTAAACTTTGTCCCGGAAAGCCCTCTTCTCTAGGACTCAATTTGAGAGCTCCACTCCTATGAAATTAATATTTCTTTGATCAGACCAAAGGAATAGCATCTTGTTGACATCTAAACGTGTTCTCTTCGTCATGGTAGAATTGCCGTGACAGGAGTTTTATTGAGTTCCAGTTTAATGGCTTTGTGGTCTGAGAATTCACTGTATGCTGCTCACTCTTTTCACTAAAGTCACACTGTCTACACTGGCGAATCAACGTGAATTTGGGGAAAGGAGACATTCTAAAATCATTAGGATGTGCACTGCAAATGTCGATTGGGGCAATAATTGAGTTGTTAGTATTGCTCAAGTCATTTATATCGGTTTTTTTTTTCTCTTTTACTTCTTCTACCAATTCCTGAGAAGGGTTAACTTTGTCCACTTCTTTGAGCCTTATAAGTGTTTGCTTTGTATGTCTTAAGATTCTGTTATTAGTCTACAAATTGATTATTGTATCACTATGAAATATCCCTGTGGCTGGAAGAATTCTAAAAACATCCCATACAGATGTCTTGTCCCTCTGGGTGAGGATAGCTGCTATTCTAAAGGATTTTAGAGTTTTGGTTTTGTTACATGGTTGCTATTGCCCTTAAGATAGGAATTGTTTAGGTGGGTCCGACCTAACCATTTGTAAGTGGAGTTTTTCTCTAGCTGGTCCCAAAAGCCGAGCTGGCAATTTGAAATGTAATAAAGAGAAAGATTTAACACCTTGTTGCTGGTTTGAAGATAGAAGGGTCCACACGTCAATTATGGTAGACAATCTGTGGGAACCAAGGGTGACCTCTGGCTGACAGGCAGCAAAGACAAGCAGGACTAAGTAATAAACCACAAGGAATTGGATTCTTGGAAGTAGATTTCCCCACCCAGAGCTTCTAAATGAAGCTTTAACTTGGTGAGTTTCAGTCTTGTAATAACCGGAGTAGAAAACTCAACAGTGCCTGGCCAGATTTCCCTTGTACAAGATTGTGAACTAGCACATGGGGATTGTCTTAAAGTTAAATTAAAAGCATTGTGGTCATTTATTATAAAGCAATAAAAAGTGGACACATTCCTTTATCTCTGGTAATATATTTTATCTTGAAGTCTACTTGGCTGAAATCTTCACTCCAGATTTCTTATGCTTAGGGCTTGCATGCTGCAGTCATCTTTTTCAAATCTGGTACTTCAGTTGTTTGCCACCATCTGCTTAAGTCTTATTATTCACTGGGATCATAGCTGCCTCGCAACACAAATCTTTGTTCATTTAGATGTAATCATCTATGGTTTGACCCGTCTCTATTCTTGGTATTTTACTTATTTTTCCTTATTTACTTGGAATTTTATTTATTTTTATCTGTATTTGCTGTTTTCCTTCCCACACCCTCTCTTGTTTTAATTAGGTATGTTCCGTGCTGCATCTTGCCTCCTTTGTTACGTTAATGGTGACAGCTCTTTGCTTTATTTTCCTGTGGTCCTTTGATGTCATTTAATGCCCATTCTTAATGATTACATTGTCTCTTCAACTGGTATTTTATGTTAAGTATGCAAGTGTGCAATCGAATGACTTGTGTTTCTGTTAGTTTATTCATTATCGTGTTACGTGTGCGGTGCATGTGTGTGCCATGGGACATGTAGAGATCAGAGGACTTCCAGGTTCTCTCCTTAACCAGTCTGTTTGGGGCACTGGACTCAGACTGCTTGACTTTGTGGCCAGTGCTTTTATCCAGTAAGCTGTGTTGCAGGCTTGGTATGCCTTTTCCGTTCTTTTTGTTCTTGGAATACATGAAACTGCTTGTACACACAAAAATTCAGTAATATTCTGTTAATATGTTGGTCCAATCAATTATCCTCTAAGGAAACTATAAAAATAGAAAAGTATTTTAACTCATATACTTATTGTTCTCTTTTGGGTGTGCATTGATGACTTTTGTACCATCCTGATAGACTGAGGGAAAGGCCTTAAGGGAAGAAAGGTTTACTGGGCTCCTAGTTTCAGGATTTCAGTCCATCAAGGTGGAGAAGGCTGAAGTTCTTCACATGGTAGCTGACCAGGAGTTAGGGCAAGCAGCTAGAGGGCTGGAGAGATGGCTCTGTGGTTAAGAACATTTGCTGTGCTGGCAGAGAAAACAGATTCTGTTCTCACCACCCACATGGAGGCTCACAAGCAGCCTTAACTCCAGTTCCAGGGATCCAGTGCCCTCTCTGACATCCTTAGGCACTGGGTATATACATGGTGTACTACATATATGCACACACACACACACACATGCACACACACACACACATACACACACACACACACACATTAAAGACCCGTCTCCAGGGATCTGCTTCCTCCAGCCAGACCCTATCTCGAAAGCACCCACAGCTTTCCAAATAGCAACATAATCTGGGACCAGATGCTGAAAACGTAGCCTGTAGGGGATGGTCCAGATTGAACCCATAGCATCAGAGAGAGGTAGATACGAGGCATCTTTCTTCAAGGAGTAACCATTTTTTCCCATTCAGGTACCACCTTCTCTCAGACTGAAAGAATTTTCATTAACAGGGTTGTGTAGTAGCATTAGGGTTCGATGCTTTCTCTTGTGTTCATCTAAAAATGTATTTATTTCACCTTCTGGTATATTGTGTATTTAATTTTGAAGTGGATTTAAACCTATAGAAAAGTTCCAGAGATAACGCAGAGGTTATTGGCAGCTCTCCACCTTTCCCCACTGGCAGCTCTTACATTACAGGGTGCTCTTGTCCAAGCAAGAAGCCAGCACTGCTGTTTCCCTTCCAGACTCCATCCGCATGGCCGCAGCTCTGCCACCAACACAGCCTTTTGTTTTGGTCTTCTGTTGCTGGATCCTAGCCCATGTGCCCATCACATCTCTCACTCACTGATGATGTCATACAACCGACATCATGTATTTTGCACTCCCTGCTTCTCTCTACAGTCCCTCTTCCCAGTTCTTAGGCACCCCTTTGTCTCCCTGACCTCCCCACTCCCCCTCCTGCTTGAGTTTGTTTGTGGATTTCTGAAGTTATCCAGTCCTTACTCTTCTCTAGCCTGCTTCCAGACTCTCCTCTTCTGACAGGACCTAGTGTTCTTCTGAAGGTTTCCCTGGTGCTATTTCTTGCGATGAGATTGAGGTTATTGCATTTTGTCAGGAAGAGCAGGAGCACATTCTATCCGTGTGACATCACCAGTAAGGATATTCTCTATCCTTGGGTGGAGTAGTCTGGGCTTGCCATCTCTATGGTATGGCTGATAGTTTTCTTTTCCACACTTCATTCTTCCAAGGGAGTCAGGGGAAGAAAGATTTCAATTCTCCATGCTGAGCCAGAGAACATATACAGATGTTATTTGGGTGGGTGTTATGGAGAGCTTGGGTTATTCTGTCTGTCTGTCTATCTATCTATCTATCTATCTATCTATCTATCTATCTATCTATCCATCCATCTGTCCATCTGTCTGTCCACCTGCCTGTTCACCCACCCACCCACTCATCTATCTATCTATCTATCTATCTATCTATCTATCTATCTATCTATCTATCTGTCTATCTTTCTATCTATCTATCTATCTATCTACCTATCCATCCATCCATCCATCCATCCATCCATCCATCCATCCACCCATCCATGCACCCACACACTCAATCATATATCTATCTATCTATCTATCTATCTATCTATCTATCTATCTATCTATTTGGGACGAAATGCACATTTACTTTACTTTGGATCCACATTCAATGCTGATTCTGACATCACTTGAATTTTCTGGGATTTCCACCTTAGGCAGTCTTGCAGGTTGATCCTTCAGGCCTCTCTGCCTACCCTTTTGTTAAGCATCTCCTACATTCTGGAAGTACAGTGTGCATGCTCCGGGTTTATTTTGGATTGCCCCATCCCACTCCAGTATCAGTCTTCAAGATGCCTGTCTTATTCAATATATTTTGTCTTTTAGAGCATTGGAGATTGAGTCCAGAGTTTGAGCTATGCAATTGCTTACCACTGAGCTATGTATTAATAGCCTGGCTTTGTATTACTTTGAAAATGTTATACACTAAGCTAGATGCTGATCCGAGATTTGTTCATCATGTTTAGAATTCACAGCACATTGATCTAGGATATATATATATATATATATATATATATGTGTGTGTGTGTGTGTGTGTGTGTATACTAATTCATAAAAATAACTATATCTGTAAATGTTTTTCCATTTTTGTGTGTTTATGGGTATACACATGTGTGTGCAGAGAAAGAGGTAGGTAAGTAGATGAATGAGTTCATATTGGTGCTCGGACATCCATGTAGTCCCACAGAGTTCATTTTAACTGTCCTATCTTGCTTTTATGACACTTCTCTCTCCAACAGTGAGGAACTTGGTTTCCAATTCCAATATTCCAGAGCTCCAAGAAGCATGGGAAATCAGTAAACTTTGGCACTGGCCTAATAATGCCTGAAGATTTTTTACTCTGAGTGAAGAATTGGCTTTCTTGGCATCATGAAGGTCAGCGTTACTGGTTCTGATGTGGACTCGGATAGCTAGAAGATGAAGAACTGTCCTAAGAGCCCAGGTTACTTCAGCTGCACTAGTATATGAACTGATTAGTATATGAACTGATTAGTATATGAACCGATTAGTATATGAACCGATTAGTATATGAACCGATTAATATATGAACCGATTAGTATATGAACCGATTAGTATATGAACCGATTAGTATATGAACCGATTAGTATATGAACCGATTAGTATATGAACCGATTAGTATATGAACCAATTAGTATATGAACCGATTAGTATATGAACCGATTTGTTTACTCTCACGGCTGACCTGAAATTTACCTTCTAATTCGGGCTGCCCATATTTTTTTTTAAACTTTTTTTTTTATTAGATATTTTCTGTATTTATATTTCAAATGTTATCCCCTTTCCTAGTTTCCCCTCCAAAATGCCCCTATCTCCTCCCTCCTCCCATCCCCGCTCCCCAATCCACCCACTCCCACTTCCTGGCCCTGGCATTCCCCTATACCGAGGCATAGAATCTTCACAAGAGCAAGGGTCTCTCCTCCCATCAGGCTGCCCATAAATTTGAGGCAATTTTCTGCCTCAGCCTCCCAACTGACTGTCTGTGGCTCGGTGAGTCCTTTGACATACTGGACTACACTGTTCTTGTAATAGAAGGTTAACAGCCCCACATCCCAGAAGCGTTTAAAGTGCTCCTCCCTTTTAAGAGGCTTAAAACCTGGTTATTTAGGTTTATCAATAAAGTGGATAAGTCTGCAGCCATTTTTGTTAAGAAGAAAAGAGAGAGGAGACAAGCTCCTTATGTAAGGAATGAGAGATGGGTTTCACTTTGGACCATGCAGATGTCAAGAGGACATTAACATTTATGAATAGAAAATACGTGAAAAATTCCCAACAAAATATTCTACTCAGCCCCATTCAAGATAGAAACAGGTATCAAGAACAGTCATGTATCTATTAAAGGAATCCAACGTGAAGACTAAAACCTCTTTTCCACAAACCAACTCAGTCACTTCAGAACAGCCCCTCAGGCCAAAATGTCTTCGTTGATAATTCCACAAATATTTAAGGGAGCAATAACACTCAATAACACTCACTCCACACAAAAGCTTCCACAGGATGAAAAAAAAAAAAAAAACCACTTCCCAAGCCGAATTTTTAGGTCAGCATTAATTAGGTACAAGAATTAAGAAAAACTCATCCTAGTAGAATCAAGATACTGCATTTGTCTGAGAGAATTCTGTCTACACATAGTGATATTCAACTTAGTAATAAAAAATGCAGGACATGTATAGATATCAAAATCTCAGGGAGCTGGCAATGTAGTTCAGTGGGTAGGGGCACTTGCTGCCAAGATGTTCTACCCGAGTTTAATCCCTGGGACCCACATAGGTGAAGAGGAGAACTGACCCTCAAAACTTGTTCTCTGATGTCGGTGTGTATGCACAGTGTACACTTACACACAGACATATAAATTAGTAAAATAAAAAATTAAAGGGTTCTTACTATATGGCACAGTTTACATACAATTGTAGAATATACTGCTTAATCCATAGAAACAGGAATTGAACCAATAGGTGAGGCTCTGGGGTTGGGGATAATAGATGGGAGCTGGGGTGAAAGGGGTTAGAAAGATGCGTAAGTGCGGGCTTTGCTAAGGGTCACACTGAAGTAGCGCTGCTCCTGGATACTCTTTAGGAATCAATTCCATGGCAGAAGACATCAAGACTAAACTCTAGAACTACAAAATCGCTCCCTTTGACAGCTGCTTCCCAAACCAGAGACAGACCAGGAAGTGCTGGCAAGAGGATAACTAGACCTCGATCACTTCAACTGCCGAGAGACCACAAGGACAGGAAAGGCGCTGATGTCTCTGTGTGAGCGGTGCCGGCGTGGGTACAAATCCCTCTGCCCCGTATCATGGGGCATGAGTGCGTGGAAGTGGGGGGACAGACTCCGGATGTGTCCATTATTTTGAATGTGGTATTAATTCCAAGTCTACCTATGTGTTGGGATTTGTGAAAAGACATACTTTTTGGCAAGTTATTGTATGCTGGTTATAACCCAATGAAGCGCACATAGCGCAAACCCAAGAGAGGGGTGACCCAAGAAGCTCTAGGTGAGGGTCTTGGCCTCTGGTGGCCTCTGGTGGTCACCCGCCTCTGGGTCCCGAACTCGCCTGCTCTCATCCTGGGATTTTTCTTTCTCCCCTCTCACTCTGTCTCAGTTTTGATTTCCTGTTGTGCTGTCAGCAGTTTCTGGGGCTGGAACTTGGAGGAAACATCAGGTCTTTCGGTCTTTCCTGAGCCCTGCCTGCTACGTCCCCAAAGTTAAGGCCCTTGGGAGAGTACCAGCTTTGCTGCTCCACACTTCCTGCGCATTGTTCTCACCTGGACAAGCTAGGGCCCTTCCAAGGCTGCTGTGTAAAACGAAAAGTTTAGTGGCATCCAGAGCAGAACCGGACCAGACAGTTCCTTTCTTTGTTTTGTTTTTAATGCCCTTGACTCTTTAGCCACACATGATTATATATATGGTTTTACCCTGATGCTGGCCCAGCCCTTTGGGCCGCACTTCTGATCCTTTATATACAATTTGCTTGGCTTTTTCCAAGAGTCATGTTAACCAACTCCACAGCCTCCAGCTTCTTCTTCCGGGAGTGCAGACGCTACAGGAACAACAGGCAGAGTTCTCCTGGTGCGATTTATGGTTTCGGAGTTCTGAAAATTACAGTCATTTGCAGTCTTCTCCATTAGTGCCCTGACCTCAGCCCATTATGTCTGCGTGTTTGGTTCCTGCCGTCTAAAACTTCTTGTTACTTCACTACCTGCTCTCCCCAAGCTGAAAAGGGGCCTTTCTCATTTCCTAGGGCCCTTCTGAACTGCACACATGTGCTCAGTATTGAGATCCTGGGGTTATCTTTGTTTGTTTTCTCTCTTTGGGCTTCCTAATTCATCTATTACAAACCTAGTAGTTTTCCATAGCTAGTTCGGGGCGGGGTGGCGGGGGGCAGTGGATTCAGATTCTTCCCAGAGTCCTAGCACTTAATCTGGTCCTACATACTCCTCTTCAGGGAGCTGGCTAATTGCATTGAAAAATCTCTCCCACTATCAGCCTTACAGCTTTCTCGAACCCAGATGGGGCTCCCTGGGAGGGGAATCTCACCTCTTCTCTACTCCAAACAGACCTGTGGGTCTTAAGCAAGTGTGAACCTAGGATTGTCACAGACAAGTCAGGGCGGCTTGAGTAGGGTGCTTCTCCCTTCTGGTGTCTCAGGACTGCCTGTGAGGCATCCTCACAGCGGCTGATTCAGGGGAAGGGAGCCTTTTACTGCATCCTACTAGTTGCTGCTGCTGTGTGGGTCATTAATATGTCTGGAGCCAGGGCTTGCCCGCTGCAGCAACCATGGAAGCAGCCTTGGAAGGCCCTTCTGGGTATTCCATTTAACCACCTTCTTAGTGTTTTCTTTAGCGCATCCACCGTTGGTGCTCCTCTCCTACTTGTGCCTCTCTTTTTCTCTCATCTTTGAACCCTTTGATTTATCTCCATGACTTCTTCTGTTTCTTGTCATTGGGTCCTTTTCAAGCTCTGGGCTCATTCAGTCTCAAATTTAGCACCAGAATTCTAAGGCATCTGGCATGGTTTATTCAGATCAATTCTAGCTCAAGAGCTTCCTGGCCATGCTTTCCAGGTTTATTTTATTGTATGTGTCTTATGTGTGTGTATTTACACTTGGCCCTGGAACTGGAGTTACAGGTGGTTGTAAGTGGTCCAGGGTGGGTGCTGGGAACCAAACTCTGCTCCTCTGGAAGAGCAGGAAAACCTTCGCAGCTCAGCCATCTGTCCACACACCCCTTTACATCTGCCACCTCATGTGACTATGGGCACCTGGGAGGAGCCTTTGCAGCCAGCTCTAGTCTCCTTTATTCATGGCTCCCTGAGAACACCTTTGCTGGTACGTTCTGGGGCAGAAATGAAGACACAGGTAAGCATTTGTCACCTTGTGCTCTGAGCAAATATCCCTCCTTTCCAATATAAAATCCTGTCAGTGTCTGAACACCTATCTTGAATGCTACATGGAGACAACAGAAGAGCCCCACCTCCTTCCTAGCTTCATTTTCAAAGTGGTTAAAATCTGTATCTGTCCTTTTAGGCACTGTTCTTTTATGTGGTCTAGTCTGGTTTCCGAGATTTCAACCATCTTAAGTACTGCCCATTCCTCTCCCCCACTTCCTTCCCCCCTTCTATTCTCCCTTAAGTCCTTGTTATTTTCCTATTTGCCATTTCCAAGCTAAGACTGTCTCCAGGGCAACGGTCCTCTGCTCCCTCGCAAGTCCTCAGCCCCTGCCCCCTCAGCAAAGGCTCTTCCACTAGCTATGTGTAAATTGGATTTTCTGTGCCTAATGCTCCAGGTGCTGCGGCTGATTGTGATTCATTCTCTCTCTCTCTCTCTCTCTCTCTCTCTCTCTCTCTCTTGTTTGCTTTTTTTTCTTCCTTTGCCTTTGGGTTTGTGCTTATTTAATTTTTTTCAATCACCTAGGCCAAAGAAGCTAGATTGCCAATTTAATTCTTTCATTACGCTCCACCCCCTTATTCTCTGGCCTTTCAAATCCACTGTTATAATCAAGACATATTGATTAACATTTCCAGAGGACCCCCAACCAAGAGAGACAGAAATAACAGGGTCCTTGGGCATGTTGTAATCAGGCTGCAGGTTCTGTGTTGATGGCCAAGAGTTGATCCTTCGACCTGTGTGTGTGTGTGTGTGTGTGTGTGTGTGTGCCTGTGTCTGTGTGGGTGTGTGTGCGTCTGTGTGTTTGTCTGTGTAGTACAATACACCTCTTATAGTCTGTAGAATGACATAATTTAAATTAACTTAGCACGATTAATATATAAAAATATTAACAGTAATTCAGTTCGGTTTGGCTTGTATTTCACTCTCGGAGATGTGGAGACAACCAAACTCTCTGAACAATGTGGACTCTCACAAAGACAGTTTTTGGAGTCTATTTGGAAGTATAAAAAGGGAGGCCAGCTAACAGACATTGTTCCTGGGAAAGATCTATCCATTCTATTTCTCTCCCACCTCCTCTCTTTCTTCCTGCTGTTAAGAAGTTCTTGTGGAACTCCAGTTGTTTGATTGAACCTCTGAACTCGGGGACTTCTGGGCTCCATCCCTCTCTCTCACTGATTTTGAAGCTGAAAGCCAGCTTGCTAGAGCTGGTTGTTCTCAGATGAACTTCCTCTGACCCCAGCAACAAATCTGCCTCTCCAAGAACACCAGATTCCTACTTCTACCAAGAGACACTCATCCAGACCCCAGGCCAGGGCAGGCTCCCAAACTTTCCATGTTACCTAGGAGCGCAGCTGCTCCCAAGGCGCATGCGCAGCCTCCAAGACCGCATGCGCAGCCTCCAAGACCTCAGGCATGGGCACTGGCTCTCCCAACCCAGCCACGGGTCAGCTCCAGCCTCACTGTCCTAATCTATCCACTTGGAATACTTACCTGGCTTCTTATTCTGCCAAAGTATCTGGACACGGCAGGGGAAGGAGGGTGGTGATGGTGGGGACTCTAAGAACATTCCTGATTCCCAGCCTTTATTCTTTAAAATGGCACGTTGCAAATGTTTCTATCAAAATCTTCCTAACAGCCAAGGAGAGGCCTGAATTTGCATGAAGAGGGGAGTGAAAAGCAATTTTAAGGGATTATTGTAAGCATGAAATTTGCATTTGATCTTAAAATTCATGTAATGCTTGTATTTGACTTCATAATGAATTCCTATTTGTATTAATATAAATGTGCTTCAAGTGATTTACCATCAAGCAAAATAGGTCTGACCTTTGGAAGTACAATAGTTTTATCCCGGAGCTTGGGGGCAAGTGGCCCAAGAAAGGAGCCCACTAGTGGCCCACCTGCCAGGTGGCCCAGGGGTCCTTCATTTACACCTAGCCAACTTCCCTGGATGGTCGGTCCAGTTCAGTTTCACTTCTTCCTCTTCCTGGAAATCACCTTCTGTTTCATCCAGGAGGGAGAAGAGGAGCCCTCAGGCAGATATCTTCCTTCACTCTTTTCTACCCCACCTCCAAGAGTGCTGGTACATCAGGTCAGAGGCCACCTCCCTCCCCCTTCTTGCTGGGTTCTTAGAGAGCCACCAAAGGTGGCACCCTTAGACCCTGTTCTAAAGACTGAAAAGAAAACAACAGTTTTACTTTCCGATTTGGAAAGTAGTACCTTCTGTTTGTTACCCTCCTCTATTGTCAGGCCGATTCCTCTCTATCCCTTCTCTGCCTTGAGGGCAAGCTTGCACCTGAGCCTGATCATCAGAACCGTGATCCAGGAAGGCCATGTATCCAAGCTGGGACATGAAGAGTTGGTCCAGGACTTTTGTTCTGTCTCTCTCTGGAGTTGCCGAGCTCTGTCATAGATACTAAACACTGCAACTGCCACCAAAGGAACCCAACACAAAGCCAATCGACAAGATGCCTATCCACGATGGGCTGCATCCGGGCGCTGGAGCTAGCTGTGTCTGAATCCATTTCGGCTCCTTTAAAGTATAAAAAATGGCAGATCCTTCCTTTTCCTGTTTCTTTTTCAGGAACCCAAAGACTGAGAGAGATTTTTTATGAAAAGGTAGAAATTATAGGATTAAAGGGTGCAATAGAATTTTAAAAAATTATTTCTATGTTCTAGTTAAGAAAACTTTGCCTAACCATAGCCCACTGAGAATTTTCTTCTAGAGCCCTTGTGGCTCTTATATCTAGCTCTGTGACTCATTCCAAGTATATTTTAATGTCACCTATGATTCATCTTGAATTAAAGTGTGTAGATGATGTAAAGGTTCCAAGCTTTTTATTTTATTTTTTTTATGTTTTGTGCACACATATCCATTCCTTCAAGTTGGTGCGTTCATTATCCCTTATCCTGGCTCTCTCTGGTAATTAAATGATCTTACCTATGTAGAGTGATTTCTAGACTCTACTGTGACATTATCCTGTGTGTTTGTTTTTACACCAACATTAGCTTTGCAAGGTTCCAACAACGACAGTGACTCTTAAAATGGGAACATGATCAAAATATATTGTGTGGAAAAAAATTAATAAAAATAAATTTCAAAATGGGTGGCTGATGTCCTGTGACTTTATCCTTTATGGCATGATTTTTGACCGTCTTTATCCTTCTCATTTCTTATTTGACTTAGTTATTTGCTTGTTTGTGAGACTGGCTCTTCATAGCCTAGGTTGGCTTGAAACTCACTATGTAGCCCAGGCAGGACTCAAACTTATGAACCCCCTGCCTTAGCTTCTGGGGTGCTGGGACTACAAGTATGTGTACTACTGGTCCTTTGCTCTTCACATAAACTTTGAATCTGTTTGCTATTTTTCTATCATAAAACACTTGAAATTCTTGTGATTTTGTTCAATCCACATACATGTCAATTTGAGGATAACAGATGACTGATCCTTCAACAAATGGACTCTTCAGTCCAGGTGCTGGATGAAACACTACCCTTACTCACGTCATTGATTTTCCTCTAGGGTACCACTTGTTTAGTATAATTTATCCATAAACATTTCATATTTGTGGATGCTACTATAAATGATATTTTTGAAGTACAACTTTTGACTGCTCCTCATTGTTAAAAGGACATATACCACTGATTTTATTTATTAACCTTGTATTTCACAAACTTAACAGACTGATAGTTTCTGGTAGTTTCTGTGTTGATTCTTGGGGCTTTTCAGTGTCACATGTATCAGTGGAGACATTCAACCTCTTCTCTCCAATAGCTATGGGGTTCTTGTTGTTCCTTTGTTTTTTCTTTCTGTTACCTTGTTTCACTGGCTAAGGCTCCAGAATGATAGGGGAGGGAAGGATGTAAAAGCCTTGCTCAGTCTGTCAGGAGGAAAAGCCTTGGCACTGGCCTCTGAGGCTTTGTTGGATTTGAGAGGGTCCTGTTGCTACTTTGCTGATAGAGTTTAATCAAGAGTGGAGTTTGAATTTTGCCAAATGCTTTTCTAAATCTATTGAGATGACTCTTCACTTTCAATCTTTTAATGTGGTGAATTATATTAATTGACTTCTGAATATTAAAATGATTTTTGGCATTTCTGTAACAAACTCCATTTAGTTATAATGTGTCATCCACTTTATATATTGCTAGGTTCACTTTGCCAAAAACTGTATTAAGGATTTCTGCAAATGGGCTTGGTGGATCCAGTGGGGAGGTGTGTCGCTTTCTTGCTTTGCCTTTACCTATTCTGCAGCTGACTAGCTCTGGCCTCACAAAACAAGCTGAAAAGTGGTCTTTTCTGGCTCTAGGAGACTGGAAAAATAGGGGTTACTTCTTCAGGAGGTATTTGGAAGGACACAATGAGGTCACTGGGATTTCTTTGCAGGAAGGGTTGGAACCCTGAGACCAGTTCATTGAGTAGATACGGGGACCCTCAGCCTCCCTCCTCAGTGATCTTGGTAATTTGGATTAAAGGAATGAATTTCATTGATGTTACTGGATGTGTTGACATAACATTTCTTTTTTTATTTAAAGATTCTTTCTAATTTCCTTCTGGATACTGGTAATTCTCCCCATACCCTTTGCTTTCTAGAGGTTTTTAATTGCATAGATCTTTTTAAGGAATTAGCTTTCATTTTCAGTGATTTTTTTTCCCCCTAAAACAATATTGTTTTTCTGTTTTATTAATTCTGCTCTCTACATTTCCTTTCTTCTTTTGACTTTGTGTTTACTCTGTTCTTGCTAGGGTTTCCCTAGGGAGAAAATGGTGTTGTTTATTTGAAACACATCATTATTCAAATAATTCATTCATTATTCAGATTGCCATGTTAGCCCAGGGTGGGCTACAGCCTCCAAGGCTGCCATGTTAGCCCAAGGTGGGCTACAGCCTCCAAGGCTGCTCTGCTGTGCTCCTGTTTCTGTTCCAGCTGATGTATTATTTGAGTCATGGATCATTTAGTTTATTTTTTAAATTTCTAAATATTTGAGGAATCCCATAGGCTTTCCCATAATAATTTTATTAATTTGATTCTATTATAGTTTTTGAACAGGTCATATAAGTTTCAAAATTTGTTGAGACTTATGGTCTAGACAATGACCTGTCATGGTAAATATTTCACATGTTACAAATAATGCATATTCTACTTTAGTGGCTTGAAAAGTTTTTTCCTCCTCCTCCTCCTCCTCCTCTTCCTCCTCCTCCTCCTCCTCCTCCTCCTCCTCTTCTTCTTCTTCTTCTTCTTCTTCTTCTTCTTCTTCTTCTTCTTCTTCTTCTTCTTCTTCTTTTAATGGAAATGGGTTCAAGTTGATATAGGTGCTCACTTTATTTCACATTCTGATTTATTTTTGTCTGTTTTTATTTTTTTCTGTAGGTTCTCAAGAAAGAAAATTAAAAACTCTAGCTAAGCTGGGAGGTAATGGTGCACACCTTTAATCCAGCACTTGGGAGGCAGAGACAGGCAGATCTCTGAGTTTGAGGCCAGCCTGGTCTACAGAGTGAGTTCCAGGACAACCAGGGCTACACAGAGAAACCCTGTCCAAACAAATCAAAACAAACAAAGTCGCAGGTTCTTCCTGGACTTTTGAGGTAGGCAATTTAGTGAGATGTGTCTTAAAATAAAAGGTCAAGAGAGCCAGGCATGGTGGCGCATACTTTTGATACCTGCACAGGAGATGCAGCTCTGTGAGTCTGAGGCTACTTATCAACTGTATTTCACTGTGTAGATATGGTATACTGTATCCAATCATCAGATGGCTGGTTTACCTTGAAGGACTTGCACATTCCTGACAGAGATGGAGGTAATGTGGTGGCAGGTGGCCGTTGGCTCTGCTGTGTCTATGTCTTTTTGTTGTTGCTTTGTTTTTCTAAGAAAGTAAACCAAAATGATAGGTGAATGTTGATCAGATTTCCTTCTTATACTTCACTTCAGCATCATGCTGCATTGCCTATTCTTCATCCCTGTTGTATAACAAAATTTTCCCAAGGGAGGTGCCACACACAAGTCTACTCACTCCAGATAGGGATCCCAAGACAGAACAAAGTATGGATACCACCAAGGTCCAACTTGGTGAACCAATGAGTTTTATTGAGGTTACTTACAAGGATATGAGTGAAGGGTTACTTACAGAAGCAGAAAGGACTCATCATAGACATCTGCATCACCAAAGCCCACTCCAGTATGGCTGACAGCTTACCAAAGCTGGGACCTGGGAACACACTGCATACCTGCAGGCAGCTTAGCAGGTTGGAGAGTAAGTCGGGTCCAAGTGACTCTGTTCTATACCTTTCCCAGACAACTGGGCTTATCTGAGAGTCTTCTCAGTAGCTCATCTCAGAGAGAGACTCTCAGCATTTATTGCTTACTATAGCAGGGAGTGGCCTAGTGAATCTGGTCAGTTTCATGGACTTCCTGAAGCTCGTTTGAGTTGTTTACCATCCTGCTTAAGGAGCTTCCCTATACTGCAGGATAGAGTGTTTTAATCTAAGAGGAAACTTGCACAACACTACCACAGAGGAGATGACTCTAAATTACCCACCTTCCTTCAGTAAAACTTTTTCAAATAAATTGTTTTATTCTGTGGAAGAATTTCCAATAGATGAAATGGTGTGGCATGGCTTGAGAATTCTCATGCCAGCCTGCCTAGCTGCTGCCAAAATCAAGAGTGTTTCATTTGGAAAGGGTCCTTATTCTTATTTTAAGGTAAATCTTTTGCAGACTTGAAGTTTTGTTTTTGTTTTTAACTGTGGAAACCATCAATCCTTTGTGGTGGGCCACATGAGCCAGGATAGCAGCGATCTTCTGGAGACCTTGGCTTAGAGCTGGTCCAGTTTGATTCCCATGGTACTTCAGTTGGGATAACTCTTGTTTCCTATACATCTGGTGCCAACACAGTAAAGAGGGAGAAATTTACTCAGGGATTCAGGAGAGTGAGACCCTCAGAGACAGGACCAGAGTTATCCTTCCCTGGGATGCTTGACCCTTGTCCAGCAGCCCAGGTGATGAACCAACTGTGCGTAGGCTGCAGAATTCATGTTAAAGAAAGAAAAGACAGTGCTCAGACTTTCTCAGATTGCAGTGGCTGAAGATGGAACGAGAATGAAGTTCTGGCTTTCCTGGCTGGTTCATTTGGTCCTTTTTCAATTTTTATCTGAACGACAGCCCCACCTCCCAAAGCAACGTCTCTTCCTTCAGATGCCTATTGACCAGCATTCCCTATCACTATTCCCACTTCTTCTCTGCAGGAACAACCGGGTCTGAGCCTTGCCCTCCCTTGGGGTGTAAGATAGATGTCACACAGAATGGAAAGTGGGGGGCACTAAGCATCCATCCAGTCCTCCTCCTCTACTCTGCTTTTGTGCATACTTAGGGGCCACATACAGACTGAAGGGGGGAGGGGAGCAGAAGTCAACAGGTAGCTAAATGGAGCCAGCAGAGGCTGCCCTCCTAAGACATTCAAATTTAAATCTAAAACCAACCAAACAAACCTTGCAGAGGAACAGACTGGTCCCTGACCTGCTTGGTCACCCTCAAGGAGTTACAGGCGTTCCTAATACATGGCTGATACCCCTGCTATCAGCATTGCATACTGACATTACATTTAATGCCATGGCCCTTGAGTGCTTTTCTGCAAGCAGGATTACAAGATGCAGGCGGCTTTGGGTTTTACTCTTTCACTCCACACTGAGAAGTTTGGCATCTTAGAGAACCTCTTCACTGTACCCTATAAATGGACACTGAAGTCATTTCCAGTTTAGAAAAAAAAATTCTTTTTCCTAAATAAGGCAGTATTGTTCAGCCTTGGACATGTGCCAGGGAGCATACGTGTAGGATAGTTTGACAAAATCCATTTTGATAGTGCTGAGCTGTCCTCCCAAAAAAGATGGATCTACTGAATTCTACCCACAGTGTTCCTCTGTTTAACTTTGGACCCCGCCCCCACCATGGGTCTCATTAGAGGTTCCCATCAGTAGCTCCCGCCCTCAGCGCCCCCTCCCCAGGGGGTGGGCCGCCGAGTGAACTACTCACCGAAAATTTCTTTACTCTGTTTGTTGAAGAACTGAAGGAACATAAATATGTTTTGCCTACATCAAGTTAATGGCCTGTGGTAGAGAATGTCCGTGTTTAAGCAGCCTTCCATGTTGTTTGGCTGGGGAAACAGTGGGCCAGTGTGCTAGACACCTGGGTGGGTGGGGAGGAAGGGGGTGGGCTCTAGAGGGCTGTGCTAGCCGCAGAGAAGGTCCCTGGCCTCCCCTTTACCTCCCTCTTAATGTACACATCACTGTGTGTTGTACTTGGCCGTTTCTTCTATGCTAGGGAGGACCAGGGACTGAGGGATGGGAATGGGCTCTTCTGTCCAGGAGTCTGACCACCCTACTTGGACTTCTGGCTGCATCTAGAACTTCCTTTAAGTACAGGGCTAAGCTAGCGTATGTTTCAATGACTTCTTCCTCCCTTTTTGATTCTCTGGTATCTTTTTGGTACAGTTATAATTTTAGAAAATTCTGCTATTATGAGACCTCTGGATGCTATCTAATTCCCTCGCCCTTTTCCCTGTTTCCTCGTAGATGGCTCTCTATATGCCCATAGACTTTTGGTAACAGCTGTATTACATAATCTCTCCTTTTGCATCTCTGTTTCCCCAACACTGTATTGAGAGCTAGTTATATTAATGACAACAGTAACTGGGATATTATAGTGTTCCTGTGTGCCAGGTGCATTAGTGTCACACAGGAACTTGATTGGACCTTACAAAGTTTTGGTATCTCCATCTCTGACAACTTATTGAATATTCTAGTGGTTTTCAATTTAGATCTCTGTTCTCTGGCTTAGACATGAATTTGGGGGAAAACAACAACAGCAGAGATTATTATTAGCAAAAATATTCATCACATTTATAAATTCAGATGCTATGAAATACTAGTAGTGTTGTTTTTTTCTTTAGCCTGTTATCAATACTATTGGCTTCTTAAGCTTTCAATGCCCCAATTGAAACTCTCATTGGATAGACAGGGTCTGGCACAAAATAATCAGCAATGTCTTGCTATTATTCATTTTTGTCATTGTTATAAAATATTAGGTGGACAGAAGAGACACAAATAAATGACATGGTCCCTTGACCTTAAGGAGTTCAGATATGTAATAGGCAAGACGAGGCACATCTCCAAGCCTCTCCACAAGTGAATGTGGCACATCTGTTGAAGTGTGCCCAGGGGATGCAGTGGAAGGAGGGAGTTACTTCTGGAGGAAAACAAGCAAGAGATACAGTAACTAAACTGACTTTTGATGAATAAGTAGGATTTTTCTTTAAAGGTAGACACAGTGGGAAAGGATACATTTGATTAGGGCAGAAGACCTGTGTGAAGGCTTGGAGAATGGAAACCATCTGGTACCAAGTAATGGTTGGTTACATTATGAAGATAATGGACAACTAGGAGGTAAGAGAGAAGATTCCAGAGGAAGCCACGGGCCAGACTTTGAAGCCTACGAAGCATTTTGGATGCCTGCCCCAACAGGTTGGATTTAACACCAGTGACACATTTTAAGAAGAAAAGAGATACCATCAGATTTTCATTTAAGAAAAATCACTTTGGCAGGTGTGGCAGTGAGGAGACAGGGCATGGCCATGGAGCCCTGTGAGCCAATTAGGAAGAAAGGGCCGGAGTAGAAGGTAAGGGGGTCTGAGCTAAGGAAAAATGTAGTAGCAATGGAAAGGTGTAAGGGACATTTAAGAGGGGCTTGGGAGGTAAAATGCAAAGAAAATGGAAAATTGCTGGGATCCGTTCCCATGCTGCCTAGACCTGGGGAATTACTTTGTAATGTCCCGTTTCTGTTGCTTGTGTGTGGAAGGCTGGAACGGATGGTGCCGGTCAAAACAGGTTACAGAATGAGGCAGGGACTGGAGTCAAATTTAACCTAGACTTTGGTGAATATAAAATGTTTGTTACTTTTGAACAGAGGTCATGATTAACGTTATAGATGTGAGGGTAGACCGTTCCTCAGCCTTCAGAATGAGATCCAGACATAGGAGTCTTAAGGGTAACGACCAAGTGAGAAAGGCAGACACACAGAAGACTCACGAAAATGGCTCCACAGTTAATAATCATCAAAATACTGCTTTGCTTGGCCTTCACTTTCACTGATAGAATGTAGCAAGTACTCAGATGAGAACCCATCTACTTAGACCAAAATCAAAGGTGCGGCCTGCCATTTCATACCCTTTGCAACAGGTGGCGCTGGGGCCTGACCGGGAGAAGGCGGCAGCACGGGGGTGGGCTGGGGGAGGTGGGCTGATGCACCGAGCTGGAGACGTTCTAGCCAGAGCCAGGCACTCAGTGGCTTGGTCCAATAGTTCCTGGGAACTGGCTAAGGAGAGAACAAACCTTTGGTCCCAGGAGGGGCACATGCTCCCTCCTCCTCCCCGCCATCGCGGGGGGTGGGGATGGGGTTGGGGGTAGGGGTGGGAGTGGGGTCCTGTAGAACAGGTCTTATCTGAATCAGGTAGGAGGAGGGCTAGTCCTATTCTCACTCTTGTAGCCCGCCCACCAGTGACACTGGTACATCTCGGTGGGAATATGAACCTTGCTAGTCCTGGCACCACGGCGAGGGACAATGGCGTCGGGGCGTGGGTGCTCCTACCAGGGCGCGTAGAACACAAAGCCCAGACCTCTGTGCTCCTCTCCGGTTAAGGGCTGGTGTGAGTGAGTGCCCAGGGCAGGGAAGGTCTAGCTGAAGGGCAGAGTGAGACCTGGACAGCCAGGGAGGTAGAGGGTGCAGGCTGCTGGCGATTAAGAGCCCCCGAGACAGAAGGGCTCCTGTGCATGGGGCCCTCGCAGGACCAGGGGAAGGACAGCTGAGGAAGATGTAAGTCGAGGGCTAGAGTAATGCAAATCACCTGCCCCAGGGGCTGCTCATCCAAGCTGGAGGAAAAATCTTTCCGTGGCAGAGAGCAAATAAAGGAGGCCCAGCGGGGCGGCGGGTCCGGGGAGAAAGAAAAAGTGGAAGGCTGCGGTCTAGTCTTCCTTCCTGGACAGCTGGGAAGAGAACGCCCCGGTTTGTTTGGAAGTCGCTGTTCCTTAGAGGGCCTGTGGTGAGCAGCAAATGAGATAATGTGTGTGAGAAGGGTAAAGAGCTGTGAACATGTAAGATGCTATTAGTTAATTAGACTCCTTCAAGCCCACTGATGTTTGAGTGGCTAAGATGGCCTCTATCTGTGGAGCAGAGGGGTTCGGTTGTCGCAGCTGTGGAATTATGGGAGACGTGGAGTAGAGGGTGGGTACGGATCATCTAGGGGTATGCTGTCACACTGCAGCGTGAGGGGACAGCTGCTGTCTGTCCTTTTGGTTCATCTTATTTGTTTATTCCACTTCGTTATTAGTCTCCCTCCACTACTCATTTTTGGAGCTCTTTGCTGTAAAGAAAAACAAAATTTCTTTTTTACTTCAAAAAGAGTCCAGAAAGAGAGGAAGATATCACTTAGGAATCTATTAGATACAGTCGTTGGAGGGAGGGAGTCCTGGAGGGAGAGGGAGTGAGTTGGTGGGGATGGGGGGAGTTAGTTGCTGTGAGTTTATTGATACTCCTGCAGTTTTGCCTCGGGTAGGGAACAGCCTGTGTAGTACAGACCCTGACTGAGGATTGTGACTGGGCAAGACTGGATGGTAGATTTGTTCCCTGGGCAGATGCATCGCTTTGGACAAGCCAGCACCTCTCTGTGCCTTCATTTCCACTGACTGGTAAAACCAAACCAAACCAAAAACAAAAAAAAAACAAAACAAAGCCTGAAAGGCCATTCATTGAGCTAAAGACAGGGACTTATACATTCCCACTGCCAGCTCCTTGGGTCTCTAGTGATGGGGATCTTGTCATGAGCCCACTCAACCCTCCCTGGCAGGCTTGGAAAATTCTTTATGCTGAATGGATTTCTGTTTCTGTGCCGTTTGTGCTCCTTGGAGCCATATGGAATAAAATGTCTAACACCACTTCCACAAATATTTGAAGACTGCGAACACATTTCCTCTTTCCGCTCACACCACAAGGCTCCTTTTCTTTAGACTAAACATGCCCAGTTATTCCAAACAGCGAGGTAGTGTGGGGCCGTGCAGAGAACTCCAGGAGCAAGGGGACTCAGCTCCTAGCTTCTGCTGCCTTAGCACAGGGCACCCTGAGCTGCTGCTGATTCTTCGGGATGAATGGAAAGTCTCACCTAGCCAGTTTCTGGGAAAATGGGGTGTGCTCGGTATTTGTGTGTGTGTGTGTGTGTGTGTGTGTGTGTGTGATATGTCCATAGTAGGAACTTCAGCTATGCCCATTGCTTTGCCAATTGAGTCACATGATTTACAGAAGGTTTTAGTTTTACCCTAAATACATTCCTGCATGTCTAAATGTTTCTTAATATCGACTCTGTAGAGCAGAATAAAACACTCTCAGTGCTGCCTGAGGAGCAAAAAAGTACAGGAGTAGGTTATTCCAAGTATATTTGTGTAACCCAGACACACAGTAGTTTAAAAATAAAAAAACCAAACCCATCTTCCACAGGCTCAATGAAACTTTTTTTTTTTTTAAATCGAGTAACGCTCTAAATCTCTTTAACAAAGTATTGGGTCCTTTAGTGGTTTATTCAAATCTGTTACTCTGACTTTAGAAAGTGGCTCTTCTTTGGATTTGTCCAACCTGTTACAGTGCTCAAAATAGGTTAGAAAACAAAGGACGATTGAACCTACGGTAGAAGCTGGGCTGGTGGTCTCTTACTGTTTGCTGCTGTGATACGGTAAATGGAGAAGTTTCTACACTGCTGGGTTTTACACAGATCTGAGGTGCTGTTCTGATGTGAACCATGATACAGAAGGATGTGAAGCCAGTGTCCCGATACGCGGCTGGCCGAGGCAACTTTGCTGTGGCTCACACCCGCGACCGATAGGAAATTTCTGCTAGAAGTCAGGGTACTGGCAGCAAGCGCGGGCGGGAGCTGACTTCATTTATCAACTTTCATGTTTTCTCAGGTGCTCCAAGGAGTTTTAGAACGTAGGTCACATTCTCCTCGCTGCGGAGGAAGATCCTTCTAGAAATAAGTTAGTCCTGGTTACAAGATTCCCTAACCCTTTGGACTTTTAAAAGCCTTTCTCCCAGCCTTAGCTGGTCCCTAGCAGTGCGCGCCTTCCTGCGGCTCAGCCTTTGTGTCCGAGCTGCTACCCGCTTTCTCAGCCTAACCAGTTCTGTGTTCCACACCATTTCAACTGCATTCCGCCCTTTACCACCCAGGTTATTCCTAGTCACCTCGAGCAAGAAGGATTCCCCTGGGCCTGGACTGGAATTGCTTTTGTGGTTCAGAGCTTTCACCGGCTTTCCTCCCCTCCAGGGCTTAACTGTGCCCTCCCCTCTACCCGACCCTCTTGTTCCTTGTGGGTAGACTATTCCCCAGCCTTCAGAATGAGATCCATTGTGGGGCACTCAATCCATTAATTAGAAAATTGCCTTCATCTTAGATGCTGGTGCTTTGGCCTGGTGAGAATGAAAGTGGAATTGTTTGTAGGGCTCAAAGGTTCCATTGACAGAGAATATGAAAATAGATAATGCAGAGGCTTTCGGCGCGGGCCCTTGTTAAGATCAGAATGGCTTTACTCTGTAGAAAACACCAGTGCAAATTCTGCTAAGTAATTCAGTCTTTTTAAAAGGTTTGGTGGTTAGTTAATATAGGTAGGTAATCCTCTACTTGTAAAGGGGCGAATTTAAATTGCGGTCTTACAGGATTTAAACATCCGTAGCTTCTCATTTAGGACACATTCCACATTCCTTCTGATGAACTACTCTTTCTGGTCTGCCCTCTACCCCACCTCTCCGCCCCCAGCCCCCAAGTCGGCGCTGGCGCCCAAAGGAAACACTTTTTTTTTTTAAAGAAAAAACCAAAGGTTACGGTGCAGAGCCCCCGGTGCTTGGCGAAAGCCTTCCCCTCGGGCTGGAATGTTCTTTGTCTCTGGTAAATGTCTATTCATCACTCAAGACAACCCCTTCCTCCCTCCCCTTAATTACTTCCTCCCCTGTGCGCCCTCAAATTCTTGAACTTATTCATGCGGTATTTGTTAGGGGCCTGCTTTGTTGCCCACCCCATGGCGGGATCTGGGATACAAAAGGTTAATGAGACATGGTTTCAGACTTTGAGGGTCTTAGGCTGAGAAAGAAGGGCACGACACGACAGAAAATATTCTGAAATAAAAAAGAAAATGTAAAAAAAAAGTGCCACCCTCTGATCCTTCATTCACTTCACAGTCCTGTGCATCGCCTGCGGAGGCTCCACATAAGCATTTGTTTCCTGCGGTCCCCGAAGAAGTGTACCCTGGACCGCATTACGCGTTCTGATGACCCTCTCTCAGGTGCCGGCATTTTCAGTGTCAGCTGGGTGGTCCCGAACTCCCCGAACATGGGAAGATTCCCACAGGTTAGATCCCCCAAGGGTTCGGCTGACCCATTGCAGTCCTCTGGCCGAATCTTGATTGAACTGCACGGTTGGTCTTGGACGTTGCAAAGCCAAAGCTGCAGTAAACCAGGCTCCGAAGAGAGGCCTGCAGCGCCCCCGCTGGGCCGGTCTGCGTTCGCAGCCGTCCCTAGCTTGCTCGCGCCTAGGCTGCTAGAATTTCAGGGTACGGTTCCAAACCTCACACAGGCATCACGATATCCCGTACTTTGCGAAGGTGTGAAAGATGACTTTTAAGGGATTTTGGATTTTAAAAAATCTCCAGTTTTGTCTGCACCTCTAGGGTGTTTGCACTGTGATTGTGTTGCACGTAAATAAAGGAGGCTTGTGCCCCCGATGAACTGTCCCCAACGCTGTTCCAGAAGGGCGCTGCAGCAGCTTCTGGCATGCGGACCACGTTGTGCTGCCGCAAAGGAAGTGTACCGGTACCACCGTGGTGGTGACTTTGGCCCATTCTATCTGATCGCAGCCTGTCCATGAATGTCTCCACTTAGCCACAGATACCAGAGAATTTGTCCATGCCCTAGCCATGTAGTGTGCCCTTCCTTCTTTGTTATCATGGGCTAAGGGCTTGGGGTTGCCGCGCATTGGTGGACCGCATTTCCCGATGCGTAGTCACTCTTAGGGCTCAGAACCCACGTAGGAGGTAGAAAATAAGTGGGTGCCGCAAAAAGCACCCTAGCCTTGGGGTGATTTTTGCCTTCCAGGGGTTAGGGATTTGTGCGTGGTTCAAGGGATGGGTTGGGGAGGGAATACCTCAGACGTTTGTCATCCTTGCCCGCGGCATTAACACATGGGAAGGCTTTCTTCAGCAGAATCTGGGGTTCAGGATTAGAGATCTGTAAGGAAAGAGGGGGTAGCGGGGTCGATACCCCTTGAGGCACCCACGGGAAAGCCCCCCCCTCTCTGCAGCGGTGGGGAGGGGCTCTGCGGCGGGAGCGAGAAGGAGGGGCGCTGCGGCAGGATGGGCGGGCCAGAGGCGGGGCTCCGTGGGCTTTAAAAGTCGGTGCCCGTTTGCTCCTCTCTGCTTCGGCCACCAGCACATCCCGGTGCATCTTCTCAGGAGCAGCAGCAGCAGCAGCAGCAGCAGCTTTCCTCTGCGGCAGCCGCACCTCGCCAACCGGCGTAGTGCTGCAGGCTCGCCCGAGTTGCTGCTTGCTGCCTCTGCTGCTGCTGCCGCGGGCCGTAGGCTGCGCAGACGCCATCTCCGATCCTGTATCGCTGCGGGCGCCTCTGTGCGCCCTGTGATCCGCAATCCTGCGGCGGGCGGCATGGGATAATGCGGCCATGGTGCGCCGAGATCGCTTGCGCAGGTGGGTGCTGCCAGCCCGTGCCGCCAGAGGGGGTGTGGCCGGCCCGCACCCCGGAGATGCGGGAGGCTTAAATCCTTACCCAAAGGTTGTCGCAGCACAGCCCAAACTCTCAGAATCGCCCTCACTGATGATTTTTAGAGCCAGGGTTTAGTCGCGTGAGATTTACGAATTTTAGGATCTTTGCATTAACATGTAAGAATTAGCCTTTTTTTTTTTTTTTTTTTTTTTTTTTTTTTTTGGTCTGGGTCTTCGTTGTGGTACGATTTACAAGGTGGTGGTGAAGCAATTTAGGACTTGTGAACCTTGGTAACGCCTGGTGTGTTCTAGGATTTTCAGAGCTGGTCATTGTTGTGGTGTGATTTAAGATTTCTAGCCCACGGCATGTGATTTAGGAATTTAGGAGCCGAGATTGTCGCAGAGTGACTTAAAATTTCCAGGTTCTGGCCTCACAGTGGCGTGGTTACCGCATAGGTGCGACTAGATCTTGCCGCGCAGTATGGCCACGGCTATAAGTGTTGTTTGGGAGCCAGAAATGGAAACCTCGGGGGACACCAGCACGCGGCCAGGCTCTTAAAATGTAAAAAGAATTGTTTGCTTTGGTTTGTGGGTGCACGGCGTAGTTCTCAATAAGAATGAGTCAGGTGGGCTGGTTTGGTGGTATTAGATAAATATGTTTTTACATTATTTAAAGTAATAAGAAATCAAGGCACGTAAAGTTTGTTGTGCGAGTGTGTTGAATTTTTGCTCTAAAATCATGGTACCATCAAATAATGGAGAATGGACTTAAAAATATGTTTAAATCTTTTCGTCTGATTGCTAGTTTCCTTGACTGCTAAAAAAATCTTAAAATGTTGGGGGTATTTTTACCAAGGTAACTAAAGCTGAGAATGGCTGGGGGGTGTTGCCCCCCTTTCCTGCATGGAGGAGGTGCACTGAGGTATGGTCCAGAGAACGTGGGTGTGGCACCTCTGTTTCCCTGCGCCAGCAGGAAGCCCCTGTTCGCTCTGCAGTAGGCGCCCCTCCCTGGTGTTCTGCTGAGTCACTGTGGATTCAGTGAGTCCAGCAAGGATGCCTCAGAGGCTACATGAAAATGTATGAACAGGTAACAGGACCAAACAGTAACAACAAAAAGAACCACCCCTCCCCCAAACCTAATGCTTTTGCTTTTCAAGGAGGTTCAGCCTTAAAACCCGTTAGTGGATAACAGACTGAGATAAAACCATCATGTTCTGGCACTGTGCCAGTCATTTTTAGTATAGCCTGAAAGGTAGAACCAAATCATTGTGACTTTATTGGACAGTGACTTTGGAGGAAGGAAAAAAAAGTCTCAGCGCTGACTAAAGTTCAGGCAGGCAGCTATGGTTCCTAAGGGGTGTTGGTTTTTACCCACCATTTCAGGTTTACAGAGCCTCCCCCCTCCCCCCAAAAAACCCAGTCAGTTTCGTCAAATTGCAGGTAATGTGTTATGTATAGGGTGTACTCATATACAAAGACAGTGGTTTTATTTGTAGCTCACTTCCTAATGTCCGTAGCTTTAGTTTAGGAGGCACTATCCCAGTTCTTTAAAGAACCCTTTCCTTGGTGACCATGGCGGGTCACAAAGGAAATGGTTTCTAATCCTGCTTTATTTCTCACCTCCAGGATAAATTGATCTGGACCGTTGAAATCCAGGCGTGGCAAGCTGGGGCCATAAATCTGGGCTCCCCCCCAAAAAAGTCTTGAGTGCTAGGTGTGGGGGTGGGGTCTTAATAAAAGGGAACCACCTCAAGAGTCAGCTAAGAATGCACACATATAATCTGCTGCCCAGACTTGTAAGAGATTAGATATTCAGGGTCAGGGCAAAGCTGCTTACTGGGATGCGCCTGGTCTCTCCCTCATCAGTTTTGTAGCCCAAAGGCAGACAGTAGTGCCAAATGGGGATTCACTTGGCCAGAGGATATGTATGTGTTAGAACCCAGAAGCAGCTCTCTACTTAAGGCCATGCAATAAAGTTGCATATGTGCTTGGAAAGAATGGTAGTGAGCTAGTACAGTGACAGCCAGATGTCAAAGGGTAGAGGTTTTTATCACATTCTTCTTGGTAAAATTTATGCCATTGTCATGTGGGGTGGGGAGGGGTGGAGTGAGGAGGGGCGGGGTGGAGTAAGGAGGGGCGGGGAGTGGAGTGGAGAGGGGAGGGGTTGGGGTGGGATGGGGGGATGGGGTCAAACCTCATAGTGCCCAGGTTTCCCACCCATGTTTCATTCTGATTTTTGGAAGAGTACAATGTTACCTTGGCTGCTTTTTCCACAGGATGAGAGAGTGGTGGGTCCAAGTAGGGCTCCTGGCTGTGCCCTTGCTGGCTGCGTACCTGCACATCCCACCCCCTCAACTCTCCCCTGCTCTGCACTCATGGAAGACTTCTGGCAAGTTTTTCACCTACAAAGGCCTACGCATCTTCTACCAAGGTGAGAATGGGCTGTTGGAGAATCCCGAGGACACGGGTCATGCAGGTCTCAGCTCAGGTGCCTATTTTGTGCCCCTTGGTCTGTTGCTCCACAGTGAAGGTAGGGTGAAGGTGGGGTGAAGGTGCGGGTAGAATTGTACCTAATAGTAATTGCAGCCCCATTTGTATTTGAGCGCCCCTAGTGTCAGGTAAGCTATATAGTATTTAGATATCTGTCTCCACCTTTGTTTCCCCCACCCCCACCCCATTCCCAAAGTCATTTTACTCTTTTCCATGATTTGTTGTATGTATCTAAACCTGATAAGATTGATTTGATGACTGTTATTTAATTACCACACTCAGGACATTCGGTTATATTTTAACCTTCATTATTTCATTTTTCACTTAATTTTCACAACAGCATTTGGAGATAGGTGCCATTAACCTCATTTTATAGGTGAAGAAACCAAGAAACAGATTGGAAAAGATTTCTTTTGGGCGGGGGTCAAGAGCAATAACGAAAAATGTTTGTTTTTCGTAAACCGTTTTTCATTATTGCTCCTGACCCCCTCTCATTGGTTATAGCCAGTCGAGTAAGTATGCATTTTTTTTTTTTTAATGTTGGCTTGTTGGTTCTTTCCCAGACTTGATATTTAGTGTTACACCTTATATGCATAGATTCTTTAGGTTAAATCCAGTATATGATATTTTAATTGCTTTTAATTAAATAATTTTTGAAAACATGCTACCAAAGTTTTATTCCACTAGCAGTATTAATTTAAATCCAGTACTGTTGGCAAGGTATTTTATTGTTTGAATAATCTGAAATATGTCACATACAGAAAAAGTTCTCATCACTATTAGCCCTTCTTTGTAATAGTTTGATTTCTGAGTTGCATGTCTTCTGCTACTATATGGACAAACGGTATAAGCTCAGGTAATCCACTGGGAAGAACTGTCACATCTTAGGTGTGATAAATATTGATTAGGGACAAAGAAGTTTTAGCTTGCTGTGATTAGAGTATTTTAACCATTTTTCCTTTTTATTTAAAAATTTGAGTTTTAATATTAATGTCAGCTAAAATATGGGGATGTCTACAAAACTCTAAGTGATGATAACAAACTGTTTTAAGGGTTTTCATGTAAAGCGTGCCATTACAATTTAAAAGCGCAGATTAAGAGGAAGCTCCTGAAATCCTGTCAGCTTGCATTCTAACGCAGCATTGTGATATCATTCATTTAGTCTGATCCTTTTGACTGAATTAGATTTTGGTGTCGTCAAGGCTGCCTTGCATGCAGTTTGCCTCATTTCTCATTCTCCTCCTTCTAGATTCTGTCGGTGTGGTCGGAAGCCCTGAGATAGTTGTGCTTTTACATGGCTTTCCAACATCCAGCTATGACTGGTACAAGGTAATGATGTTTCTAGGTCTGGATTATGTCCTATAAAATACTCAAACTCTTTTTTTTCTTTTTCTTTTTTGTCAGCCCTAGAATTCTTTTGCAAATTTGAACTGTTTGATAAAATCTCATTAAATGTAGAATTGCTTTTTATGTACTGTAAGGGGAGTAAAATCCTGACTGCAGAAAGGAACATGGCCAAATTAAAGCTGGAGTTAAGCTTTCCATACAGTGGCGTGTAGGCCTGTTTGCTGTGGGGCTGGGCAGTGGGAGCAGGGTGCTCACCATGCTTTCTTTCTTACAGATCTGGGAAGGGCTGACCCTGAGGTTCCATCGAGTGATTGCCCTTGATTTCTTAGGCTTTGGCTTCAGTGACAAGCCGGTAAGCAGCAGCTGGGTGTGGTCCGTGATGGGGGTAGGTGGGTGGGTAAAATAAGGGTCTGGCAGGCACTGTTAACATCATGTTGTATCTCTGGCTTTCCTGTCCTCAGAGACCACATCAGTATTCCATATTTGAGCAGGCCAGCATCGTAGAGTCCCTTTTGCGGCACCTGGGGCTCCAGAACCGCAGAATCAACCTGCTGTCTCACGATTATGGAGATATTGTTGCTCAGGAACTGCTGTACAGGTCAGTGAAACCAGATTTCTGTCCTCTGCACAGATGTCATAGCTTAAGATAATGGGGAACTGAAGTATTCTGGGATCATCACACCTCTAGGGGCTGTCCGCAGCCCTTGTGGAGAGCAGTTACTGAGCTACACGTGTCTTTCTTCTTGCCTTGCTCCAGGTACAAGCAGAACCGATCTGGCCGACTCACCATAAAGAGCCTCTGTCTGTCAAATGGAGGTAATTGCCTTGGTGGTAGGTGGAAAGTAGGGTGTGTTTCAAAAGGTCACCCTTTTAAGTGACCCAAGAAAAAACATCTAAAAAAATAATCTGATATTATAAACAGACACCATACATAGGGCATCTTTTACCTTCATTGTGCCATGAGTATTTTTCATGGTTGATGGTATTTATGGAATACATATTTTCAAATCTATAGCAAATATAAGGATAGCCATGGTGGCAGGATGCCTCAATGGGCGAAGGGGCTTGTTGCCCAGTCTGTGGACTTTGATTCTGGAACCCACATTGTGGGAGGAGAAGACTGACTCCTCCGGGCTGTCCTCAGACCTCTGCATGTGTCTTGGCACGAATATGTACATAAGTACAATGAATACACATTTTTGTTGTTGTTTGTTTCTAAAGAGCCAGGTATAGTGGTATACACCTTTAATCCCAACACTTGGGGGACAGAGGCAAGTGGAGTTCAAGGCCAGCCTGGTTTACTTAATGAGTTCCAGGACAGCCAGGGCCTGGAACCCTGTCCTGAAAAAAAAAAAAAAACAAAACAAAAAATAAAGGGGCTATCACAAATGTGATTCAGTTGATATGGCTGGTAAGCTACATTAATAAACTCTTAATTGGTGGTAGTGCCAGGTGCCACCTGGGAATGAGTCTTACCATTTGGAAGTTTTGGGATTTTTTTTTTTGTGTGTGTGTATATGTGTTTATCTTTTCTATCATCGAGATGCTCATTAATCCAGAAATGCCCAAATGCCCCAACCTGAATGCCTCCAGGGCAGCCTAGGAGAAGAGTAGTGGGTCCGTCCCTTTATCAGTGGAAACGAAGAGTGATTTTTCTTTTACAAGAGCCTACCTACTGAAACAAACATGTGTTTGCAGATGAGCTTGTTGTTACCACTGTGCTCGGAGCACTGGGGTGAGCTGAAGGGAGTGTACGCCTAGGCAGCCGTGCATGCGGTATGGAGGAGCATATAAATTACTTTCCATTTTTGTACCTTAAAGCGAGGAAAGCAAGCCCAGTGTGTGGCAATTTGTTTATTAAACAGAGCACCTTGTAGTAATTAGCAGTATAGTCATGCCTCAGCTTGGTACATGTGCATGCAGTTCTGTGTTAAGTATGAGTTGTTGTGCAGTGCCTCGGTGTTTGTATTCATAATTCTGTTTTAGCAGCAGAGGCTTCATGTGTAACAGGAAATGGGTAGACAGTCTCTGGTAGTGGCTGTGCTTTTACCTTATGTGGCTGGAAAAGGACTAACAAGCCTTTCTTTCCACAGGTATCTTTCCTGAGACCCATCGTCCTCTCCTTCTCCAAAAGGTTGGCAGCTTCACTGCATAGCTCCTTGGTTTAGACATTTGTGACATTAAAAAAACTAAAAGCAAAACAAACAAACAAACAAACAAAACCTGGCACCTTTTAAGGACCATACCTGTAGTGATGAGCCAGTCTACTGAAATCTAATTTATTATGAATTCATATTAATCAAGTTAATTGTTTTCCTCAGTCAAATAAAGCAGGCTCTCCTACATGAAACCAAACATTTCTGAGAAATAAGAGATGAACAAATATTTAGCTAAATACAACTATATGAAGATCTGTGTCTTAAGTATGATATTTAACTAAGCTGAGATCCTAACTAAGTTGATGCCTTCACAGTTATAAGGGATTATACACTTTTTTCAGAAGATATGGCTAAGTTCTATATTAGTTTCTGATGTAAAAGCTTTTGTCTTGGAGTTGTCAGCTCCGCCTGGATCCTTGATTCTTATTTCCTTTCTTATTCCCTGCAGCTCCTCAAAGATGGAGGTGTGCTCTCCCCCATACTCACCAGGCTCATGAACTTCTTTGTGTTCTCTCGAGGGTAAGTCATCATCAAGACTGACTATGCACTGACAGCAGTATGAGGAAACGTGTTGCTATTAAAGTCCTGGACCACAGCTAGCCTGGGCTTGGAGATTTTGTAGCCGTCTGGCACTCTGAACTCCGTCCACACAGCCTCACCTTCCTGCCTTTCTACTCTTTTCAGTCTCACTCCAGTCTTTGGACCATATACTCGACCCACTGAGAGTGAGCTGTGGGATATGTGGGCTGTGATTCGCAACAATGACGGCAACCTGGTCATCGACAGGTAAATCTCTCAAGGAGGGACAGATGTAAGATTATTTGTTCTGCCCCTTGCTGGCTTACTCCGTCTGGCACAGGAAGGCTGGTTAGGGATTATGAGACAAACCTTAAGCAGTCCTGGTCTGTTTTCCAGGAAAGAAATCAAGCATACGATGAGCCTTGCTCCTAAAACATTTGGCATAAATAGAATTTGGATAAATAGCTGCAACTCTTAATGCTTAACATTATATGTTACAGAACGTTTTAATCATAGTTTTGAAAGGAATGAATGTGTCTCTCTTAGATACAAAGCCCCTCCTTTTGCCTGTTTTTTTTTCAGTAGCAACAGAGAAACTTAGGTTTAAAGAAACGTGTTTAGGAGTCACAGAGCTGGTTAGTAGTGGGATCAAAACCGGATTCTTAGACTGTGTTTTAAATTAAGCAACATTAATTACTCCTTCTGAAGACTGCATTCCCTGTGTTATAACCACGTGCTTATGCTGGTGGGCAGTGTGCACACGTGTGGACATGAGTGGATGGGTGGGGCAAGCTCTCCTGTCTGAGGCTGCTTCTGGGCCTGCTCTGCCCTGCTGACTCGTCTGTGTTGTAGTCTTTTACAGTACATCAATCAAAGGAAGAAATTTAGAAGACGCTGGGTGGGAGCACTTGCTTCCGTGTCCATCCCCAGTGAGTATTTGTGCAGAGTTTTTTGTTACTTCTAGACAGGAACATTTGGGGAATAGTGACTTGACTTAACATAATTACAACTCATAAAATCTCCATGCGGGGCTGCCAGATTTAGTAAATAAAAACATGCACTCAAGTAAATCTGAGTCTTCCAATAAAAAACAGCTACATTTGGCCTAAGTATCTGCTATATGACATTTAGGACATCCTTTTTACCTTTACACCCCTCACACTGAAAAACAAAACCCCAAACACAAACTGTTCACCTGGCCCACTTAGCCGGCTACTCTTTATTCACTGGCACCCCTATTCCAAACGCCTGGCTTACAGAGTCGGGGTGTAAGGTAGGGGCACAACCACACATACAGCTGGCATGGCAGTATGGGAATTGCCTGCCACCGTAAATATCAAACTGTTGGGACAGGCAGCCAGTAAGGTAGGTACTGAGGCTGTGCCCTCTCTTCTTCCACATTTAAAAGGGAAACAAACACCACAGTACCTCCCACATAGTCGTTACTGATCAACAAACTGTTGGTGGGCTTCAGAGGTCAGTTACAATAGAGGAAACTTCAGTGAGGGATGGTTCTAGCTACATTTCTAAAAAGCGGATCTTGCAACTGAGCTGCTTCCTTAGATCAGAGTACAGAAGAGCCAGAAGGGAACAGATAGGTCCATATAGAAGACTGACTGGTTCTATAAGCTCATCTAACCAGAAGTGAGGATTTGAATCATAAAATTTTTAGTCACATTTTTTTTTTAATTTAATGAATGGAGGCTAATTTTAGGGTAGCAGCAGGAACACAGATGTGAGTTGTTAGAAATTCCTTCCTTCTTCTTTTTCCTAGTTCATTTTATCTATGGGCCATTGGATCCTATAAATCCGTATCCAGAGTTTTTGGAGCTGTACAGGTGAGTCCTCGGAGTAGTTCATCCTGACAGGGTTCTTGGCACTAGCTATTGCATCTGACCTCATTGGAAACAAAATAAACAGACCATTTAGGGATAGAGAATCTTACTCTTCCTGAGAGGACAGATGAAGAGATTTGTATTACTTTCTCTGGATTCATACATTCTGCTCTCACTGTCATGGCTGCTATCATTCCATGTGTCCATCTGAGCCAGTTCATTCATCTCAGCTGAGCAGTTATCAACAGCTCACCATGAGAAACGCCCCTTCATTGGCTGTTAGCCTTTAGGAACTTATTTAGAAGGTGCTTGTCTGTCATACAAGACTCTTTCTGACCTTCCTATGCCCTAGTGGATACAACCTGGCAAAAGCCAGCTTGCTTATAATTTTAAACTGTCTCCTTGTGAGATTAAGGAAGGTTCTTTGTTTATCTTTGCTTGGGCAGTGAGTTGCTGGGTGAGCCACTTGTTGATGCTTCTCCAAGGAGCTGTAAGTCATGTTGTGAGGACTGTGATAGAAGTGTTGTATTTGCCAGATGTTGTCTGTTGGGTTCTGAACAACTGAAACCACTGTAAGTGGAGCTGGCAAATTTATCTGCTTAAGGTACAGTTTCCCAGTAGGCGCTGAGTAATGCTGTTGGTTCCTTCCAGTGGTGTGTCTGTAGGGCGTCTGTCTGCGGGGCTTCCTATGCCTTACATCCTCTCATCCTCCAGCCTCAAGTTCACCTCCATGCTGTTCTCTTCCACTAGGAAAACGCTGCCGCGGTCCACAGTGTCGATTCTGGACGACCACATTAGCCACTATCCACAGCTAGAGGATCCCATGGGCTTCTTGAATGCATATATGGGCTTCATCAACTCCTTCTGAGCTGGAAAGAGTAGCCTCCCTGTATTACCTCCCCCATTCTCGTATCTGTGTGTATTCCACTTAGAAATGCCCAAAAGAGGTCCTGGCCATCAAATACTATCCTTTCATCAAAGTCCATTTCATTCACATTGGTGAACAAACTACAGGAAACAGGCAGCTGGGTCTCTATAGGGTAACACGATAGTCCACCTCATCTCTAAGGGTGACATGATAATCCTCTCATTTCTGTGACATCTGACCAAATAAATAGAGCTGCTGTTGTTTTGTGTTATTAGGACATTCTGACTAATAACACTTTTCATTTAAGTAGAAAGACAGCATTAGATATTCTTTTTTTTGTGTTAAATACTCCAAAAAAAAAACCCCCAAAACATAATAAAAACAAAAACCCAGTTTCTGTGGACTTTATTAAAATATTTAGAACTACTCCCTTCTGGCTCAATCCTAATTGGAATAAAGAGTGAGGGAGGAGCTTGCTATCTCCCTTTCAAGATCTGTAAACAGTTTATGAGAGGGATTATCTTGTCACACCTTTACATTTAGTTTCATCAGCTGCTTCTAATTATAGACATTTTTGTTAAAACAGACATTGGCTTAGGGGGCTGGGGAAGTAGCTCAGTGGTAGTGTGCCTGCCTAGCATGTTAAAGCCCTTGGTTCAGTCCCCAGCACTGTTCCCACCCCCCTTCAACCCCTCCCCCCTAGCCCATCGAACCTAAATAGACATTGGCGTAAATACAGTGTTCTGAGTATGCGTCTAAGACTGATTTGCATACTCATGTATATATTTACAAACAGTTGGCCCTTGCTAAGAAGAAAACCTCATTATATATAGAATTTGTGAATAAACAGGTTGAAATTATTTGCAGAATTTCCTAAAACTGCAAGGTATTAAGAACTGCATCTGTGCCAGATATTTACTGTTATTGTTTAGAAAGTCCAAGTCGAACAGTAAATAACAGCCTGCCTTCTCGCATTTCAGAGCTTAGGGGCATGTTCCTCCAGGGCTGAAGTGGAGGGGAGGGGACATGTAAGAGCCGAATGAATGAATGAATGTCCATTGGCTCCTCTATGACTGCCACTCAGCATCCTGATGGCTGTTCAGAAAGGCTTTCTCATATAACTCCTGTACTTAGACAGGCAAGTTTCCAGAGACGTTAAGAACAAATTCTGAAAGACCTAAAAGCAAATGGTGCTGAATACTTTTTTAAGCCACAGTTTTAACTTAGTTAAAGCAGCATTATTGATTATTTTAAATTCCGTTTTTTAAATTAGAAATTTCAAGTATAGCAACTTTGAAACTGGAATGAATGAGTGTTTATTTTCTATTAATAAAAACAAACTGTGACAAAAATGGATTCCGGCTTCCCCTCCCCCTCCACCCTTCTGGGATAAAATTTTCCAGCATTGCCAAGAGTTTTTCACACATTAAATAGAAGCATATAATGAAGCTAAGCAGCTGTAGAATAGCATAAGTAGTATCTGATTTTCCAGCCCACTCAAAGCTGCATTGTCACACCAAGGCTGAGTGAGTGAGACAATGGTAGGGGGGAAGAAACACTAAAGCTCATGCTCAAAGACAGACAGACAGACGATTGATCTGCTGGCTTAGGGCCAAATACTTGGATTTGCTTCTTCAAAGTCATTATTATTAATCTTTACGTGTGATTCTGGGAAGTTCATGCCACTAGCCTAAAAACCACCAATAGGGAGGGCATAGCAACATCACCCTTCCCAGCAATAACTTATCCCACAGAAGCCAAGATAACATCCACAGGTGTTCTCTCTTTGCTTCTCACAGTCACCTGCATGGTCACTCCATCAGCTAGGGCCAGCCTGGACCGCACCAATAAGTCATAGCCACCTCTGTATACACCTGAGAGAAAAAGCAAGGAAAAGTATATTAAGAACTTCAAATAAGCTCTGATTAATGGAATTTATCATGTTTTGCTGCCCGTACCTTCTTTCTATTATTTTAGTTCAGCCTTTATACAAATTCACTGGAAATTAATCTTACAGACAATCCTACTTTTTTGACATTGCTATGAAATACAGGTACATGGAGGTACTCAGTACCACTGCCTGGTGCACTCAGGTACTGGTTAGTGAGGGTAGCAACAGCATCTGTTACACATTGAACTATTTTAGCCAGATGTGCCCCTAAAGAAAAACCTAAGGAGAGCCTGTAAAATCAATTCCTCATTCTAACTAGCTTTCCATAGTTACATAATGGACGACAGAAGCAGCAGGGCAAGGAGTGCCTCTCCCTGGGCCTGATGGAAGTCTCTTACCTGCTAGATACAGGGAGTGGGAATTCTTATTTTCGGGGACTTTATCTGATCTCTCACATGGCTGCATACCAAGAAATGTGATGATGTTATTGACAGCTTCTGTGGAGAAATGTAATACAACAAGAATTAGAAAAGTTAAACATGTGGGTCTGTCTCTGCCCCACCATGTCCTAAGAGCTACAGGTGCACAGGGCTGTAACTAGAGGGAGGCTCCTAACCTAGAACATGGCTGATTTGATCAGATAATGAAGACAGGCCCCTGGTTTTGAGCAGAGAGGAGTTCTTTGAGAACTGCATGCATGCCTCCTGGGTTTTATACTGGCTCCAGGCAGCCCTTTGCAGCAAAGTTCTTCTTACCTTCAAGGGTTTTTGTAGAGCTCAGGGCAAAGGTTTCTTCTTTCTCAAAGGCATCTCCCACCTCCTCCCAGGCAGCAGCGAAGTTAGGTTTTAGTATCTTCTGAATATGGTCAGAAACAGTTATTTCAAGATCTTCCAGCTAGTGGGCAACAAGCAGGGGTCAGTAAATAAAAGTCCTTTGAGTCTACAACAAAGATAGAAGAAACTGATCACTTACTATTATGTTTCCAACCCATACAAAGGGCCTGAGGGAAGCCCTTCCTCACTAATGTGGTCTGGGTGAGCCTGATGCTAGCTATAGGTCCTAGTAGAGAGGAGCAAGAACAGCCTGGACAGAGCTAAGTGTTGGCTGAGTGCCGATGGCCTCAAGGTGCACAGTAGTCATGTTGTCACACTCAGAGTTGAGGGCATATAGCACCTTCTAAACTTGACACCCCACCCCTCCTTTCTGTCAAAGCTTTTCAGTCCAGGACTTGCCAACATTAAAACCAACCAAATGAAAGTTTGCAGAAGCAAAACCAAAACCTATATTATAAGTAAACTCAATCACATTAAAAGTGATGTAATTATCTCTTAGTTATTCCCATTAAAAGGGGGGAAACAAAGTGCTCCATTTAAATCCTAGTATGACAGTTTCTTTACAGAGAGGGCTAGTCTAGGTCCCGTGAGTTTTGTCAGCTGTTTATAGAAAAATGAAGTCATTTAATGTTGCAAAGATCTCTGCAGGGAAGACTCACCACATATTCATCATCATATCCATCTTCATCTGGAACTCCAGTATTAGGGTCACAATCCCGGACTGTGAACTTCATGGTACAGCTAAAGGTGCTTGCAACTGGAGGGAGGAGCAGGCAAACCCACATGAGTGGACAGAGCATGCACACTTCCATCATTGCTGAGGATGCACCACCTGTGCTCAGCACTGTGCTCCACATCCTCACGTCTAACATAGACGTGCATGCCCTGTTTGAAGCTAGTAGTTCTTGAAGCAGCTTGCAAGCTGATCGAAAAGTCAGTTTCACAAAGCAAGATTTGAAAATATTTCTGTACTGTGGACTAGAACAGTGCACAGGAGAGGACACTGTTTTCGTGTTGATGTGGAAAAAGGAGGGGGAGAGATTTTGGTGGGACTTTTTGTTATGCAGGTCAAAAAGTATTTTGAAAGATTTAGAACCACTCATTGCTCTAATATACAACAAAGCAAACACTACTAACAGCAAAGCAGACAGCTCATTAGAGTAACACTGACCAAGTGCATGGTCTCAAGGCTGTCTTTCGATTGTGGACTGAGTGGATCCACACAACACCAGAATAAACCCCTCTAAATCAACCTTCAATATGTAGTAAAGAGGTCAAGTGAGGTTTTATTATTAATAACACCTGTTTCACAATGGAAAAACACATAGCCACCGTGTGTGTCAGATGACTGACAAATAAATGAGTAATAAAAAATTGACACAATTTTGGAAAGTAAAATTTTGATGAAGACAGGATTTTCCAAACAGTTTGAAGGAGAGAATTTGGCCAGCATGGATGGAGGAAAGGTGTCTATGGGCTAGTCAGGGATCTGGAAAAGGCTCACATGCACACAGTACTAGAAACTGAAACACTAGGAAGCTATTGTGGGGGCTAAGCAAGAGAAGAAGGAGACTCAAATGTAAGCAGATGACAGTATGAGCACCAAGAGGTACCTGTTCAGTCTGTAAACATTCATTCCATCCCTCCATAATGCATCCATCCATCCCTCTCTCCTTCCCTTTCTCCCTTATATAATTGATATATATGAGTAATCTATTGATGACACTACAATTCAATGCCAAAAATCCTTCAATATAAATTTTAATAGAGTGCTATGTAAAGTTGTAGGATTAGGAGTCTGGGGGTAAATTAGAGACAAAAATGAATGGCAGACAGCTAGACCACGGACTGGGGCAAACTGGTTGAATTTTATGCAAAAGACAAGAAAGAGGTCATTTAACAGTACTGTGGATGTGACAGGAAAGGATAGAGGAGGGATGTGTAAAAGGAACCATTGTGGCAGTTTTCATTAACTGATCTGGTTGACACAATGAGGACTTGCAAGGAATCTGCCAAGGGCTACAGTACAAATCATGGTAGTAATGCATTGGTGTGGCTAGAGAAAAGGCAAAATCCTGGGAGAACTGAGAGGAAGTCAGAGGGACCATCAGGGAAATAGCAGAACTTTACTACATAAAGACCACAGTGTCATGAAACAGGAAAGACAAAACCCGAAAGAAACAAAGAAAACAAAACCTGCAGGCCCCTGGTAAAGAGGCTCAAAAAACGAGGTCCATTTTGTGAGGACTTGCTGCTAAGGAGATGAGTGTGGAAAACGTACAGGGCTGGGAAGATAAGGTGCTGAAGCTGATCAGGGAGAAGGATGTGTAGCTGGGCTGGACACAGTGTCTAGTGAGCACACGCCAGAGTGGGAAGTGGACAAGTTAACCATCAAGGGGAAGACCATGGCAAAAGGAATACAAACTTGAAGATTCCTAGATAGCTGAAGAAGAAGGTGTGCCAAGAGAGGGTTGAAGGAAACAGGCTACCCACAATGATCCACATAGGTCTAGACTGAGCTGAAAATAGGTTCAATACAGGACACAGGAAACTAAGGAGCATGAAAAGTATGTTAAGCAGTGATGCGGGGGGGGGGGGGTAGGGGGGGGGGTGGTGGTTCTTTACCTAGCAGCGCTGCATTCATGGGAATGCTGCATCCAGAACAGAAGGGGGATGCACAGAACATCAACGCTAAAGTTAACCTCAGATATAAAAGAGCCAGCACTAAGGAATGACAGGTATTAGATGAAGATGAAGGTTAACACTGTATTCTTGGGCCCCAATTCAGGAGGGAATGAAAATGAAAAGGTAGACTGGAAGCAAAGGGAAGGAAACACATGCAGAAGGCCACCAAGCAGAGACAGTGTAGAATAGAGGGCTCACATGGTAAGCCCTGGCAGAGCCCGGTGTACATCTAATTGGCCACATTTGGGCATAGAGACCATGGTGAACAAACAGTATGAGGAGGAAGGACTGAACAGGAAGTGTCAGAGGGAAATTGTAGGATCTGGTTGTTAAGGAAGGGAAAGTTTATAAGGATGAAGATGCCAGATTGCTGATAAAGTGACAGCTGACAGCTTTATGGAGATATAGGATTGCTTAGTGGACAGTGTGGGCAGGTAGCTTGTCCTGAGACTAGGTTACTGTTACAACATGGAGAGTGAGTGAAGATTATGAGGAAGTAAATACATCTGAAGAAGAATTGTGCATCCATGATGACTATAGTGGGGTGGAAACGGACATCGTGGTAGGTAGTGAAGATACTGCAGACTGCTGCATGGTGTGGCATTGACATGCTCTGTGGAGCCTGGCTGACAGTGAGTGACACAATCCCTACACAGCCTTGTATGACAGACAGTATTACAGACAAGATAGGTTGGAATCTGAAGAAGGAAAAAGTAGGCAGCTTTGAGGATGGAAGGACAGTGAGCACAGAGGTGTGTGGGGAGGGTGCTATAGAGCCCAGATGAGGAATGCTAGGGAGAAAAGTGACAGAGCTGACCGTGCAGTAGAGAAATGTGTGTTGTGCTAGATTGCAACCAAAGGTGGAGAGAAGAATGTGGCTAAACTACTGTAATGAAGGGTGTCATCTGGTAATCTTTCCTTGACTGGCATCTGAAACAACCAATATGACCAATAAGGGTCAAGTAGTATATAAATAGGTTAGGTCTGAACCATGGCCAATTTCAAGGACCCTCTGAAAATCCTAGACTGAAAAGCGGGGGAAAGGAGATGCAAGAAAAGACTGCTTAACCCATAATGACATAAAGATAGCCACTGCGGGTAAAAGCAATTATGTGGTCAACACAAGTGTCAGTGTCTAGGGTCACACAGGAACAAGGACTGAAGAGCACCCAGGAAAGATGGGAGCATCTGAATGCTGGCAAGTACTGATACGAAGGCTATGGAGGAGAAAGACTGGGAGCCTCTCTGGGATCACTGTGTGAAGAGCCTGAACTGGCAGATAGGTAATGGTGTGCCCAGGATGGAATCTGTAGGACTGAAAGAGTGTGGGTTTCAGGCTGCATGGTAGATCTTAAAGCCAAATTTAAAAAATGGCATTTGCAGTGGGGGAAAAATAAAGCATTGAGTTAGGGGAGGCTTTGGTGGGAGTTTTTTTAATTCAAGGAATCAACAAGAGCTGAACTAGGATGGACCTGGATAAAATGACACCAGGAGATCCGAGCAGTTTGTCCATAGAATGGATAAATAATACTAGGAGAAAGGTCGAAAATTATGATGGGAGACCAACTCAGAAGTAAAAGTTCACTTTCATTTTCAAGGAGAAATGGGTGTGAGCATGCGTATAAGGAATGGAAGGACAAGTTGTGCCTGCCATGTGCAGTGCTACACTCGTTAGTCTGTTGGACAAAGGGTTTTGTTCTTGTCTTTGAAGAGGGGAGATATTCTACAGAGAGAACCTGGCTAGATGTCTTGTTCAAGAAGAAGCAGAAACCTGCACTAACACAGGTGGTTTCTGCATAAGGGGTTGATACTGTTTTAAGAAAAGACAGTGTGTGTTTGGAGTGGGGTATGGAGAAATGATAGATGAAAATCAAGGCAGGTATTGGCTGGAAGGAGAAGCCCATTTTGTGGCTAAAAAGACAATATAAGAAGAGAGATTAAAGTCCAGGAGTAACTGTGTGACCTAGAGAATGATTCTGAGGTAACATAGTAATGAGAAAGACCATAGCGCCATAGAGCTTTCTAGAACTATACTCTCAGATCGCAATGATGAGTGCATGGAAAACTGAAGAGGCAGGAGAGTTTGGGGTAAACTCGCTTGCTCTTTATGCTAGGTGTGAACTTTGTAGCTAAAGGGCTTGACAGGGAAAGGCATGGAGAGCGTTTCTGTAATTTCTCCCCTGGCCACAGACCAGGATTAGAAACTCAGGAAATCTCAGCAGGTTGAATGAGGTATGCAGAATGCTTAAGGTATGGGAAGGAAAGGCAGTTACGTGTGAGATTGGATTGATTGGCTGGGGTGCTGTTAAAGAATCTTGTAGAACCAAGAAAAGAGAGAAAAATGAGAAGCAATCAGGTGTGTGTGTGGGGTACTTGAGTGGAGATAAAATAAATGAATTGAGGTTGGTTTAGAATTCTAAGGTACAAGCCGGGCGTGGTGGCGCACGCCTTTTATCCCAGCGCTTGGGAGGCAGAGGCAGGCGGATTTCTGACTGCCTGGTCTACAAAGTGAGTTCAAGGACAGCCAGGGCTATACAGAGAAACCCTGCCTCGAAAAACAACAACAAAAAAACCAAACAAACAAACAAAAAAAGAATTCTAAGGTACAGAGTTTCAGGCCAGAAACAGGAATCCAAGTACCACTAACTTTGCAGTACACAGTCTAAAAGCAGTTAGCATGTAAAGTTCTCTCTCTCTCTCTCTCTTTCTCTCTCTCTCTCTCTCTCTCTCTCATACACACACACACACACACACACACACACACACACCAACCACCACCACCATCATCATATGCTTAGGAAGTCTGGTAGCAGTGAGTTATACTTCATTTGCTAACGATGATTTCCTTGTACACATGCCTGTTTGGGGGGAGATAGTTTTGTTATGGCCATAGTACATTATCAGTAGGTTCACTTTCTTGACCAAGGACCTTAAAAAAATGCTGTGAAATATTCCTGTCATCTTTCCAATAATATGGGCGAGATAACTCAAGAAACTCATCGGTTGGTAAGTAAACATTTCCAAAATATTTATTTATATTTTATGTAGTTAGTATGTAATGTATAACTTTTTATTTATGTTAAACCCATCACTTCTATGCTATAGTATGGGATAATTTTGTACTACCTAAAGATGTGTTTCCTACTGAAAATTTCATTTAAAATAATTAGACAACTCTGAATGCACTGTATTTACCATAATAAGCATGGGGTGAATTGCTGGTATGTACAAAGCAGGAAGAAGGTGGTATAGGGAGGCAGTTCTTAAAGGAAGAAAGAAGAAGACCAAGTGGTAACTGAAAACAGGACATTGGAGGGGCAATGTTCAGGAAAGTATATGTACAAAGATAGGTCAGTTGACAGGAAAGTTAAGGATGTGTGTGTGTGTGTGTGTGTGTGTGTGTGTGTATGTGTGTGTGTGTGTGTGTGTGTGTGCAAGTGCACATGCCTGCTGGCTACTGACTAATGGCCAAAGAAGGTAGATTGCCGAGTTTGAGGTTAGCCTGGGGGGTTAGAAACAAACAACAACAGAGTGAGGCTAGTGAAGCAAGAATGTAAGCTGAGAAGAGGATGAGGGGACTAGAGCGAGGCCAAAGACTGAAGGAAGGCTGGTGAGGCGGGAAGGAGGCAAGTGGGGGGACACCCTTATAGTTAAGTCTAATTTTAAACAAAGGAAACGAGCAGAGAAACTGTATTGAGCTGGGGAAAGAAGACAAATGTGAAGAGAATATCCATGCCTAGACAGCATGCTCAGTAACGTCAAAAAGATGGTAGAAAGTAGTGGTGGAAGGAGGTGGGAGGGAGGGAGAGTGTAAAGTTTCAAAGAAGAAAAGACAGAATGGGTAAGCCCAGGCAGGGTACAGTGGGACTAAAGGAGCCCTAAGAAAACCAATAGATGAGATGAAATATCCTTGCAAGGTAACAGAGAGAAAAGAGAGAACAAAGGAGAAGATATGCCAATGGATTAAGAGTGCTGAAAGTGACCACATTATGTGTTCTCAAGGGATGTACCCTTGGTGATAAAGAGGAGGAGCAGGAATCGAAGCACCCCTACACGCAGGATTTAGGAACCTATGGTGTAGTATGTGACTCTGATGACAGAATACAGAAAGTCACTAAACTGCTAAGAAAAGTGTTAGAAGTGTGAGCACCTTTTATATACAAGCCCATGAAAAGGTTGGTTTACAACCTGGATCTTATAGGAAGGCCTGAGTATCAAGTAGTAAAATAATGAATGGGAGGAAAAGGTGGGAACATTCTAGGGGGGGATGGGGAGAAGGAGGAGGAAAAGGTGGGAACATTCTAGGGGGGGCATGGGGGAGAAGGAGGAGGAAAAGGTGGGAACATTCTAGGGGGGGCATGGGGGAGAAGGAGGAGGAAAAGGTGGGAACATTCTAGGGGGGGTATGGGGGAGAAGGAGGAGGAAATGAGGAAAAGCTGCTTGGAGGAGATTTTCAGGTTTCTCTCAGAGTTAGAAAAAAGCCCAGTATTAAATAGGAAGCATACAATGTTACAGTAGAGTAGGTTGTGTGGAAAAGAAGGTAAATTTAAGCATAAAAAGAAAAACAGAAATTGGTCTTTTAAAATTCTAACAATCTTTTTAAAAAGTGGAAATGAGATAAAATATCAATCATGTTATCATCCATTGTACCCTGCC
Source organism: Mus minutoides (assembly GCA_902729485.2). Taxonomy (NCBI): domain Eukaryota; kingdom Metazoa; phylum Chordata; class Mammalia; order Rodentia; family Muridae; genus Mus; species Mus minutoides. The sequence goes on from LR749520.1 coordinate 2,540,990, forward strand.
TGGGCTTATCCATTCTGTCTTTTCTTCTTTGAAAATTTACACTCTCACTCCCTCCCACCTCCTTCCACCACTGCTTTCTAACATGGTGGGAGCATGTTGTATGTGAAAGAGTGAACAGGCAAAGGAAGGAGTTGGGAGGGTTCAAGGTCTATACAAGAAGGGGAAGCACTGAGAGGCTTGAGTGAGGACATCTAATGGTCACCACCAGAGAGCTGGGGACATGGAATGGGGCAACAAAGGCCAGGGAGGACAGGGGGCCATCCACAGCAGTGATTCTTACCCGGGGTGGGGTGGGGGTGGGGGGTTCCACCCGAGGGGGGGCGGGCACGGCCCCCGGGTAGCCTATCAGAACATCAGAGGGGAGCAGCAGTGACCTGCTCACAAACATGAACAACAACCCTAGCTCATAAGATGGTTCTGATAGGCTACTTGGGGGCCATGCACCCCCGGGTGAGAATCACTGGTGGAAGGGGGGATGGAGAAGGCTACAG